>JASANN010000485.1:0-120306 GCA_031762395.1 Calameuta pygmaea
CCCCCCCCCCCCCCCCCCCCCCCCCCCCCCCCCCCCCCCCCCCCCCCCCCCCCCCCCCCCCCCCCCCCCCCCCCACGAGCTTAAGGTAAAAGGTGCCAGATGGTTTGGGCTCTCTTCTCTAATGGTTTCAAAGTTTGTATCAGGTGGGTCCGTAGACCCATATTACCGGCCACTTTAAGACACAGTCTTCGCTTAAAGGTCAGATACGCGATGCGGCAGTCATAGCTGTTGCATGCGTGCGTTTCTCAAGGTGAAGAAACGGAATGTCTGGTATGCGCCAACCGAGGACGCTGCTCAAAGGGGATGAGTGCGGTGGACAACTGGTTCTGCTTTCTGCCGACAAGTTCCCTTCTTATTCTTCTTCTTATTCTTCCTCCTCCTCCTCCTCCTCTCTGTCTCCTTCATCTTGCACTTCTTCCTCTTCTTCTTTTATTATTTCAGACTCCTCTACGCCTCCTCTTCTTCGATCCGCCTGCCCTGACGATGCCTCACCTCTCGCTCGCCTACCGTCTCCTCGTTTACCTGCTTCCTATGATCGAGATTAAGAGGCACGCTTGGTTTGCGTCTTCTGGTATGCCGGCCGCTGCTGATAGGCAGACAACGGGATCACTCGCGGAATAGTCGACGACGTCGATAGAGCGTAACGCTCAATGTGGGACACCCTGTGGAATCCAGATTTGCATTAAGAAAGCTGAAGTCCTGGATAGATTCTGCGTCCTGGCGGAGAGCAGCTATTGGATGGACCACCTGGTCTCATCTTGCTAGAAAGATTTGCGACAGAAGGGGGGGTTCGTTTATCGTTGATTCTGCAGTTTTTTTTTCAATTCTCATATCTTATTCATTAAGATCACGTGAATGATCTCTCTGCTCGTCTGACTGATTACTAGTTTAATAATTTTTTTCTTTTCTTGTACGGGGTCTATGGAATTTTTTTAATCACACGGAACAGTCAGTGATGTAATTTTGCAAAAATTTTATCAGAAAAACCATTGTTACTGTTATCGCGATACCGTCTTTACGTTTTTTTTATTGTGACTGGCGGTTTGGAGTATTTCGTAAGGTGTATCGTTATTTTGGACATTACGGTGGATATGTGAAACAAATGAGGGGAAACCGACAGACATAAGTGAAGCGTGTGTCGCAGCATTGCTCACGGCGTTCAAGGATAAGGGACCTTGTTATCAGTTATCAGTGACCTCGCACGGTCACGCCTCTTTGATAACAACCCGGTCCAGGTCCCTTATCCCTCTCTTGTCACCATATCCTCTCTCTCTCTCTCTCTCTTTCTCTTATCGTACCTCTCAGCCTCAACGGGATTTGTGTAGAGTGGCTGCACGTGAAATATTCTTCGAGCCAGTCCCTGCACTTCCTAGCCCCCAGTGTACATCACGATATAACGGCTGTTATAGTGTAATAAGTGTGCTTTGAAATTTCCAAACCGCCATGCAAGAAACGCCCACGTAGCAAACCGTGCGTTGTAAGATTAATCATGAGAATGGATAAGGATTGTTCAATTCCACTTGAAAGTTACTGTTACTTGCGTGTATTCAGATCTTGTTATATCATACGGGGCCATTCATTTGAAACGTACCAGATGAATTTGATGTGTCCGTTAAGATTTATATTTACAAAGAAAATATGCTTTGGCATGTGTATGATATATAAAGAATATAGTAAATTGGACAATTTTACTCAAGTACTCGAATGAGCATCCGCAATGACTGGTGATTCTTATTAATTAGTCCTTAGTCAAAATAATTGCACGTCACGTATCAAATTTAATGGCTACGAAGAAACTGAATTGCCCTGTTATAATGTTCCAGTAATTAATTGCACGTCGGTCACGTTTAACTGAGCTATTAATAGTGCGCTGATTATCGATCCATCGTATGCGGTCGGTCAAGTTAAATGTTCTTGACAGGAAATGAAATCTCTCTTGTGATCTCTCGAATAGACTAGGAGGACGTTTACCTTAGATAACGATAAACAATCGTTCGGCGATTCCTTTCTTGTACGCTTGTACGAAATTGTGTTGTGTAACGGGGTGCGTGGACCGAGCTCCGCTATGTGCAGAATCCCCATAAGGTTCACCATGGGATGTACGTGATTCTTTGGTACAGAATGCCGATATTGAGTTAGTGACTGGTGGGATGATTCGAACGATGGAAACGGACCCTTAGTACGTATCTAACTGTAATATAGAGACTGTAAGCAGGAAGTAACATCCGGTTGGTATCGCCACTGTTCTCGCGTTCTTTTATTATCATTGTACGTCGACGTTACTGGGGATGATTGTCATTCATGGTGAATTTTTTTTCATTCTAATTATCGATCACCCGTTAGAGAAGGAAAGATACGATTATCGTATTAGATTAGACTGCTGTGTAAATTCAAAGGCACGAATCTGTTGGGTCATTTATATAAACTGTGAACCGTATTAAAATCATAGGGAATTAGGCTTGGATATGCCGTAGGAAATTGGAGACGATGGATGGACGAATGACTGGATGAAAGGGAACGCGTGAAGTGACGTAAAAATTACTCGATCCTTATCAGTGGAAGCTATTAGAATTTCGAGGTTAATTGGACCTTTGAAGCAATCTTTGGCAGAGTCATAAAAATAGACATACGACCCAATGATCTGCTCATCGAAATCATCGTTTCATATCAGTTACTTTATCCGGCGGAATGGAGCTATTATTACCGTTCGTTCTAATCGTTAGAACCTAATGGAATCTGTCGATCAATCGCAATCATCCCTATTGAAATCATCGATCCGTATTTCAAATAGCATTGATCATCGGACATAACCTATTCCGCGGTGGATCAGCCGTTCTCTAGGATTTACTGGAAGCGGATTTCCAGTACAAGGTCTTTCCATCGAAACCATTGATCGGTATGGTTGTCTGGTGGTGGTACCGTTCTAGTAGTACGAACGTTGCCGTTGGGATCCGCTAATCGCTAGAATTCAGTAGTAGAACGCTTCGTGTGCGCAGACCGGCCTGGCGCGCCTTGACATCATGGCGTTGCGGGTCAATGCTCTTCTCTGCTCTTCGCATCTCTTTCTCTCCCTCCCTCGCTTACTTGCCTCTCCTCTCTCTCTATCTCCCGTTCCCTACGCTCCCACGGGCAACCCCCTCGTACGCGTCTCCTACTCTGCACCCCAAAGCATCCTCGAGCATTGGCACGTTCGGTTCCCTTCATTGCAATGGACACTACTCGTGCTTGATAAGGTTACTATGTTGATCAGTATAATTTTTTTGTTTTTTTTAAGTATTTCTATGACTTTTAATGACTAGGGTAGTAGAGGTGTGACGATCAGGAGGAAAATTAGTGGCGTCTTTTTATTCAGTAGCCATGACTCGCTCACTTTCAGATCCCCGGGGCATTGTGGGTAGAAAGATGCTTATGGGATATTTCATACGGATGACAGGCAGAGACGCCACGCGGTGGATTTGTTAGTTAGGCTTATATGACGATATATCCTTTGCTCGTATCGTGGGAATCTGAAAAATTATGCTAATCGGTCATTTGCGTGACTTCACTCGAAACTCGCGTGTTCATTCACTCCTCAAACGATCCCATCTAACTCTCGTAATGGCTTTACACGGGGTGAGATGATTTTTCAGACACTCGCAGATACTCGACGATGCATTCGGATACTTGCACGAGGTTCTTTGGAAGCCTAATACTTCGTTTGAGCGGGATTGTTTAATGGGAATTGTTTGACATTTTTTTTTTATTACAAATCGTCCGGCTACGTTATCTCTTTCTCTCTCTCTCTCTATGTATATCAGCGAGAACGTGCCGAGAGAAAGGGGAATGAAATTATTTGACAGCTCGACAGTGCCAATTCATTGACATGCGTTTGACGCGGTAATTGAACAGGGTTCATGATTAAAAAAATTATCTCTCACGAACACTTACAATTTCGTTCACTCGTATCCTTTCATTCTAGACTGACGAGGGAAAAGAAGATTTCTGGATTGGCAAATCGCATGATTGGTATCTCGATTCAACTCGGCGACAACTTCACTCTGGACTTGTCAAGGAGTAAAGCAAGCAGTGCGCTAGAGCGAAGGGAGAAACAAAAATTCATTTACACGTACCAACCGACGTGTATCCCTTCGCGCTGACCTACCATTAAGACTAGTCAGGCTGAATGTTCTGTGAAGGGACAAAAAAGAAAAAGATAAAAATTTTCTGCCAACATCATTAACAATCTCATTGTCAATAGTACTTCCATGAAGTAGTCGCGTAACAAAGGTGCATGCAAACCGGACCTAAGCTTTGTCGTAGCTCGCGATAGCGTTATCTGTTACCCGTCGGCTCCCTCTTAGAGTACACGTTGCCAAAGTACTAGCTTGTCTTAAAGTCAACGACGGAAACTTTACGGATCCTTTATGGGCTCTCGCAGCGCCAAGAGTAACAGCGGCGAGAAGAAGCAACGGTCTCTGACTGGTAGCTGTGCTTGTTAGTACCCTAAGTGCTACCAGTATGTTAATTGGATATGACTTGTTACCTGCGAGCACCTGACCGAGCACCAGTACAGACTATAGTACCTAGAGCGAGGGCATATCAAATTATAGGAGACCAGTAACAGTTTGACAGTCTGATAAGCAAGATCTTATTAGCTCGTAGGAAGCGATATTGTATAACAACACATTGTACACTGGTTGTAAGAGCGTATTGTACTATAGCGGTCTGAGCAAATCAATTCCTATCACACTAGTCGATAACGCTTCGCGTTGGCAATCAAGAATTGAATATGCCTTTATCGCGGTGAAGTGGTGAGTATGTATATCCTGGGTAAGGAGGTTAGGTCAGTTGCTCTGTACTTCGCTGTAATTCAATCAGGTATTCTTAAAGTACTTTGGATTCTATGACCGATAACGGTATAGAGTGCTTAAGTGTCCGATGATTCCGAATAATAGCTTTCGTGTACAAGGGAGTTGATAGTGATATAAGATTATGGGTGATAAGGATTCATGGAATCAGATTTGGTCTTTTTTTTTAGCAATTTAAGTGCGTTGAGGTTAATGAAAATTAATTTATGTTCAATCGGTACCAGGGTGTACCTGGAAATAACGAGAAAGATTACTTGACTCTTCGTCTGGTCCAATTTACCGTTTGTGTCTCGCTTGAAGTGTACACGACTCGTTGATGAAGTTCTGTGAAGAGTGGGATGATAATGAGTGTAATTTTTTTTCAGCAGGGCACGAATGGACCACGGCCGACGTACGCGGGGGCGAACAACGGTAGTGCTGGTGCAGGTGCCGGTGCTGGTGCCGGTGTAGGAGGCGCTGGTCCAACTGCCGGTGGACATGGACTGAAGGGAGGCGCCGGAGGAGGTCCTCGCGGAGGAAATCCCGTGCAGTATCGAGCAAGCGGTACTGGGGCTTGGGGTGCAGCGCCTACTCATGCAGCCGCAGCTGCTGCTGCATATCAACCGTATACTCGGTACCCCCCAGCTGCAGCTGCTGCAGCGCAAATGCCTGCCGGTGCGCAGCAGCTTCCGCCTACGGCGAACCCCTACGCTGCAACCACCTATGCTCAGCATGCATCGGTGAGAAAGGGGGATTCTTCGTTATTCATGGGGGCGGGGGAGGGGGGGGGGTGCTGTCACTTTATGGTGGTTCCCCGTTCTACCTAAGTTTGTGGCGCTTGCAGGCTTTTATTTATTACGTTGATAGTGATTGTGCGTAAGAGAGACAGAAAGAGAGAGACTAGTCCACCTCAAGACCTAAATGCCACGAGGAAAAGGTCACGTTTAACTTGTTTTTCTTCAGGTACAATCTGATGTACCTTTGGCATCGGTTGGACCCATTAAAATGATCTTGCCTAATGAGTAATAGTATATAATTAGTTAAAACTAAGAAAGTTCCGTAACCTCTGGGTTCTCTTGGATTATTCATTGCGATCCGGAGAACACGTGTTTACGAGTGGCTCTAGACTCTAGGCAGTAAGTTCAATAAGTAATTTACTGTTGTGGGCCTTAAGTGGATATTTTCTTCTTCTTTTTCTTCAGCTGCTTCTCTTGGCCATGAAACTAACCTTCTGGTTACTTTACGGTGTTTCAGTATGGAGGTCAACGTGTGCCCACGGCCTCCTCGCCGGCGAATACTCATAGCAGCTCGAGCAGTGCCACGGGAAGTCAAAGTGGCACCATGAGTACCAGTCTTAGCAATAATGCGATGCAGGGCCAACAAACGGAGCAGCTATCCAAAACGAATCTGTATATCCGCGGCCTCAACCAAAACACGACCGATAAGGACCTCGTGAATATGTGTGCTCAGTATGTAATCCACCTAATTGATCAGTCAATATCGTATAGCGCAATCTATGGCTTAGAGCCTTTTTATCGACACATCATGTTCTCATTACAGGTTCGGGACTATAACCTCTACAAAGGCGATTCTGGATAAAAACACAAATAAATGTAAAGGTACTTAGTTGAACTTGACACTTTTTAGTTGTACGCGCGTTCTTTTGTCTCTCTGGAAAGGATCCATTACCTCGGTCTATAGTTAACCTTTCTGTACCCGTGCCAAAGTCAGTAAAAGAGGTACCCGTATCTCGCGGGCCATTATTAATACAACGAATTATACATACGAAATGGAGTCCGACAAGCCCATAGCGGTTTTACGGGTTAACGCGGTAGACAAACGTGGCTGATTATTTATTACTGACTATGTTTCCCGGTAAGAAAGCTTCGTCAGAACGAAAAGCCGAAAGGTAAACCAGTGCCTATAAATATTGACGTACAGATAAAACTTGGTCTCATCAATTTTCTCTGTCCGCTCATAAATTGTATTAGACGTAAATTGTACTGGCTATTGGCTTAACCTTATAATTCTTACGATATCCTTTTGCCTAACGGTTATTGCAATGTCGCTACGTAGTCCCTGGTAGCGTCGCGTAATGACGGTACGAAAGTTCTCGTCATGACACCTCGTACACGTTACGTATAGGTCGTATAATCGAGCACGGTGTCGCACGGGTACGGGTACGGTAAGGTCCAATGGACTTATTGGCTAACGTTAAATCATTGTGTTTCAGGTTATGGCTTTGTAGACTTTGAGTCACCGGTGGCGGCAGAGGGTGCTGTGAAAGCACTGGTCGCCAAGGGCATCCAAGCGCAGATGGCGAAAGTGGGTATCTGGTTGCTCCGTAGACTGGCCAGTGTACGTTGGTTGTGCATGCAAGTACAGTAATACCAGAGTAACAGTAAACCTCTTTCTCTCTCTCTCTTTCTTTCTTTCTTTCTTTCTTTTTCTATCACTTACTCCAATTTTCTTGATTTAATTTCCAATTTGTATCCTTCCTTCCCCTTTATTTCTCTCTCTCTCTCTCTCTCTCACACGCACACACACTCTCTTTCTTTCATCCTGTTACTTCTACCAGGTCAGACAATACATCAAATTAAAATTGTCATTCGCCAGTAACGTTTACATAGGAAAGACATAGTTGGTAAAATCTTGCAGAGGATTCACCACATGAAACTTAGAGATTCTCTGTAGAGTGACCTCCTCTTCTTGGGACTTGTCTTCTCTCATTGATGATTGTTCTTTGGCGATACTTTTCCTTTAACGTGCCGTACGCACGAGCGTATGTGCAACGAGCTTCATCAGCTCAGGAACTATGAATGCTACTATTTTTTAAACTTGAACAAGAGAGAACTGTCTTTAATAATTTAGTCTTTTTTAATTCTCTCTTAGTTCGTCCATCCTCTCTTTTACCGATCCTTCGCGAAAGCCTTCCCGCTTATCCAAACGTCCCAAACAGCTTCTGTTTACACATATTTTTGACTTACGTCTTTAATAGTCCTTTATTTACCATCGTCATCTTTTCCTTATGTTCTTTATTCTCTTACGCTCTCGTTCTTCTTTACTTTCTCTGTCTCTATCTCTATCTCTCTCTTTCTCTCTCTCTCTCACTTACGTACCTACCAACCCTGTCGATGCTTGCTGCTATACCTCGGCCACAAATTGCTCATACTGCTATGTCAACACGTTACAACGTCATGTCTGAGAATTGCATTGGTTTCAGCACTAATTTAAGCAACGAGATCTATCGCGAATCGATAATTCCTCATATCGCTCTAGCCAAACGAACCGTGGCAAACATTCGGCAGCAGCCATTGCGAGGAACATAACGTTAAAACAAAACAAAAAAAAATAGCGAGAAGGTCAAAAAAAAGAAACTAGTCGTAAGTCAAAGCAGCTCAAAGAATTATTAAAAAAAAAAAAGTCGCCCAGATGTACACGGCAGCAAAGACAAACAAAGAATCTCGTGCCAGGCAACAATAGAGAATCAATGATTTCGTCAGGCTCGCATTTCTCACGTGAGATCAATTAACAGTCACGGATCTTCAATGACAGTCTCCACAACGATATTCAATCACGTTCTAATGCATTACCAATCGAGTCATTGACTTCGTTCTTCACGTCCATCCAGTGTCGCGCAGCCAAGCATTCAGTACATCAATTTCATTAAAAGCACTCAAAGAATAATCAAGGAATCTCGAGTCCGCGCAGCAATCATTCACAGGAAAACGCAGACACCAAATCGTTGTCCGTTACGATCGTTAAACGACTTATTGCCCGTTCACGTTATTATTAGCATTGCCATGACGAACAGTCACTAACTCCTAATGATTATCTTCTCTCTTATGTAACGTCACGGGATTCTAAAGCCACGCGGTGCCAGCAATCTTTTCGAGAACCGCGTAACAAGCTCTGTCGCATGTGATATGACAAATAATAACTCAAAAAGCCATAGAACCTTCCTTATATGTGTTAAACGCGCGTATACATATATACATATGTATATATGTATATATATATACTACGTGATACATATACGGTGGTCAGTATTAAAACTCTCTTACCCTATGAACTCTGGGTGTTGGTTGGCAAAACACTTGGCTTATATACGTATCGTGTATCGTTATTTAACCGTACGAGGAGTCGCACAAGATCTCACGCGACTGATGTACGCGTAGGATTGATCTTGCTCGACTCTTGTTAATTTTATATTTTTCACATACTTATAACGAGGATTCTCCCAGATCAATCGAATCCAATCGTCTCTGATCGAATTCTGTTTACCTATTCTGTGTCTTTCCTCTCTTCATACGTCTATCTACTTACTATTATCATTCTGTACTTATCTCTTCTATATATATATATATATATATATATCTTCTCCTCTCTCACGAGATACATAAATGTAATTCATTCTTAAAACACGTACGTATACGTATATGTATATATATTTTTATATATATATATAATGTATGTAAGATTATTAAGAAAAATTTTATATGAAATTATTACCTTGGATATGGGATACAAAAAATATATATATGATATATGTTTATGAGCGTAATTATATGTATACATACATTACGTACATACTTATGCCATTAATAATTATTCGTATTCATATATGTGTATAGTGTCGTCAGTATACACATATATCAATATGCCATCGGCTTGGCTTCTCTACCATAATGTTTTCATTATACGTTCTTTTCTTTTAATGCATTCGCAAGATTGAAGTAAATTGTCGTAAAGTATAAGTATACTCAAGTAATCGTAGTAAACTTTTGAATAAATTTGAGTCATTGAACGGAAATGGTGGATCTCAAAATATGCTTGAGACATATTTATTAATCGGGATGATCGTCGCGCGTTACCGCGATTCGTTAACCGTTGACCTCTGACCGCGAGCACCCAGTGCATTGACTAATGAGAAAAAAAAAGAAGCGTTCGTTCCTCGTTGACGGTCTTACCCCCCCCCCACCACCACCCCTTTCTTTTAAAAATCTTTTTCTTCTTGCCGCTTCCCTTTCGTTGCAATTTTACGTAAGGAAACGACCGAGAAGAATCGCTTTTTTTTCACACGGTTTTTTTTTTCCTTTATTCATATACAGATACTCAGGGTGCATCATTCGAAATGTAATTCGGCGAATTTCCTTGCGACGCAATGAGATTCGTGTTGTCCCAAGGAATCGACGGTCTGATGATTATTTTGATTGTAGGGACCACGTGTCCGGTGGCCCTTAGATGCATACGAGAACACGTCGATATTGAAATCTGTGCTTTCTGTTTACGCTTGGAATGTCACATGCGACCCGATGACGATAAGCGTCAATGACTTTAATGCGCGGCTAATCGTTAAATGCTAATTTGCGGAATCGCCTGTGACGTCATTCACATGTCACTACTGAGTTCGTATGAAATTATTTTTTTTTTATTCTTCTCTCCTTGGTCCTTCGTATTTGTTTGTCATCGTGCGTCGTTTGGTCCTCCTACGTCACTTTGCTTCGGATCCAGTATGTGCCTGTCAGTGCTATCCGATCGCGCTCCTATGTTATCCTTGTGGTCGTCGCGACGCTCGACTCGACGATCGCTCGTACGAGAAACTCGCCTTCGCGTTAAACGCGTCGCGTATACCAACGGGAGGCTGAAGAGATGCGATAGACGCTGTGCGCTGTTGCGAGAGGCAAATTTTGTGGAAACGTTTAAGCACATTTGGAGAGCCACCAGAATGTGGTAACGTAATGCCCATGAAGCATGAGAAAATGAACGATCCATAATGAACGTGGAAGATCGTGTCGTGATTTTTATTTTATTAATTGAAATTTCTTTTTTTTTTCTTTTTTTTTTTGAATAAAGAAAATCCTTTTCCAAAATTCAATGACACGATCCTATTTCGTGTATATATATATTTGTATATATATATATATACACGTTTATGCTTTTCGACGATACCCACGTGTGTGTTACATTATCGGATAGTTCGTTCGGACACTAATTACATCTAGCTTTATAATTAATTAATCAACTGACTAAGCTTCGTTATCTCATATTCAGCTTCTATAACGTCGGAGTAGCTTCTTCTTTTTGTCTTTGTAACGTGATTCTTTGCCGAGAAAAAAAAATCGTTATCGACCTCTCGTGCGAAAGACAGTGTCTTAAGTTCTCTGTGAAAATCAACAATTAGGATTACGGTCCTTTTCGCGTAGCGAAACTTCTATCCTGGCCATCGAGTCGTTATGGAAAAAAAAAGAAAGAAAGAAAAAACTTCAATTGGCGAGTACCAGAAGCTTATAAGAATATTTTATAATTTTTTCTTATAATTTTTCTTTTCTCTTGATCCAATAGCAATTCTCATGAGTATTACGCGTGACTTCGCCGTATCACGGTTTGTGATTTTCCATTGAAAGTCGTGGCGAGGATAGATATCTTTATTAATTTCTTATTTTTATTCTATTCCCATTCTTGTACCACCTGATCAATCACCCCCCCCCCCCCGCCCGCCCCCGCCCCAGTCACCCTTTGTTAATTCGCGACAGTTAAGCTTGCTCGTCGAGGAGAGGCGTGTGGTTTGCATATTTATTCGTTCCTCAGCAACAGGAGCAGGACCCCACCAACTTGTACATCGCCAATTTGCCGCTGAACTTCAAGGAGAACGACGTGGAGGCAATGCTGGCTCAATACGGTCAGGTCATCTCTACCAGGATCTTACGCGACACCTCTGGACAGAGTAAAGGCGTTGGATTTGCAAGGTGACTAACGGTGTTACTTACAATCAGTTACATTCGAAATGAGTAAAGAAAGATTTGTTCTTCAACATGAAATAATTTTTTTCAGAATGGAATCCAAGGAGAAGTGCGAACAGATAATTCAGATGTTCAATGGAAAGACGCTACAAGGGGCCAAGGATCCCTTACTAGTTAAATTTGCCGACGGTGGCAATAAGAAAAAGTCACTTTACAAAAGTACAATGTGGAGAGAAACCGGAGATGTAAGATCTGCGTTTTACGAAGACGAGCCAGTCCGCGACTGATCAGCCATGGTCACGACGTAATCGTACCTCTCGTTTGAATTATTGTTTCAGAACATGACTCTGAACTACGACGCCAGTGGCGTCGGTCAGAATGGCGTCGCGACGGCTCATATGTTGCCAGCTGCCACCCTCGCCCAGTACAGTCGTCACTATGGTCAGGCGGTGCCTGGGTACAGCGTGCCAGGAACTCCATGGGTCACTCCGTACCTGGTGCAAACTGGTCCACCGCATATGCAACAGGTCGACGTGAGTTTACGTTACTCAGTGATCTTTTCAGTTGGCGTTTATTACAGTTGGATCGGTTTCGATGCCGAGGTGTGTCTCTCGTCGGAGAATCTCATTGAGAATTATTATTTACGTACCCGTAGATGATGCCATCGGCAGATCCTAGCAATCCGCAGTACAGTATGATTCCCCAGCTTGCCACTCAAATGTCCACTCTGCATCTGGGCACCGGTTCCGTAAGTACTCTTTTTCAAGAATCACAATCAGTAATTTGACAGCAGTACAGATTCGATTCCTAACCGAACCAATTAATTCACCTGTTCTCTATATTATTATTATTATCATCATCATCATCATCATGATCATGATCATAACAGTTAATCCTAACCTAATTTTACTTCTATCTCAGCTATTTGTATTCTCTCTCTCTATCTCTGTTTCAGTACATAGCAGCGAGTCCGCATCCCTACCCGTACACTACTTACCCAGCGCCTAGCATCATTCACACGATGCCGTTGGGCGACTCCGAACAGACAAGTAACGCAGCATCCCCGGACGACTCCTATCAACAATACCAGGCTCAGCAGCCCAAGTAGGCCACAGTTTATAGGTTAGAGACCGAGTATAGTCTATTAGTATAGCTACTGAATGAAGAGGAGACTAGAAGATTTACCTCGGCGCTTTCCTAGAGCAGGGAAGATCTGTATGTTTTGCCTAGGGAGGCTGCGTGGGATGAGCTCCTTTCGCGGGAGGTTAATGTGAAAATTCAATGATAGTTTTGCGGGTAGAAGCGTCAGCTAGGGAGAGAGGAGGAGGAGGAGGAGGAGGAGGTGAAGGAGGAGGGAAACGCGAAAGCTCTTGCAAATAATTAAATCTTGTCCTATTTTCCCGGGACAAATGAAAATCTTATCTCCCGCAGTGATAACGTCGTTGTGTGCAGTTTATCTCGCGAGGTCATCTGTTTACGCGCAAGGGCTACTTTATAATCCTCCTCCGTGACACGTGTTCACGAACGATTCCTTCGTTGCTTCAGTGCTAATTTTCCTGTTTCAGATACGACTATGCCGAGGGTTACATAAGTTAGGAGCGGTATACCTGTTGATACGAGGGATTATAATTAATGAAGAAAGAAAAGAAAAAAAAAAAAGAAATAGAAACGATGAGAGTAAAGAAAACAAAAGAAAAGAAAAATACATTTACGTAAAAAGTCAGACAAGATTCTTCCTCATGATAAAATTGACTTGCCAGCCATCTTTTGTACGTTTTATCCACCGAAGATGCGTATAAATTAGGTGCGAGAAGTAGTAGGGAATATTTTGCAACGAGTAGAAGGAGTGAATGTTGATAACTCTATAAATATATATTTTTTTTCTTTTTTTTTTCCCCCCTTTTTTTCCTCTTCCTTCTGTGAGAGGAGCGAGTGCTCGTGCCTACGACTCGCTGCGACATTCATTATTGACTGTGACCACGACTATACAACTGCGACACTGTAACTGCGACTATCGACGACTCTGTGGGCACCAGCACCCTAAAGAACGTTTAAAACGCCCGTAGAGAAAGATATAAAAATAGAGAGATAGAGAGAGAGAGCGAGAAAGACATAGGGATCGTAGTGGATTGGGAATAGGACGAAGAGGGAGATATCGACAATGAGAACGAGACGAGTAAAATAATAAATAACAGGGAAGACAAAAATATATGTTAAAAGAAATACGGGCGATTTAGCGTCGAGCTGAGATAGGCTTCCAGGTTAACTCTTAGGTATTTACTAAGGTGACGATAAGTTTTTTTTTTCTTTCCTTTTCTTTTAAGTTTTTCTTTTCTCGAGGCCGCGCGCGCTTCGAGAGCGTGAATTCGTAGCGAGAAAGTGAAAGAGCGAGAGCGAGAATTAAAGAGAGACACGGAGAGACTGCGCGAGTGTACGTGAGAGTGAGAGAGAGAGAGAGAGAGTGATTAGTGCGAAAGAGGATTTGCGAGAACGAGAGAAAGAGAGACGAAAATGAATATTTTAAACGATACTGTAAACTATTAATCACGCTGCTCAGAACTATACAAAGAAGATTTCTTCCCAATGGATTACTAAGTAGTATTACAGAGGGCAAATGAGAGAGAGAGAGAGAGAGAGAGAGAGAGAGAGAGAGAGAGAGAGAGAGAGAGAGCGAAAGAGATACACTTCCAAATGCGTAGGAGTTCGTTGAAATGTTAAAGGAAAAAAAAATTAGATTCCACGTTTTTTTTGCGTAACGCTCGATGTCCTTGTATATCGTGCAGGACACGTTGTAATTAAAGAAAAAAAAAAATAATGGTTTTCCACGTAAAAGTAACACTCATCCGCGACACGTATACATGG
This sequence comes from Calameuta pygmaea, assembly GCA_031762395.1. Classification (NCBI taxonomy): domain Eukaryota; kingdom Metazoa; phylum Arthropoda; class Insecta; order Hymenoptera; family Cephidae; genus Calameuta; species Calameuta pygmaea. The sequence goes on from JASANN010000485.1 coordinate 14,432, forward strand.
TACATACAATGTCACACTGTGTACAGTATACCCGAAGAGACAATTATTGATAAAAGAAAACGTAATAGTAACACTGTATACACGCAATCTCTGATCGCATTGTTTTTTTTTTCGTTTTTTTTTTCACTATATACCCGCAATCTCTAATCGCATTGTTTTTTTCGTTTAGACATTCCATGCTGGGTACACGAAACAATACGTGATTGTGTTCTTTGAAAAAAAAAAGAAAAAAAAGATTAACCAAGAGAAAAAGTATAAGAAAAAAAAAAAATAGAAATATTGTAATAACGTCACATAATTTTCTCTTTTTCGACATTCACGAACAGTACGAGCCGCCCTCGTGTACTTTCGGCTTTTCCTTAACTCTTTATCTTTTTGTTTTGAAAAAGTTCATTTTTATCCCTTAAGACAAGAGTCGTGTCTTCGTTCTGTACTCGCGAAATTATGTACGTTTCTTTTTTCTTTTCGTTGAAACATTTAAATTTTTTTTTAACTTGTGAAAAAGATTTTTTTTTTGTCATACGTCGTTTTGCGTTTCGTTACTCCCGCAAGTGTTTTTCTTTTACGGTCCCTCGGGACGTATTAACGCGCGAACGAAGAGACGCAAAGATAACTAGGATTTAATCCGACGGGCACCACGTGGAAAGCAAGAAAAATTCTGTTCGCAAAGTCGACCACGAGAGAACTCACGATCGGTGAGACGGGCTGACGAAGACGGGAGGATGCTGAGGGAAGAGGATGGTCGAGCGAATTGACAAACGGAGGAGAGAATAACGTGAAACGAGGAAGAAAGTTAACGCGTACGGAGAACGTATAGTAATTTTTTAGAGCGTTGTATTTATGAGTAACGATTTAACGACTAAAACGAAAGGCGATGATATCCGTTTTTAATTGTACAGTGAAGTGAACAGAATATTTTTTTTAGAATCGTGCCTTTTCAGACGAGTCCGCTCGATCACGGGATGACGCTGAAAAACTATTATAATATATTTTTAATCGTCGGTATCGTATTTAAAATGACGAAGTTTAAGAGGCGAAAAGGGAAAAAAAAATGAAAATACGTGAAATAAGCGAATAAAACTACTGATAACGGAAGATTAAGAAGGAGGAGGAAGAGGAGCAGTGGGACGGAGGAGAAGGAAAATTTTGAAGAACGCGAAACGAACTCCCTACCTCCAGCCAAATCTTTCGATCTTTCTAGTTAAGGGTTCAATTATTCGATATTTCTGTCGGTCTTTTGCCGCGGCTAACGAGACGAAGAGCCAACTTTCTCACGAGAGAAATTTAGGGAAAAAAAGAAAATGTAACTCGAAACGTCATGCCCCCTTATGTTTGTCGATTTCCATGCGAAAATAATAATTAAATGAAAAATTAATAACGTTAATGAACTTTTTCGACGAATAGACTTTTACTGTTGTACAGAGACCCGTGTGCGTGAGAAAGAGAGAATCTGCATGAGAGATTAAAAAAAAAGAATCACGTTGCCACTAAGTAAATGAATTTTCTTTGGCATTTTTTTTTGCCAAAAAAATATATTACACGAACTGGTCTGCATTAGAATTTTGACGATGTAACACATTTGTATGGAATGAACGTGCGCGAGAGAGAGAGAGAGAGAGAGAGAGAGAGAGCGAGAGGGGGGAACGTGTGAACGAGGGTAAAAGTGCGACAGAGAGAAAGCAAGCGCGTGAGAGAGAGAGAGAGATAGTATTAAAGGGAGATGCCAAGTATGAATATGATGCATTGGAGACTTTGAAAAAAAAAACCAAGTAGTTACGGACACGTGTACGCGCACCCGAAACTACGATAAATAGTTAGTGCGTTAATTAATTTATTGTGCCGAAAGAAAAAAAAAAGGAAAAAGATACCGTAATCGATACCGTTTATGCCACGGGAAGATAACGTGCGACGCAATGATAATGAGAATTGATTGACATTGGCCAAGGAAGTTTGCGACAAAGTCCATTGGAGAGAATGACACGTGACGCGGGGAGATGACAAGAATAATAATAATAATAATAATAATAACAACAATAATAATAATAATAAAATTCAAAAATTAAATTACCAGTAGACGCGTGAACGCCTGCGGGCAGGTTGGCGGGAATGATTTTTGGCGAACTTCAAAAAATATTCTTGACTGTCGACGACATCGTCCGAGATGCTGAATATGATCTGACGAAAGGGACAAAGCTGTATCGAACGAGAGGAGACATAGATTTATTCTACCCCACGTGGGTCCATCCTTCGTGTAGTACCTACGTGGAATTGGCCATCTGGCGTCAAGAGAGAAAAGCGCTAAATCTGAAATTTGAAGAGCTACCAAAAAACAAAAAGACAATTTTGAAAGTGAACTCGCGATTTTATTGGGACGAGATGCTGGACTATCCTAGAGTGGAGAAAGTCGTGTTGGCCGGATCAGAGGAAGGGAAGGAGCGAGAGAGAGGGAGAGAGAGAGAGGGAAAAAAGCTTTCTACCAAATATGCTGGCAAGAGACAAGAGATAGTTAGGTAGAGCGTAGAGGCGATTCGTAGCTATTATTAATATAATAATATTACAATGATAATACCCACGCTGTATTATTATGATTAATGATAAAGAGAGGGAAGAGAAAAAAGGGTGGGGGAAAAAAAAAAAGAAAGGTCTGAAAGCGATTTAACTATTACCGACAAGACGACGTCGTCTAAGGTGCGCGGGAAGGAGATAAAAAAAAAGATTTTTACACTGTTGAAACTTGAAGTAAATAATATATTTAGTTTATTTTGGTACATCACAATTTGATGAACAAGATTGACGATAGAGAGGGAGAGAGACGGTACGATGATGATTTATGATGGCAACTGGACCGATGGAGAAGGTTAACACGTGTTTGGAGCGAGATCGTGAGATATGGAAGACGGGTTCGCGTTTTTTGGGATACGGGCTATTTTTTAAGAGGCTGATTTATGTCAGGGAGACGTTAAAGCAGAAGTCGAATTAATTGGGCAGGGGTATGTAAAATCTTGAGATTTAAAGGGATTAAAGAAGGAAAATTTGAAAATGGATATTGGGACTTGAAGAATTTTGATCTCCCCCTATGTACGCGCGATCGATCGAAGTAGCAAATGACTATGACGATTTTTATCGTCACGACTGATGACGGTTCGAGCCGTATTGACGACAAGGACGGAATGAGCGAAACGGTGTGAAGAGAGAAGAAGAGAATCCACGTGTGATTAAAAATAGTGAATTTCGAGAATTTTACTGATAGGACTTGTACTAAGTAACTAATATTATTGTGACGACCAAAAAAGGAGAAGGAAAAACTAAATGAAAAAAGAAAAAAAACTAGATCATCACGAAAGCGGCACCGGGCAGCGATGTGCAAAAGATTTAAAAAAAAAAGAAAGATTTAAGGAGAAGAAGAAAATTAAAAATTTAACGAAAAAAACTAATACCCACGTTAAAGGGGCAACCGTCGGAATCCGTGGATACCGGGTGGTGCATACTTTTTCTATAATTCAAATTTTTTTATATATATTTTTTTATTTTTTTTTTTCCACCTCTACATATTCACTTCCTCGTCCCCACAATGTTACGTGCGCGATGCGTCTCCTGAGCGTCGCGACGCTCGCACGTTCTCTCGTGCCAGTGCGTCTCGTGTGTACGACCGTCAGGATTCCGCGAGAATAAGAGTGCAAGAGAGTGAGAGTGATGGTGAACATGAGAGTATGAGAGAGATGCAAAACGAAGGAAGAAAAAAGTCCTGAGTCAATCGCCGGACTACGCGATTGGCCCCCCCCCCCCCCAAATCCTCATAGCGTCATCTTAAAAAGTTGAGAACAAAATTATTATGTACAGTCGGTAATTCAGGGCACAGGGAGGTGGGACGTCGATAAGGTTATTATTATTATTGAAAGAAAAAAAAAAGGGAAACAAAGAATGAAAAAATGACCGACTGAAAATCTTTTGACTGTGAATCCAGACGATGACCCCCTGGACCGATCTGACCCCTGGACGTTAATACATGGACGAGTACGATACACTTACACATACACAGTGTTCACCAAAAAATCAACATCACGTCACTTACACATACAATTAACACAATCTCACGGTGATTAGCACTGGTAGAATTTAATTGAAAAAAAATGCATAAAAAGAATAAAAAAACGGGGGTGTTTTGTGTAGCTAGGCGTTCACTATGAGTTATAGGGTTATTCGCGCGGTTGGACGTGGCTTTAAAGTGGGAGGGAAGAAAGAAGAGAGAAAAAAGGAACAGGAAGCACTTTCTCTAGAATTTTCGTCGAGATAAGAATAATACTTAGATAGGGTAGATAGTTTGTAATTAGGATGTACCGTTTTAATGGTAGGAGAATGCCTCGCCGTTAGCCCTGCTACAAGTGGAGGACATAGGAGTGCACTAGGTAACAAAGGAAAAGGAAAAAGATAAATGATAAGAGACGCTAAAGGACTGATCTGCAAGACGAAGTGAGTGAGCAGAGAACGAGTGGAAATGTGACAGTTGATAATTCAAATTACGATACGGGTGACGATCGTGATACGAAAAGATTGTAACAAAATGGCTGACACGAGATAACGTAATTATTTGATCGGCGTTGCAATTTGTATTTTTCTTTGCTCTGTCGGTAATGGCGGGATTTTTAATTAATTTAGTCGGATGAAAATGATTGATTGATTATTATTAATTAAAAAGAAAAATAATACGGATCAAGGACGAGACAGCTGTCGTTGTGGTACGTGCGGCTACGGTGGGGCACCGTTCAGCCTATGCACCTCGCACCCGTCAAGACTGACTGGCTATTCATATTAAATATATTATTATTCTACGACGTATATTGGTCTACTGTAATATTATTCGTGATGAAAAATGAAATTCTTAGTAAGGGACTTTGCTTGCTGCGCACCGCGGGCCTGGTGCTTGGGCTGGCCGGGTTATATTAAGGACAAGGACAGATTTAAGCGGTAATGCAAACAGAAAGAGAGAGAAAAAAAGGTTACGCGAGAAGGGAGAAGAGCGAGGCGAATTTATTTGAGACGTGTGAGATAGAAAGAGAGAGAGAGAGAGAAAAGGGTAATACCTGGTACTGGGATACCTGGCGACCCTTTTTTTCTATTTTTTTTTTTTTTTTTTTCTTTACTCTTAGAAGTCTCATCACGATTCACGATCCGAATGGCGATGTTAAAACGACGATGATGCTTTCTTGTAAGCTTTTTAGGAATTCTAGCGTCTCCGTAGCAATTAGTATCCACGTAGCTTTTAGGGTTAATTGTAGCGACACAAAAAAAAATCGTATCTTATAGGGTGTTTTTAATTAAGTAATGTAAGGAGTATTGCGACCTAAGGATTAGTTTTTAAAAGTTTTTTCCAAAGTGTACGATCCTTCCCCGTCGGCACTTTTGTACAGTTCTCCTCGTCCCCATCTTCCTGCACCTACCACTACTACTATTACTACTACTATTACTATCACTATTACTATTACACTACTATTACTATCGCTAGTACTAGTAAAAAAAAAAAACAATTACTATTGCTGCTGTTGATGATGCAGCTGCTGCTATCTGCTGCTGCTGCTGCTGCTGCTGCTGCCAATGCTGTTGCTCCTCGGTTGACAAGGTTTTCTTTTCTTTTTCTTTCTCTTTTTTTTTCACCTAACCTCAACCCAACCGTCTTTAAATACTTGTTACGGAGCGTCGCTCTACTTTTTTCTGTTCTTTGTCTTTTCGTTGTCGTTTTTTTTTCTTTTTTCTCCTAGTTATTAATTTTTATAGGTGAATAATTAGTCGATTAAGTTTTCTTTTTGTTACTTTTCTCTTCACACCCACTTCCCCACACTGTCTTCTACTTACACTTGCACTTCGACCTCTTGTTCTTATGGCTGTTGTGTCAGCTTGTTTTTTTCTTAGGTTTTTTTTTTCTTTTCTGTTGGTTTAAACTTACATAGTGTCGCCCCCCCCCCCCAGTCTTCTCTCTGGTTTTCTTCTCCGTGAGTTTCTTTTTTTTTTCGGTACTTTCTTTCGAGGTTTTTTTCTGGGTTCCCTCTTCCTCACATGTCAATGCTGTCGTGGCACGAGATCGCGATCTTTCGTGTTGGTCTTTGCTTTTGTATTTATTTTATTTTCTTTTTGTATTTTTTTCTTTTTTTTCTTTAATTTTACGATTTGTCCGTTGACGTTTAAGCTACGATCACTGTCTGACGCGTTTTACTTTCTTTCGTTTACTTTGTAATTGTCTTTCCTCTACGTTTTGTCTTCTCCGCTGAGAGATTTGCGTGTCGTGTGGTGTTGTGACCAATGAGGAATGAGAGGAGAAGGAAGACGAGGGAAAAAAAAGTTAAAAAAAAATAGAGAGAAAGCCCGAAAGAAAAAAAACAAAATTGAACTCACTGTTCTAGAGTAGAGAGAAAACGAGACGAGGCACGATGCGCGCGGACCTTAGGATGTAATACAATGCGAGAGATCGTTTTTAATAGGATTTCCCTAGGTGTAAGGTTTAAGGAAATAACAAAGAAATGAAAAAAAAAAGAGAAAAATTCTGGCGAGGCGTAGCGCGTAGACATGAGACAAGATATGATGACGACGAGGAAGAAGAGGAGGAGGCAGAAGAGGAAACAACAAAAAAATCTTATTATTAAAAATACAACCCCTAGAGATCTAAGGCAAGTGTGTCATAGCTAGCTAAGAATTAGGGACTCTTAGAAGTCGATAGGTGCTGTAATAAAACAAAGTATAACAACGGTCAGAATTAGATTTTTCATGAAAAAAAAACTCGTGTAAGGACAGGGCATAAGCCACTAAAAGTGCCCTTAGTTTATTTTGGATCGTTCGAGGGGTGAGAAAAAAAATGAAGAAATACGAAAAAAAAAGAAACGCTGATGAAGATGAAATAACGCTAGTCTTTGTGTGAGATAAGCCAGGTATGCGTGAGGGGAGTGGGTGGTTAGTGGTTAATAAAAAGGGGTTAAAAAAAACGAAGACTTAGAGTCTTTGAATGATGAGAAGGAGGTAAACTAAGAACAATTAAGTGGCGAGATTCAAGTGAGAGGAAATTAATTAGAAAAGCGCGAAGCACAAAGGAGAAGGGAAAAAATGCGGCGGCAAACGAAATGAGCGACTGAGGCGGTAGATTCAGAGTAACAAGGAGAAAGAGAGAGAGAGAGAGAGAGAGAGAAATATGGAATGATGGAGACACTGCGAAGATGCCATGTGCGTGTACAAGAGTGAGAGAGTGAACGAGAGTGAGAGATTGAACGTGAGAGAGAGAGAAAAATATACATAGGTTAAACGAGATAGGCGAATGTAAAAGGGAGATGCGTGTATGGAACTATTAGAAAGAAAGAGTGTGATAAAAGCGAGATACGAGAATCAGAAGGAAACAGAGAGAGAGAGAGAGAGAGAGACAGATTAATGTGAAACCATGAAAAAAAAAAGACCATCTGCCTATTTACAGAGACCGCATTGTGTTTACTGTATGATGTGCATTGGAACAAATGTGTCCTAGCGTTATACTTGCGCATAGTTTCGTACGTTTTTTCAAGGTGAAAGAATAACGGGGTATAAAGAAAGAAAAAGTGAAAAGAGAAAATATCGAAGGATTAATCGAAAGAAATGATATTTTCCTTGTCCCTTTACTTTTTTTTTCTTCCCTTTGCTTCTTTCTTTCTTTCAACGTTAGCTAGAGGATAACGATGCGTTAGTCTTCTTTGATGGGATTTCCCTACTTTAATGTGGGCTTGTATGAGGGTCATGAATTATGGAACTGAGATAAATAAGAAACGTATGAAATCCTGCTGTTCCTTTTGTTAGTTGTACGACTCGCAGGTACGACTCCGATTGTTCGCTTCCTCGATCGAAGTTTGACTCTCCTGAAAATTACTGTCTCCGAATGTCTATTGTGGGATTAGTTAATCGAATATACCGCGATTTACTCGAATGTCACTCTGGACTCCAAGTTCGTTCGTTTCTTCGTTTGCGGTTTCGCTGTCTAGAAATTACTGTACGATTCTGTATGTGCTGTTAAGACGAGACGAGAAGATGAAATACCTAAATCAATAAAGCAGAATGAACTTTCTCAACGATTCGTATGAAAAGATTTTATATGATTTATGTCCAACTTAGTGTATTGTTAGGTGGGCGGTAAGGTTATTTTTATGCCTTGTTGAAGCTACATCCTTCAGGATGGATTGAAGGAGAAGAATGTATTGTGGTAAGAAACAGGTACATCCTTTAATTATTAAGATTAATGTATTGTACAAGGTATACGATTTACAGGGATTCAACACATTGCGTACTTGGATTTGAATATTCTTACTGTGTTGTCGGCACCACCTGATACCATCAATTTGGGGTTTGACCAGTTGCAGCTGAGGACTTTGTCTTCGTGTCCAGAGAGGTCGTAGAGAGGTACCTTCGGACTTGGAGAATGAATAAGATTATTTTTTATAGCGTAAGGGAACTTAAAGCACTTGGATTATTGTGGTCTTACCTCCGAGTGTCCCATAATTTGACCTGGTTATCATAAGCACCAGACAGGAATAAGTAATCTTGTGTCGTTGACCAGCTTACACACTGTACCCACTGTGTGTGCGAGGTAAAGGTTGCTTTTACTACTGCACCTTCTACATGAAAATATGCATGATTATCATAAGGATATTTATTTAGTTATGGTAAAATTTTCTATTTTTTCTTACCTGTTGATCGAGGATCATAAAGTCTTATGTGTTTGTCTGCTGATGCTGTTATTAAGGTGCCTGACAATGGAGAATAATCCACATCGAAGAAACTTTTATTACCTGGAATTTCTTGTTTTATTCCACCTAGTTCGGCATCCCAAAGTTTTAGGGTATGATCCCAGGAGGATGTGATAATCTCTGATTTGTCAGACCATTTTACACTACTTATTGCTTCTTTGTGTCCTTTTAATGTTACTTTTGGTGTCTGCAAAATGCATGTTTTTTATATCAATTAATTTACTAAATAGCATTTATTCGTGAGAAGGATAGTTACTCTGGTTTTGCCATGCTCTGTCTTTATCCTCTTTGAACTTGATTCTCCGTCGTCGTCATCCTGTGTTGCTGTGATAAAGATAGTCATTGTATGTACAGTAGGAATTTTAAAAAATCTTATATTATTGTCTAAAGCTACTTACACGCTGACCATATTTTTAACATTGTGTCCCATGAGCCTGTGGCCATCAAACTAGAATCATAATTGACACCTACAGATTCCAAGCTCCGCTCATGTCCTTTACAGACGTGAACACAATCTACGGAATTCCCTGATATATTCCAGTCCCATATTATAGCTGTTTGATCCTGCGAGGCACTATAATTTAGGTAAAGTTATAAATTCTTTATAGTTTAATGGATCATTAACGAATCTGTACCTAACAAACGTTCCAGTTTCTTCACCAAGCGAAATCCATGCTACAGCTTTTATGGGGGATGTGTGCCCTGGTATTGTGAGTCTATGCTTTCCCTTTGTAGTCCAAATATGTAAGGTGTTATCATAGCACCCAGTCAATATCCTACAAAGGAGTTAATAGCTCATTGGAATACAATGTGGAAGTATCAGTATAATGTAGACACCAACCATTTTTCACACACTGCCACAGCAGACACCCAATCATCATGAATTAGACAATCCTGTGGTTCTGGCTCCGGATGTTTTTCAAGGTATTCTACATCTATTACTTGTTCTGTTGAGACTCCACGTTCCTCAAGATGCTCAGCCAAAGAAGAACGTAAAAATTCGGAGCACACCAGAAAGTCAAATTCAATAAACTTTGCAGCATCGATAGATTCTTCAGATTAAAACAAAACAAAGATTAATATCCTTTCTTTTTAAAAGAAGTACAGAATCAAATACCTTTCAAAAGTTCGTTTACAAGAGTGTTCAGTTCAGCAGCGATCACTGGTGCAGGAACGGATAATGGAAAATCTGGTACTGCAAACCTAAAAAAAATGTATCAATCAAAAAGTGCAACGCCATTAGGTTCAAATGGATTCAAAATCATCTATTACAATAAAGTTCACTAATGTTCATTATTCACAGAAACTAATACTCCATCAAATATCAAACTACTATACAAACATCTATAACCTAATCACTCCATTATTATAATCATTACAACTTACTGCTGTTGTTTTGTTATGAAACGTATCTGCACCTGTGGTACATCACTATCAGTACTTTTACCAGCCATAATACTTTATGTAACAATACAAATTATATTTAAACAAATTAAAAAATGCAGCTTTACGTAGCAGCAGTGACAAACTCCACGTGCGCCTCTTGGCGCTTTCCGCAGTTCACACTGGTTTACACTTTACAATAGCCAGCAAGCAGCATCTGCATGAACAGCCGGTATGTTGCCTTAGTTCAGTTCTTATTTACAATTAAAGAAGAATCAAGTTGTTCGACAATGAAATAACAATTCTTTCAGAAGCTGATAAATAGTACAAAGAACAGTATCAATGTTCTGAAGGTAACAGACAAAGTCAATTTGATCAAATTTAGTTCAATGTAAATGCCTCTAGTTCAAGTGTTCAATAAAGAACATGACAATATTGCCATACATAAAATCCATTATATAATTGATTAATTGTCACGGAAGCGACAATAAACAAAATACAAGGAAAAAGAGTTGCAATATTACAGTGCATTAAATGGAAAAGGAATTAATACACAAATCTCGTATTTGCGCTTTTGGTATCGCCTAAAACCGTAGTATTGATGATCTCCCTACTCATCTCTGCGTAAATGATGGGTGTAGTGATATTTCACGATGAATACAAGACATAATGGACAAATGCATATTCGGTACATTGAAAATTTAGACCCGTAAAAATCGGGTTTTGATATTAAGAACTTATGCGAGTTAAGGAGGTAGCAGAAATTCGATTAAGTGGCACCAACGGAAAGTTGTCACCAAAAATCGGCTCCGACGGAATGTCCTGTCAAAATTTTGAAGAATCGAGAAAAACGTCTCCGACGGGTAATTATAGGATTGCCTTAAGGCGAGACACTAAGGATGGGCTTTCATATGTGAGCAGAACTCCTTTACTAGTTTTCATTAGACATTTGTATAACAAACGGAACTATTCATTAAAAAAAATTAGTTAAAGAATTTTTTTACGGTCTTATTAATTACATAATGATTTATTTAGTTGCAATAGACATAACTATACCTGAGAACAACTATAGTACGTTTCAGTCTTTATCGAGTATACCAATTAAGTATAATATGGAGAAGTAACAGTAATTAAACTAATGTCGTATATATCTTTTATATAATTAATATAATAATACTTGTTGCAAGAGAGTTTGTACTGTAGTAACTGTAGTCTTATCAAGTAAATAATCGCGACGTAATTGCAAACTGAAATAAAGGAATAAACTGCGTTAATATTAATATCAATTTTATGCGTATCCTTGCAGATGCTATGAGAATTGCAGATGTGTTAAGAAAGATACGCAGGAGTAAGTATCTTTAAAAGGAGAGAGAAATGAAGGTCGAATGTAAATGCTCATGAAGAATGTAAAATATGTGTAATCAGGAGAGCGGCAAAAGAGGTAAAAAGTAAAGGAGTATGAAGAGAAGGATGGAAGGTGAAGTGACGGATCGATAGAAAACATGGCGGCAGAGGAGCGATTTGTGGCGACCCGACTATGTCCGGCAATTTGCCTTATATAACGACGGTAATGTACATTTCCCAGCGATTGGAATATACGGGAGTCCGCGAGGAAGTATTGGCATGGTGAATGCGAGTTCTAATCGTTGTCATCGTGGTAGCTTCCTAGGACGTACTCCAAAGTGAAATCCGAGAACTCCTGGAGGAAAAGAACAGATAAATTTAAAGAGTGAACGAGAAGGAGTGACGGCGTCTGGATTGAGAAAACTGAAGAATATCTACGTTGAGAAGTGTCAGAAGGAAGTAATTAAACCGAAGGAAGCACTCTAAGTGACTGACAGTTCTGCTACAGGCCGGCTCAACACGTAAACAATCACCATGGCAAAGTACGGATTGCGTAATAGTATTCTTATCTAATTATAAGTCGACGCTCGGTGCTGATGAAATTAGTGTGCTTCTCAGTGATAACGGATTGTTTACTATCACGTCCCGGCGCGACGCATTTTGCTGAATGATCTTCCCCGTCCATGTCCTGCTCCTCTTCTTTTTAATCTTTTTACTAAACCTTGTCGACGCGACACGCTCACGTTATCTTTACTCTTCCTTTACTGGCAAGCTCTTTGTGCAAGAAACAGCTTTCTCCATATGTCTCTATTCAATTCTGTTTTCTTCGCTAAAGACAATGCTGATTTTAAGCTTGTGTGAGTTTCCCAGCGTTGCTGGATTACAGGCTATTCTTGGTTGCGTTGTGTTGTTCGTTCATTTGTTCATTCGTTCATAAATTACTTAATCTCAACCTATTGGCAGTTCTATGGAAACTTCAATTACATGTGGTTCGTTAGACTACACTCAAATTTGTGTACCTATTTCAATGGGGATATAGTGATAATTAAACTTCCTGATTTTTCTTATTTGACACTATACGACATTTTTCTTATGCCTTTCTCATACATCGTATCATGCATTACTATAAATAGATTCTTACATAGGCTCTAGTCCTGTACAGTCTTACATAGTAATTTCATTTCAATTAGCTCAAGTACATGCATTTTATCATTTAGCTAATTAATACAACTATTACAATGAACTATATTTTCCCTTTACTAATATCTTTTTTGGTTTATAAAATTTTATATTTCATCTCAGTTCATTCGCACAGGATGACAAATCTCATTCTGACCTATTCTCCCTATTATCTCTAAAACGTACTATTACATAAATATTACTGAACAAAAAAACAAGAATGCAAGACTGGGTGCAGCTTGTACTCGTCGACCTTTGCATACACTTTGCTATTTACCATATAATAATTTCATATAGCATGTAGTGATGTAACGTAAGATCGACGTACGCACTCAGAAACACAATCTTATCTGAAACGTTTGGATATATCGATACTTGGTCACAAATGACCGGCAGCTCTTAGTGAATCATTCGTATTGTCTCGATAACGAAGTGAAACAACTCATTTTCATATGTTCTACCCGAGAAGGCTAGCAAGTAATACCTTTTGAACTTGGTAGCTGATCTAATCAGGTCAAAGTACTATCAATAATTAAACTACAAAATGTGAAAACAATTACTGTTTCAGAGAGATGATGATAGTATTTGTCTATGACACTGTGAGATGTTCCAAGGAAGAGGATGATCCAGCAGAGGCTGTAGTTTATTTTCATCCAGCATGGGTCTCACCGACCCAGCGTCTCGCCTTAGCAGGTCAATTAATGGGAGTTAATCAATTCCTTGCAAGTTCCTTCTCAGCACCACGTTTGATCTCTTTACAAGGTGGTAAATTTGTCTTAAAGAGATTCGGACACTACATGCTTGTAAGTCTGTCTATTAATTTTTGTTAACTATTTTTATATACTTTACTAATGAGTATAATCTTTTTTAGGCTGTTGGTACAGACAGAAATATTCAGGATTGGGTTCTGGAAAGAAGATCTGACACTTTGGAATCTATACTAAAGTTTTTTCACTGTGATCTGGAAACAATCTCCTCATCCTTCGCTAGCGACCGAAATAAACTCACGGAGAAACTTTATCAGATGTTTGAGACGTATTTACCAATATTACAATATGGTGCCAACATGTTTTCCAATATACCCAATATAAAACTTCCAAAGGTAATGGATCCTATGTATGGTCCATAGACAAATCTTTTCTTCAATATCTCATGACCTTCTGTTACAGAGTGCAAGTAATGTTTTTTTGGAAGCTATTCAAGTACTTCAGTATTGCCAAGAGACGAGCGGTATTATGGCTGGAGCTCTTTTTTATAATAACAAGTAAGTTTAAATAAAACTGATGGTAAATGAATTATTAATTATTCCATACATTATGCTATACTCATGTTATTTCTAAAATTTTAGAGTGGTAGCTACTCAATTGAGTGCAGAACTGACAAAGCAGCTAGTAATAACTGATCCGTACCGAATAAAGGTAATTAAAATTCTTTAAAGGAATTGAATCCAAAATGTTTATAAAATTTAATTAAACAAAAACAGGCTCCTGCTGAAAGAATATCAACAGACTTTCATTTGCCAGTGGGAGTTCAGCTACTACGTGTATACGTAGAACATAAACAGATAGAGAAATTATCCCAGGATGCAAACATCGAAAGAATACACAGCTCGTACTTGGACTCGACAGTGAAAAAAGTTCCGTTCAAAAAGGTAGAAAAAGAAGAGTCTAACGTGATTTAATAATCAAATTACTCACTGACACGTAATCTTATAGGCCCTCCAAAAAACTGGTACAAAAGATTTACCAATATCCAGTATGAAGCGAGACACCTCGCGAATATTTACAGTACCGGAAGAAGGCGAGTTAGATTCAATCCCATACGGCAATGTAACGCAATGCGTAAAGCCGCCATCCGCAGTAACGTATTCGCCAGCAAAACGCAAGCAGGAGTCACGAGTAGAACGTACCAAATATTCAAATCCCCTGACACCAAGTGTCTGCTCGACGCCATTGAAAGACGTGAACCGTGTCCTGCACGGTACAGCAGTATCGATATGCAGTGCAACTGAAGAACTGGAGGACAAACTGGAAGCAGATAAGAAACCAGAGAATAGACCGGAAATGAAGGAGAACACGGACGACATTCCGGACGTCGTGAAGGAAGCTCTCAGATGTAAACGCTTAAATAAATTAAGAAATACAAACACTAAGGAGAACGTTCTCAAGTGTAAAGAGACAAATAGAAAGAGCCTGAGTACGTCCGACCTCGAGGAGTCAATCAGGAAATACTCGAACAAAGTATCACTTAGATATTACAGTCTAGGTCTTCCTCGACTCAACGATAACCTGTGTACTGATTACGGTGCTGATTCACCCAGGATTGCGCCGTCCAAACAATTTTATAATACCATAACCGATCCATATTATCCGGTTTTTCGTTACGACGGCTTGCCTGTATCTCGCTCACTCTATGACCAATACATAGCAGCTCACCTTCAAGAGCTAAATTCGGACACAATCAAAGTAAACAATTGTAAAGAACTAGCTTTAGACTTCCCAATGGCTACAGAGTCACCGAGTATGGACAAAGGTCAGGAGGAAAGTAATGGGGATGATTCGGAGAAAATAAATTCCACGCTGGACGTGAGATTAGAGAAAAAGAACAAGCAGGAGATCTACAGAAGATCCATGAGTTTACCTTTAAAACCATTGAACAGTACGGAGGACGACGAGCGACGAAAATCAACGTCAGAGTGCGGAAGTATATTCGATCTGCCTCAAAGACGTAAATTAGACGGTTTACAATTGACGCCATTAATGTCAAAATTGAGTCTACTCGCGGACGAGAGGACTAGTGGTTTTTGCAGTAGAGAAACGACACCTAGTGAATTTCGTGACCTGTCATTCTCAACAGCCACCAATCAATTGCTCAAGAGTAAACTAGAAGCTGCCAGCAAGGAGAGTGGTAGCGACGAGGAGGACGAACTCGAGGAAGATTGGATAATTAAGGACGACAGTCAGTTGGAGAGAACTGAATTATTTTTGTGTGGATATCAGAACATGGTTTTGGTACTATTAATGGAGGATGGAACAGGGAATAATCCTGAACTAATACATTCCCTTGTAAGTAACGTTTATATCTGAATTATTATTCAATTAATTTCTAAACAATTAACGTCACTTGCATTTACCATCAACAGTGGGAAACCTGCGTGAGCACATTGGGGAAACTGGAAACTCGTCTTCAGCAATGTCTGGAGCCACTTCCCTCCAACGAGAACAAGGAACTCTACAGCGTCCTGAGTGTAGATCCTGAATGGGATACCGTGCATCGTTCTGGACTCTGGGGCGTGACGGAACTAGAAATTGTATCCTCGTTACATGACAGATTTACCAAAGCGAGTAATCTCACGGACATTATTGTCAGGTAAGTTGCACGAATTGGTAAACAAGCTTGTTTACGCGCTCGTAGTGCTTGTAGACAACTTTTTATTAAACAGTCTCTCTTATCCTTCTTGAACCATCAAGACCAATTGATGATTTAATCGATTAGACGATCGGTCGTTGATATTAATTTATTAGCGTGAGATTTAATTATAAATGGCGCATGTTTTACTATAGAACAGAGGATACGGTTGTTTACGGTAACCAGTGCGGCAAGACTGAAGTATTTTACCAGCAAGCAATGGCTCCAAACACTTCTGGTGGGCTACCGACTCCTGCGGATTTGATGGGCGTCGTGCCCTTAAAAGCCAAACGTAGACTGGAAAGAGACCACGGAATTGTGTTGTTATAAATTCGCGAATTTAAAGACCCGGTTGAATTCGCAACGCGTATTCAAAAATAAGGAAAAAGGCCGGGCGATTATCTTGCCATGAAAAAAAAACAAACAAACAAACAGAAACTATACAATCCTTTAGTTATTAAGCAACCAGTACCTTGCCAACTTGTCATTCGTCTCTCCTAACGCGATCACTTTGACCTTTGACCAATTGACGTTGTTAATGAATTTCTTAAAACTATTGTTTTACTCTATTTACACTGTTGCGTGTAAACGACCTGCCATTTAACATTCCCTTAAGCAAATGGTATCTTAATTATTGTTACTGTATACGTTATTTCTCTTTTATCTCTATTAGCATTAATGTTTAGAAACTGCTATAGCGTTTATACTTAAATGACCATTCTGTACATAATCTGAATATACAAGAAATTCCAGACGATGCTGGATCGTCGAAGAATGTAATACAGTGAGAAAAGATAGATTTTTTGGAATGCTCCATTTAAAGAAATTGATATGCCACGTTTAATCTATTATCTCAGTATACGAATGGTAGTCGATATAGATATAGCATGGAATTGTAATTTTTATTAGAGAACCGATACCGAATTTTTAACATTTCAACGACGAACGACTTTCATATCAATACTGGAACCATCCACATAGTTCTTCAAAGAGCCGTGACTTTTATTACTATATTCTAACGAAATCGCTACGGTTCGCTATAGACTTAGAAAGCCAATAGACTTAATTTAAGTTGCAAGGAAATAAGAGCCTCCCGTATTATTTTAATTGTTAAAGGATGCGAAATAGTATTTTTTATTACATAACGAACATCGTTCGGCTTACGGTAGACAAAAAGAATGAGTAAATGAGTGAAAGAGAGAAAAAAGAAAGTGGAAGAATGCTTGAGAAAAAAAAGAGAGTATGATATTATTGTACGGTTAGTATTAGTATTTAATGAGAATATTATTAATTGCGCGAGAATGTTATTAATTGTACAAGATGCGAAAGGAAATTTCGTGTACAAATGCTGGTATCGTTAATAATGCTGTGCGTTGATTAATGACGTTTATTGCGTCTCAATTCGTAGAATTTCGATAGCGATTAATTAAATGTAACAAATTTTCATGTAATCGATAGATCCTTGTTTTACAGTATTTCAAAACTTCATACATTCCGTGTGTTTCTCTCTGCGTCAGAGAAACTGTACGATACTTGCAACGGACTCCATTCTGGACGACGATGCGACTTAATAAAGTGAAATACCTGAGCAATTTTTTAATGTGTGTTTTTCATTATTCTTATTTCTTACCTTAACAATTAACTGCCTATTAATTGAATCCCATTAGGTGTTAAAAATCTCTTGGTAATCAATTAGTTTTTCTTGTCAACGAATGTGATACGTGGATTGCTTCGTCACGAAAAAGCCGAGCCTTCCAAGACCGGTTAATTAACATATTTATCACATCGATGTTTGTATCAACAGGTTATTCTGTTTATTGGCAAATCAATCGTCATAGATTCTTTGTAATATTATAAAATTCCAGATTCACGGCCATTCTTCGTTTCGACAATTGAAAAGTGCCAGTTAAGGTACTTCGTGCGTCAAAAAAGCGTCTTTTTTTTAGCAAAGAAACATCTTTCGATAGATTTTTAACGAATTTTGACAATATGAAAATTAAATAAATGTTTTATTACATTTTACACTTGTATCATACATACCCTATGCTCATTGTAAAAAGAATTTGCAAATTTGAATATCTGCTGTAGAAACTCGTCCTTTGGGCATTCAATAAAGGCACCGGGTCTTCAGGATTCCGATAGAATTCCTTCGACGAAGAATACGAATAAATAAGTGGGCTTTTTAATTTTTTTTATCCGTTATAGAAAGTTCTATCAGAAGGAAACATGGTCGAGCCTTCAGGTTTCGAGCACGCAGTTATCATACGACCGCATCATGCCTTCTTCATGGCAACAGGTCGTGTGCTTCTCCTTCTACAATAATTCTGTAATTTATGAGGCAATTCCATACAAGCCTGACGTAAACAAGCCTCCAAGGTGGACCAATGGGAATCTCAGGATAACTCCCTCCTACTGTTAATGAGTTTGATATTTAAAGAAGGTTCGATACCAGGATTAACAATAAATGTTTATTCGCCATAGCAAAGAGATTTTTCTGCGAGTCTTCACAATCCAAAATGGTAAGTTTCTTCAATGGATTAAGTGCAAAAAAATGATATTAACGTTTCTCTTTATTTCCTTTAACAGACTACGTACACAGATAAAGGACCAAAGGTAAGAACATGAATTTGGAAAAAAAAAACATTTAATAACATGAAATTAAATGATTAATTCTGCATTTTATTCATAGCCGGAAGGAGGGAAGTTCTTAAGCTTTGATCACTTGAGATTCTGGGTTGGCAATGCGAAACAAGTAAATGTCATCAAACATAAGTGATATGCCTTATTAATGAATAATTACTTTATTATAATATAATTCTTCAGGCTGCCAGCTATTACTGTGCCAGGATGGGCTTTGAGCCTCTGGGCTATCGCGGTTTGGAAACTGGCTCCAGACGGTGGGCGACATATGCAGTTAAACAGAACAAGGTACGGATAATACGGACATACGAATGATTAAAAATTACCTATTATTATTAATAAACTATATTTTTATTCTAGATTGTATTTGTATTTGAATCTGCCTATGAACCTAACGACGAGGAATTTTCAAGTCATTTGTCGCTACACGGTGATGGAGCCCGGGACGTAGCCTTTGCCGTTGAAGATATCGAAATTGTATTCAAGGTAAATTCAGCTTAGCCAAGTGTCTGGTATTAATAATAATATTTTATTCACGTAACCGAACACATTGTTTAGGTGGCGAAAGAGCGCGGGGCCAAAGTAATACGAGAACTGTGGGAGGAAAAGGACGAATATGGATCAGTGCGCTTTGCCACAGTGCAAACAGTAAGTCAAAATAAATGTCTATTTCTAAATGTAAATTAAAGTTTATTTAAGAATATTATTTAGTATGGAGATACCCTGCATACGTTCGTTGACAGAAGCAAGTACAAGGGTACATTTTTGCCAGGATTCCAGGACCTTCCCGAGGATCCCCTCACAAAGATCCTGTAAGCTTTGACAAAGATAACACGTTACGTTATACCGCCTATTAATCTGTAACTATTCTATTATTCAGGCCAGTGATTGATTTGAAATTTATTGATCATGTCGTTGGAAATCAACCAGATGGTCAAATGGAACCAGTGGCCAAATGGTAAGGATAACAATAATGTTATTCTGAATTGATAGCATTAATTAATAACTTCTCATTCATTCATATTTTCTCTTCAGGTACGAGCAATGTTTACAGTTTCACAGATTCTGGTCAGTTGACGACACTCAATTGCATACAGAATATTCAGCACTACGTTCCATTGTGATGACAAATTACGAGGAAACTGTAAAGATGCCAATAAATGAGCCAGCACCTGGGAAGAAGCGTTCACAGATTCAGGAATATGTAGAATATTATGGAGGAGCCGGTGTCCAACATATTGCACTGAATACAAGTGATATTCTCACAGCTGTAAGTAAATCTATGACCAATGTTATTATTTCAATGAGAAATAGTACTTGAGAAATTGTTATCGATAATGACACTTGTTAAATTCTAGATTAGCCATTTACGTGCTAGAGGAGTGGAATTCCTTGAAGTACCGGACACTTATTATGACATGTTAAGAAAGAGACTGGAGAGCAGCAAAATTAAAATACTTGAAGATTTGAATATTCTTCAGGTATGTATTTTTGTGGAACCTGTATGAATGACAATCAAGTGTAATTGTAAGACTAATGAAGGGGAACTGTTTTTAGAAATTGAAAATATTGATTGACTATGACGAAGAGGGATATCTATTGCAAATATTCACAAGGAACATGCAAGACAGGCCTACGCTTTTCATAGAAGTAATACAGCGTCGTAATCACAATGTAAGATTTTATCTTTCCTTTCTCTTATAATTCGAATTGTTTCTTTACAAGTAACTTTAATGGTGACGTGTCCACGTAATTAAATTCCCAATGCGAGAAGTATAGCCAAACGGCAATTGAAGATTGTTACTCTATTTACAAGTGTCTTTATTCGTTACAGGGTTTCGGAGCAGGCAACTTTCAGGCTCTGTTCGAGGCCATTGAATTGGAGCAAGCAAAGCGCGGAAATCTCTAACAAAACCATACTGTCAATAGGTCAATAAAGGAATTATCGAATGAAGACGAGTTATTCTAATTTGTACACGTGGCGGGATCGTTACAGTACCCTCGCGAATAATTTGCATACTTTGTATTTAACGTTAATCCTCCGCATTACAAAAATACATAGCATCGATCCTACAAACTACGTAACAAACGAATTTCGCTGAAGTATTAAAAGGAGAAATTCGTAATGACGACGTATGAAAATGATAACACGTCGCGCTGGTTCATCTCGTCGTATCTCTAAAAAAAAAGATGGCAAGTAGACATTCGTCAGGACGAATCGCACGACACGTACGCAAAGGAGGAAAAAGGGACAATAAAAATAAATTTAACTTATGTCAGGATACATCCAAGTAAGCGAGACAATTATTAAATGGTATTTATTGGTAATAGCAATTAGCCGTGGCCAATATATATATATAAGCGAAAATGCTTTATATAAAAAGTGTCGGTGCCGAATGACTGAAGAGGAGTCAAAGAGAGAGGATAAGGATCAATATAATAAGAGCAATTTGGGGCAAATGGATTGAAGAATATATGTAGAAAAAAAACCCAAAATAGTCTGTTAAAAGAAATAAAGTTTTCTTAAAGTAGCTCACTTGTCTCGACGTACGATGTGTTACGGAGTTTTACGGAGTGTGACCGCGGCTTGATAACATTACTGTCCACTGTTATCGAGTTTATCTAAGTCTTTGCTCGCTCGCTTGCTCGTTCGTTCATTCGTGTTGCTGTATTTTTTTTCTTTTTAGTTTTTTCATTGCTGTTTAATTCACACAGTATCGTGAATACCCAGGCGGAAGATGTCGTGTTGGCAGAAAAACGAGTTTCCCAGTGGCTTCAACACAAATATCTGCGAGAAGGCATGCGGTGGGTCTTCGTCTGCCTGCAATCACAATCAGCATACTATTCGGAGAGGCAGCGTTAAATGATCACAGAATTATAGCAATAATATAATTATCATTAAAAAATAACGAGTTGTGCTTCTCCTTTGAAAAGTATTGCAATCTATGGTAAAAAATATTCCTAGTGAGGCTTGTATATTATTTTTAAGGTACGTCATTGAGAATTATGACTGAGTCACAAGTAAAAATAATTTTTTATCAGGAATTAGTACAGAGTGCATACAGAATATTGTTGATAATGCATTGTTAACCATTGTTGTTTAACATAGAGTAGAAATTATATGACCATGATAAACATGCGTCATTTACAAACCATGCAGGGAATGAAAACAAATGATGACTATGGTATGTAATAAAGGGAAACCACTCGATGTTCATAATGCGATAGAGTCTTTTAAGTTAGACTATATGAATGTATGCATGTTTATCATTTTGGAATCTATAAGTTTCATAAGAATGAACGAAAGTTAGCTTGTAACGATATTGTAAGTGACCAAGTTGCATAGATATCGGAGAACTCATAGTACTTTGTGTAAGTTTATTTAATTGATGTTAAAGAGTAGCGCGTTTGATTGAGTTAATGGAAAGCGTGCATGCTCACGTGACAGTGAGCAAAGCATAACAGCAGGAAAAGTATGCTGAGCTTGCCTGTACCACGGTATGAAGATCGATGGTCGATCAGTACCAGACGTCTTAGACAGTGTCGTGCAACGCGAGTCTGAAGATGTCGTGCTGCACGAAAAAGCTGATGCCGATTGGCTTCAGGACAAATGTCTGGATGTACGCGTGTGGCTGATCTTCATCGGTCTGCCCAACCACCAAGAATCGATAGCTAATTATTATTTATGCAATTCCAACCTACATGGTTCTTTTATCATTGAAATCTATACTAAAGAACAGATTATTTTGTTGCAAGTCAGAATGTTTTCCCTTATATTATTATTTATAGTATCTTATCAATGGTTCATAATGGCACCATTTATTACTGTCATTTTTGTACAACACTGTCTGAACGTTTAAGGCAAACTTGAACAAAAATATAATACTGCTAATTGATATTTAAGCACAACAATATTCTTTTTGATAATATCTTATTGCTGTATCATGTGTTCTGTATTGGCAACAAATATATTACTATTACCATAAGAATGTAATGCTACCTAATGAAAATAATAATATTCATAATAAACTGAACGCTCACCTGCAACCTTCCTAGAACGTTGATTAGAACACCTCCGTCAAACATAGGTTGGGAATCAATGGCAGTTATTATTCGGTTAATTTTTTGAAAACTTAAACTCTGAAAATAAAAAACAAACGTGCATAGATCCCTTAACAAGGTCTTAGAAATTTATAGAACACCGCAGACTCAGACCATCATAAACTCCATCAAAAGATCTGAGAACTATGCAAGCACCGAGCACACTGGCTTCAAAGTGTTGAATAGTACATATCCAAACATAACAAAACTACTCACAGTTAGTTTCTCCATGATCTTGATGGCACCTTGAATCTGAAGGCCCTCGAACGTCATGAAGGATGATTCAGTCTAGAAATAGTAGTGGGAAAAGTAAGAAATTGTGGTTATGTTCCATCGCAAAAAATTTTTCTCAAAACTTATAAATCAAGAATAAAATAACTTACATTGTACATATTAATTAAGTTTGGTCTCTGCGTAGGATCGTCGAACAGCGCATAATACTGCTGAACGAATCCCTTGCCGATCGCCTCGTATGACGGGTTAAGCGCCATCGCCAGTTAAGGGCTTTATTAACTGCTAATAAAATGTACAAGAACGCAGTCGCAATCAAGAGTTTGTTTGCGCGGGGACGCCGGTATTCTCAAGAAATCCTATGAATAGGATAATACGATGCCTTTCGACATCCCTCGTGCCACTTGTAGAAGCAAGGAGGAAGCGATCGCCAATTTGTCGAAGCGATTCTCGAACTACCGACGCGCACCTATGGCCGATCATATTGCCTACGTGTACTACGAGCTACTTTCTGGTGGCTCTTAATGCTTAGTCGGTACCGTTGGTCTAAGCATATGAGAATCCATAGCCCCATCTGACTATGTTACTAATTCGTAGTCAGTAACGGCGGCAAATATTCAACGTCCAAGGTCTTTTAAACCCTTCTCAATTTTCGATCGAATTTCTGTCTGATGGAACACGCAAATACAATGTCACATGCATATTTTAGTTTACTGCATTATTGCTGGGGTTTTCAAACAGCATTTCAGGGATATTAATGCCACGATGTACGGTACGAAACGGACAAAAATATCTCGGTGTAAAATACCGCAACAATATTTAGCTAATTCTAGTTTACATGGGACTAGATATCTGGTGGAGGATGATCGACATTGGACTGAGCGGTAATTAGAATTTAAAATGTACTTATTGATATTTATATCTTCCGTTTTCTCTTCAGAGTCTTTTGGTTCTTTGCCTGTGGATTGTCTTGGCTTGGCTGTGCACTGATGATCAAGCAGGTTTTGGTCAATTATCACCATCATTCAGTTGACGTAACCGTTGATACATTGTACTTGGATTGGCAAGTGAAATTTCCAAGTGTTTCGGTATGCCCGGGATTTTTAACTGATGGACAGAGCATAATAGACACGTATAAGAAGTTTTATTAATATTAGAGTACATTCGCCAATTTTAATTAACAAGTATTTTCTTCCAGTTTCATGAATAAAAAATTCAAGACGGAAGGCCAAAAATATAATGCGAAGAGGCTCTTCTCAGATCAGAATTGGGGATTCGTTCGTGGGTCCAAATATTTTGATAATTTAACGGGTGAAGACCTGGCCGAACTTAATGAAAAGGTATTAGGACATTTGTTAAATCTTAAAAAATTAATAAAAATTCATATATATAACAGGTCCAGATCAATTGCTCGGATATATTGAACATATGCCTCTGGAATGGAGTACGTTTCAATTGTTGTAACCAATTTCATCGAATAAAAACAATAATCGGTACTTGCTTCATACTGAACAGCTATCAAGTTGATTCAAATAAAGAAGCAACAATGGACTTTATGATGAATAGAACAACAGGCGCAGGCGAACTGGACATAGAATTTAATTCAAAATTCACCCGATACAATGTAAATAATATTTCAATTTATTAGACAAAAATTCAAATTTTTAATTAACTATAATTGATTGATTGGATCTTTAGATTTTTCTTTTAAATAACTACGAGATACCTACGACTGCCAATCCAAACGATGGCAGCAGTATACAAGGAATGGAAGGAATCAGACACGTTGGGTTCACGCTTCAAGATATCGAAAATGTAGCTGGCATGGAAAACATAGCCATACATCAACGGAAGTGTCGTTTCCCATGGGAAAAGGAAGATCTAGTATTTTACAAATTATATAATTACAATGCGTGTATTTCTGAAGTAATTATCTGAACCGGATATAATTTTAAATATTGAGAAACTGACCAATACTTCTTACAGATCCAGATCAAACGGATGATCGAATACTGTGGATGCGTTGGTCACTTATTTCCTCATCCGCCCTGGATGAAAGTGTGCAATCACTCTGAGCTAGAGTGTATCAGTAAAGCCAAATCTGCAATTGTTGATAAGATATCAATGAAGGGTCAATGTATATCAGACTGCGAAGGAACAATAATTTATAGCTACCCTAACGATTGGATGGAGCCTAAGGCTAATAGAAATGCTGTGATTTTTCATATGCTTTCTCTACCGAGTATACGTTACAAACGATATATCACCTGCAGCTTACTTGATGTTGTTGGTAATTGAAACTTTCAATAATAACATGGCATGATGATTTTTTTATGAGTAAATCAATGAAAAATCGTACTTTCAGTATCCGTTGGAAGTGCAGCAGGACTCTTCATGGGTGCAAGTGTACTGAGCCTTGTGGAAATTCCGTACTGGCTGTTACTGCGAGGTTTCTTTCATTAATAACGTCTTCTAGGTTTTCTTCTTTGAGATTTCATAGGTACAAGCTTCGAAAGGGGTTTAATTATGCTTGGATGTTTTATGCAAAACAACTCAATTTATTTTACCATATTAGCTTTAATATATATCGATGGGTATGAAATAGTATGTATCTGACAAAGGACGCTATCGCTTTTAAAAAACCTTTTAATGTGTATCCCTATAATTACGAGTTTAAGGCTATTTAGGTATACGAAAGTTTGCTCATAATTAACAATTAAAATTAATATACCTTAATCTTGTTCAAATATCTTAACAAGGCCTTGTCTGGTTTTCACCAGTGCAAACAGACTTCACTATGTAGACTTCCTGCAACACAATAAATTTTTCAATGAGATAATACAATATTTTACCAATTTTTTGAAAACAACGGTGAATAATGATTTTAAATCTTTTGTTGCTATTGACGTTATCGCTCTGTGCTCGTGTAGATATATTATAGACTTTAGATCGCGTTAAAGATCAGACCTAAGGTCGTATTCGCACCTGCAATATTAATACTTTTTCAAAATTTGTTGAAAGACTCGTAAATTAATCCAAAGGATAAGATCTGCATTTTCTGTCGATATTGTCCACCTGCCCATGACGTTATGCACTATCTCTATCTCTGCACAGAAAAGTAATTTCGTCGTCAAAATGAGGAACAGATTGTACAATACTATGCTAATATGTTGGAAAAATATTTATCCTCCAGTGACATTGAAGTAGCACCACCAACCTGGAAAAAGATGCCCTGTGGTATTTAGGAGCAGAGTCTGGCTCCACTAGTAACCAGTATCCTATACCTTCCAACGATATTACTGGAAGGTGATGTCTTGAAGCAAATTTTTAGCGACTCAAGTACCTACGCGAAATACGCACACACAAACAGCACTGATACAGTTTTAAACAAGCTTGTGGATCTATCCAAAGTGCTTGATAAAATTCCCCGGCAATTGTAAAAATGATATATTTATCTACTGTACATACATGAAGTTCTAGCATAATAACCTCATTACAATGTTATTGTTGTGCGACACTGAAATTATCATCGTTGGCACAAGTCAATAATGAACTAAATAAAAATAAAACTTTTGTTTCGGTCCTGTTGTTGAGTAAAATAAAATTTGTAACACATAGTATCCGGCAGTTGATACCATTTACCTCAAAAGGCCATTTCACGAGTTGTTGCATCATATATAATTTTGTTTGACGCGTAAGTTCACACATCGTCTTTACTTGGAAGTATCATCGAGAGAAAAGACCAGTCATAATTAATTAATTGTTCAGAAGTCGACGAGTCGTTTTCTTCATTATTCATAATTCTTGGTGAAGGCTCTCGAACAGTAGGAACGTCATCTTCGTCGGTCTCGTTCCCAGAATCAGCAGCGACGTCCATGTTTTCACTGCGGGAACAAAAGAACAGCAACGCTCACTAAATATCAGACTGTAATATAACGTGCAAAGCGATACATAACTTGAAAGAAGGTTATGTTTACCTGGATTTGTTTTCAAGCTGTTTGTTGCTTCCGGCATGTGGTATCAGGGAAAGAATAAATGGTGCACTGAGCATTCTTATTGGCGGTAACGTGTGAGACGATACGCTGAGTAACTGAAACAAAAATTTCATGTCTTCAAGGTAACGAAATGCATTCTGTTTATCTGATATACGGAGGAAGCGACCCAACGTTCAATTCTAGACAATTCTTGTAATTTTCTAGTTCAGATCTAGGTTGCCTCGTTTATACGGCATCCTACGCGCATCCTGGATTGTACAAGACACCGTAAAATTTAAGGGATAAATAAAAAAGAGGGATGACAACCTATTTAGAAATAACACAGAGATCAACAATCTTAAATAAGTCAAACATTAAAGTAAACTATACTTTTACGTGGCTGTGTAATCATTTTTTAAATAACGTCGTTCAGCCATAGGTTCGTTATCAGTTTACTTTAAATAAACCACCCAAGCACAATACCCGCAAGGGGTTATCAATATCACGAAATAACAAGTTCATCGAACATAGCTAATGATTATTGCAGTCGGATCATTATACAATATTTTGCAACATATTTTTTAATAAAGTTTTTTTTCCGGGTGGATGTTCCACGAATGCAATCGCGTATTTTACATTGTAAAATTTTTCACTAAACACAAATTTAGCCAGTGCATCGATCCTGGAAGGATTAACAATGGCAAACATATAAATGTCCTTGCGCAGAAGTATATTCAACGGACATGAAATTTCAATGGGAATGATAACAAGTTGATTGCCAAGATAAGGAGTTAATTATAATTAAGCTAAGGACTTAGTCATAATAATAATTTCGTACCTACCCCCATCGCAGATACTGTCCTAGGGTTAATAATCGCAATCAATAAGTATCTTTTCAATCGTTAAAAGGTGTAACTGCCTTTAAAAGAATCAGTCATCAGAATCATACAGAAGAAGAGATAGTAAACCAAAGGAACGTTCGTCTGAGATAGCGGTGATTTTTTTTCCTTGAAGATCCAAAAATAGGAAGTTGCCTTCATGCAATAATTAATCTCTATATAATATGTAACATTACAGTGCTCCTGTACACTTGTAAGATCAAGGGTCATTGAAATGGAAGATATAAAAAAATTTCGCGTGGATGATACCTTCTATAATTTGATACAGTATGTACTGTTCATGCAGTATAATATGCAGCAAACAGAAGAGGGCCTTCTCCAAGTGAATCACGTTCGCCGAAATCATTTCGTAATGCTAAGATATTCTGTAAGCAAGTCCAGCGTAGAAGTACAGTGCCGAGGGGGTGGGAGCTCACAGATCTATATTAAATCATGGGGACGCTTATGAAAGTCAGTCCTACGACGAACGTCGCCTGGTATATTCGACATTCTCCTTCAGCTATTTTGACCTCTTCTCCTCGAGTACATTCCTGGTGCAAATTTAAAACGGGAATGAAGCTGAGCACTCTGACAGTTGCGCTGTACCTGATACTGTCCCTTACGGTCAGTGCCCTGGCCAAGGCTATCCCAGTTGGCAATCCAGAAGCTGTGAGTATTTTTGATATCTTTAAAAATTTTAATTATCAAATCATTTTCTGATACAAAAAATTCTTTGCATAACAGAAACCACGTCCTTCTCTTAATTCATTTTGCGTCTCGCTGTGAGCTTTTGTAATTAATATAAAAAGTTATCTTGGATATCGATTCTAGATTAGTTTTAATATTTATGCAGCACGTTTTCACGTCTCGAAATTTTTCAATGGCTGGAAAATGTTTTGATTAGAGCTTCAAATGATCGTAAATAATAAGTGGGGATTGAGTGAACGTATAAAATCATCACTTAAAGTGCATGGGCGGTGAATCGCGTGGGAGCACTCTGTTTGTCAGGGCTTTGACTGCACTCGAAACAGGACGAGACGAGTTAGGAGCAGAATGCATCGGTACCCTCTCACCGGAACGAGCTTATACAGGAAGAATTTTCTTGCGCGTCTTCGTCATAGTAGACGACGCGGCTAAGTCGTAGGGTTAAGAATGAGCGTTGGTGGGTCTACGCGATAGAGACGAAAGTATAAATGGATGAATGGTCATTGTACGATCCTTGTTAAATCATCTGTCGCGTTTGTCGCGTTAACTTTCAATCAAATATTAAACGGCCACGGTGAGAATCGTGTCTGACTTTGATACTTTCATTGGTGTATATTTATAAAAGACGCGCACGAGATAAAAATGAGAAATAGCAAGACGAAGAAACAAGAGAAAGACGTTCTTACTACTATATTCTTTTTTTAATTGTGTACTATACTATAAAGTGCGATATTGCATATCGAGCCCGTTACTTCTGATTGATTTGTATCGAATTATACAATAAATATCGATAATACTGAAAACAATTATCTTATCGGTTATTATTAAACCTGTCAGTTGTGCCTAACGTTCCGGTTGATACTAGGACCAAAGCTGTTTATCAGAGCCATCAGCATCTCTTCTTTTCCATCACGTATTGTCTGAGCCTCTCAAGTCATCTTCAATTGTTGCTTATTATTACAGGCTATCGAGAGCATGAGGCAGATACCGCAATGGCATTGTCTTAGATATAGGAAATTCGACCTAGTTCGACGCTGTCGGAATTATCGAATCGGAAGGAAGCACTGACATTCGTGAAAGAATAGGAAGCTGATTTGGTTGACATGGGAGTAATGACGAAGAGGCGGAAAAAAAAGCACTGAAACATTGAAAAAGCACTGATGACCTAATAATGACATTATTTCTTAAGGGATAACTTTAACCATCTTGCCAATTATCCTGATGCTAATTAGCATCATTATTCAGCATTAATCGTGAAAGATGCAGAAAATGGAGATTATTTATGTTATCTTTTTATATACTTAAATGTTTTTCTCCTCATTATAGACTCTACTCATTGACTTTAACGTTAATTATGAAGACTACTCTATACACGATTTCTAACGTACCTATTACTTAATGCAGTATACCAAAGATATCTTTAGGTTTAACGTCGTACGAATTAAGTTTAACAATATTCCTTGTATGAAGATGATTATTAGTAGATAGTAAATGTATTGCCCAATGGGATGAACTGATCTCACTGATTACTTGATTATTTATTTCGACTCACCTCATCTGTTACTCCTTTTCCTTGTATACCAAAATATTCGTGAATGATAGGACTTTCCTTTTCCCTGTCGGACACTTTCTTAGATGCTATTAGGGCACTGAAGGCTGTCGCAGAGATATTTCCTCGCAGGGATAAATTATCCAAGGACACATTGGCTTCGGCTTCTGATTCTAGTGTCAGAAGCTCCTGCGAAACATTCAGACAGTTCATCATTAATACGACTGTTGGATGTAGGTGTTATTTTAGTTGGTTTTTTTCCAACGTTTTATGCTGACCTGATTGGAATCTAGGAAGAACAATTGAGACTTTCGCTGCCATTGTTTTGACCAGCTATCACGTTTCTCTCTTAGATGTGGTATGAAGCTGGCACCTAGGACTGAATTGTCTCTAGGAAGGACGTTTCTTTTTGTGTAGACAGGTTGCGACGATTGCGGCGTAAATACATGGACTAAACGAATCGTTGTATCATACAAATTAGTAAAAATCATACATTTATTTTTATTTAATTTTATGCTTACGTGTAGCGTCGGCTGTGAACGCTGCCATGTAAATGGAATTCGGATCTGAACAAAGAGTCGCAAGTTTTAATGGGACGCTCCATATTACTGAAAGGGTCAAAAGATTCCATACTGCTATGTACTGTGCTGATCCAACAACAACTAAATGACAGGCATCGTATCTTCCAAACTCTATTCGTCTGACAAATTACAAATTATTAGTGATCATCAAATCTTTAGGATTTGTACATTGGGACTGCTTACTTGATCGCTGCGGAGTAGCGACTTTGTGTGAGGCTGCACTTTAATTCGTTTGTCTCAGGAATCCAGATAGTTAAGCTTGACCCAAATCCAACACCCAATAGAGAACCATCCATGGAAAAGCCTGCGTCAGTGGCACTGAAGTCTCTGTATAAACCGACACTGTGACACTGCCAGTGTTTTGCCTTTTCTGAAATACCGTAAAACACATTTACTTATTGAAGTAAAAATACATGAGAAAATAAGAAGAGTAGAAATATTAATTACTGTATATCGATGAAGATTCTGCTAAAGTCCACAGTTTAAATTTTTTATCCTGACCAGTAGTCACTACTAACGAATTTTCATTGTCGAATGACATTAATGGTTGAAACTGTAGAGCGTTTACTCCATTGTCATGAGGTAATTCAATGGATGTATTCAGTGTATACCTGAAAGATACTTGTTAATAAATTACATCTAACAGTAATTGGAAAGGACGATTGTATCAATACGTACAATTGTTTTTCTAAATCAAATTGCCAAAACTTCAAACGAACTTCAACAGCGGATACTTTGTCGTCACGATGCTCGGCAGTGACCATCCAGGTTCCATCGTGATTCAAAGCAATTTTTGTCACTTCTGTGTTTACAATGACAGTATTTCTTTCTTGACTCAATAGATTCTGACCAGTTATATTAACCTGAAGCAACGGGAGAATATTCGTTCAATTAGTACATAAAGTTACATTCAATATCATTTGTTACTCACATTATATAGTAAAGTTTTTGTGTGGACGTTATAAAACTGTACATGACCTGTCCGACTATTAAGAACAAGACTATTTGTCCTAGGATCAACAGTAAGTCCTGCAGGAAATAAATTTGTATGACATGGTGCTACACCCCATGTAAAGTTTTGTATTACGGCTGAGAGTTTTCGTTGAGGATTTGACACAATTATACCTGTAAAAGATTATTTAGTTACACATATAATATTCTTTTGATAAATAGGTCAGTCGATGGTGATGTTTACCATTATCTAATGTAGAAATAGCTACGTATTGATTATCTGGGGCAATTGTTAAATGTTTGATCGGTGCGGGTAATCGAGGCAGAAATGATTTATGCTGCGGATTGGTAAGAGTCCACTTAACAAGTACACATTCTCCACCACCGGTATAAAAATGTCCACCAGAAATACTAAAAACGATTTCTGTCACTGGCAACGTATGCCAATGGTAAGTACCCTGGATTGGATTACATTGCTGTACATCTTTCCACACCAGAACACGACCACTGAAATCACCCGTTGCTACATAGTCTTCCTCAGGATGGCCTGCAACGCATGTTAACAGTCTACCTGTCCTATGTCTGTAATAAAAGATATTCAGATAAGCAAGTCATTTTTTTATTTAGAAACAATAGCAATGCTTAGGAAACTCACAGTGTCCCTGTTAGTTTTTTGGCTGGATTCAATATGTGGAGTTTGCGACCTTGAGCAAGAGCTATTAAATTTTTTTTCTGATTACCAATTATATCAACGTAATAGTCATCATCCGTTTTTCTGAAATGTATTTACGTCTAAAACATTCATAATTAAAATAGATTTACACCATAAATTGAAAATTGACTTACAAGATATTTGTATTCTCTATACGAGTTCCAGTCTCCAAATCAAACAAAACAATACGAATCCGGTTAAATGATTTTACGACATAAGTCACAAGCACTTGGTTAACATCAAGATCTTTCTCTGTTTTATAATTCAAAATGTGAAATGTTCGTACTGTGATATCAGCATCAGTAATATTTAATGCCTGTAAATAATCAAAATTAGAATAAAAATAAGTATATAAGATTAAAATTAACTTACATATCTCTTGATAATAAGACCATTGTAGCAGTTCCAAAAAATAAGTTCACCAGTATCGGAGCATCCTATTATTGTACTTAAACTATGAGAACATGCAGCAATCCCTGCAATTTTTCTCTCTATCGATTCAAATTCACGCACAAAGTCTCCAGTCTGTGTACTAAATGCCCGAATCACTTGCTTCCATACGACATAAAGAATCCTGGAAGAATATTGTAATGTAAATATGTCATGTATAATTAAAAAAGCTTAAATAGTTCAATAAGCCATAATTATAAAACTTACTCCCCGTTATGAGAAAATAAAGGCCGACGGTCAATAATGCTACCACCGCCAATCCTTTTTACTATTAAATTCAAGTCTTCCTTTGACGTATTTTCCCCCTTGGAGGAGAAAGACAATTTTGGTCGCATTTTCCAGAAAATTGAAAATACAATAATACGACTGCAAACTTAACACCATAAATAGTAACGGCATAAGTTTTCAAACTTATAGGTTAGCTTCAATTAGACCATGTGGATGATGCCGACACGTGCACATACTACACGCGGTTGCTCCAAACTAAATATCACTCAATGTTCTATCTTTCACATATAGAAAGTTCATATAATTGATTACTTAATTTAAACAGAATTAATTTAGACAGTTACTGTAAGCACTTTAAGTTATACTACTTTGGTACTGTCATTACATACTTGATACTAATCAATATCTGTTCTAACTTGTTGAAATTAGGATTCACTTCCACCTCATCGTGTTAGATGGCTCTTTGACAGAACCTACTCATTTTGGTAGAAAAATAAAAGTAAATTAATTCATTAATAACATAAAATATACTTGCAAAAATTGTTAAGAGAGATTTTGGAGGAAGATCGTTAAAAAATTACAAAAAGGTAAGAATTAAAACTTTTATTTTAGTTCATTGATTCATACTGATGACACAGCATGTAACCTTAAGTCATTTGTACTAAAAAGTATTTCATTTTTTAATTATTGAATTATCTTTATATATAGTATTGTTATCCTTCTCTATATCGGAGTGCGGTTTGTCTACTTTCAGAAGTGGACCAGTCAGCCTACATGAATAGCATCGGGGAGACATGCAACGAACTCAAGAAACAGTACGACTCTTGCTTTCATGTGTGGTTCTCTGAGAAATTCTTGAAAGGGGATACAAACGACTCCATGTGTGCACCAATGTTCAAAGTGTATCAACAGTGTGTTAAGGTAAAGCATATAATTATTTAAACCACAGGTGCTGTATTATGGAGGCATGTACCAATTTGAAGAACAAATACGATGCTTGCTTTAATAATTGGTTTTCTGAAAGATTTCTCAAGGGTGATCACGATGACTCCATGTGTGCCACCCTATTAAAAGTTTATAAAGATTGTGTTAAGGTGAGCAGGTTAAATGTCATTTTTTTAAAAATTGCATTCACGTTTACCATTCTTTTAATATCAAATATTTACTGATGCAATGCAAATCTTATGTCAAAGATAAAAAACATAAAGAAATTAAGAGATATCATGGAATTAAAGAATTTCCATTTTGTATCTGTTTGCAGAAAGCAATGAAGGAACAGCACATAGAGCCCAAGGATATTGAAATAAATCATCTGGGTACGGAAGAAGAGAAAACCCCTCCACGCAGTTGACAATATAACCATTCGTACTTGTCTAGTTTCTTACGGAGTCTCTGCACACCATGTACACCACCTATGCTCCCACTTATAAATTCTGTAGAGAGAACTAGTCAGGAGACAAGTACCTGCCTAGCACCAGACCTGAAATACAATTAGCTAGCAAAATGTGTAGATTAGTTTGGACGCACTAGCGCGATATAGATTATTATGTGATAATGACAATGTTTATATTCAATAGTACCATACAAAGTATAATTTTTTTTGTAAAGGTGCCATTCCGTAAGGATATAGCAAACTTTTATAATCACTATTAGATGAGTAACAATGTATTTCACTTGATTTTATGAATGCAACGTTCATTTTTTTCTTTTTCGTACAAATAGCCTGGCTTTGTGTGCTGATATAAAATATTCCCTCAATTAATAATAATAATAATAATACACATTGCACGAGAAACTGTGCAATAAGAAATGTTAACACTACCACTCACAACATGCATCATTGAAGAAAAATAAATATAAATGTTATTCAAGTTTTAATAGAGGGTACATTTTCGTACAGGCGCTTAGTCGCTTTGCGTAACAGTTCTCATAGCGACTTTAATACCCGCTGCGAAACTTTGGGAATCTGGATAATACAGAGAAAAGAAAAAAAAAAACTTTATACAATCTCAGATCGTTTGATTGCGCACTCAATCGCTCCCCTTGGATTCTGCATCGCTTGATGCTGGCGTGCTGTCATCAGGTTCCTCGAAATCAACGTCACTACCTTCATCATCAGATTCCTTCTTATCCTTCTTGACCTTCTTACCGTCATCCTCCTACGGGATCATTAACAACATTCAAATATAAAATTCAATGTAATCAATGAATATAAAAATATATTTATCAATGCACATACCGCAGTACGCTTATTAGGCTTCTTTTTTCTTTTGTCCTCTGCGCTATCGGCATCCGAGCCCTTCTTCTTAGACTTCTAAAATTAAAAGTAAAATAGAATTTTGCATAAAGCATAAAGGAAAATTATAATACCTTATCGTCGCTGCTACTGCTGTCATCATCGTGAATGAATTCCTTGCTCTTGAATGCAGTGCCGGTCATTGTTTTGTTAGGGGAATCCTTTTCCTTTTTGGTTTCCTTCTTTTTCTTATCCACTTTCTCTACTTTCTCAACCTTTTCTTTTTTATCCTTAGATTTTAGTGAATTTTCGTACTCCTTCATGGATATTGCGTATTCCTCCTTAGCCTTTGCTGCTTTCTTTTCCCACTCCTAAGGGAAACATCATATACCACATTCGATGTATTAAATAAAGTTGTTGTAAGTTGTAAACAAAGTGACTTATAGAATAAAGTTTTATTTAAATGAATATACTGACGGATTTATCCTTAAGCTCTCGCCACATCTCGCCTGCCTTTTTGGCGATATCAGGAACCGAAATTCCAGGATTATCAGCCTTGATCTGTTCCCGCGTGTTGTTTAGCCACAACATGAACGCAGTAGCAGGTCTCTTGGGTTTGTTCTCATCTCTTTCCTTTTTCGGTTTACGTTGTCTTCTTGGTTTCTCCGACTGTGAATTATACAGTACTGTAGAAACTATTCACAGACCCTTTAATTGATGTCAATATAATAAGAAAATTACTTACCACTGTCTTAGCAGATTTATGTTTCTTCTCTTTCTTTTCCTTCTTCTCCTTCTTTTCTTTCTTTTTGCTGCTTTCAGATGCATCTGAATCATCCTCACTATCCGAAGTGTTCGGATCACTTTCATACTCCTCAGCCACGTCACTCTCGACCTGATTCGGATTGAAATCTTCATCTGTAGACTCCTCAGAGTCCTGGTTGTCGTCATCACGTTCCTGAGCTTCTGCTTTGACGCGTGCCAAATAAGCATCAGGCTCATCCTCCTGATCGCTGTCACCAAAGTCGTTGTCGTAAGTAAGCTTGTCCTGTAATTGAATTGACATATGTATGTTTATATCGTTCTAGAAACTCTTGCAATTTAATTATATCAACTTACGCTCTTTCCGCGATTCTTGACTCTCAGTTTCTTCGATGTGATGAAATCAAATAACTTTCCATATTCCTCCTTTTCAATACTGCTAAATGTATGCACTACACCACTCGTCAGTTCAATCTCAAAATCAAAAGATCTGGTAGATCCACCACCTCGAGCGAAGTTTACTGACAGAATTTCATCAAAACGTATGTGAATTGGCGGCTTGTGAACATAAATGAAGCCACGTTCAAGTGGATACAGATAGCCAGCTGCAGCCTTGAAAGAACATCCAACTGCTGGTGTTCCAGAATGCCTGTGAGGTTAAAAAAGATGTATATATATACAAAAGAATTTGTTACTCTTTTAGTAAATCATAACTTACCCTAAAAAGCCACCAGGGCCTGTTAGCTTTCTGTTGATAATGACTTTCATGACTTTACCAAGGACTTCGTATGTCGGTCCGGAGAGCTCCTTTGATAATTTATCATCATACTTTTCTTTCAGTTCTTTCCTAAAAGCAGTAGACAATTTATATCATATCTGAAGAAAAACATGTAGGCGATTCTATTTATATGGGACTAACTCAGAAAAGGGAAGTTCAATTGAAGTTTCTTCTTCTTGGTTGAATAATAATACCAAATAATGGTATCGAGTCTGACCCTGTTTGATGGGTGGATCGAGACTGACCTGAAATGAGAAATATTAAATAGAATCAATCCACAATGACACAAAGTTTTATCAGGTGAATTAATTGAAACTTACCACAAAGAACATTTGTCTGCTATCTTTATGTGGTAGGAGAAACAGTCTCAAGACAGTGGACATTGGAATCTTATAATCAAACGTTTTACCATGAAGTTGAAAGAATGATTGGAATATTTTAATATCATATCGACCGCTATAAAGAAAGAATAAGAAAAGGACATTAATACTGGAATAAAAATTGTTAATTCAATCATTCTCCTATTTTCATTACCGAGGCGTGAGGCACTGAATTTCTCTGAAGATTGCAATTGCATCTCCACTGACACTAATAACAGAGGCTTTCTCCATAACTTGTTGATGGAAAGCCTCAACAGGATCCTGGTCTGCGCTATCACTAACTGGAATGTGAAATCTCATTTCCATGAGACTAACTGGAGCATCATCATTCTAAAATGATATAAATATTAGATGAATAATATCAGGCAACATCTATATTAATATCCTAAAATATTCAGCATCACATTATACCTGATGAAATTCCAACGTAACTTCATTCTTTCCTGTATTACATTGAGATACATCATATAGAGGGATTTCAAAAGCTGTGTGATGGCCTACATCAAAGCTTAAGACAGATCCATTGAATTTAGCAGTTCCCCAATTCCAGCCCTTTAAACTTAGTTCCTTTTCGAGCATGTCTTTCTTATAATTTACACTGAAGAATTTAGCTATTTTTTCTTGGTCCTAAATATAAACAAAACAATTAAAAATCACACTCGATACATGATACTCAGTATTAAATTAAATCACTATTCCATTGCAACGAGTAGCGACTAGATCTCAATACCCACTCCTTCCTTGAAGCCACGAAATCTGTGCAATGTTCCATTTTTCAAAAATATTCTCAATCCCCACGTTCCAACAAACTTTTGATAATTGACCATTTCCATATCAGCTGCAGAAATCTGCTCGACTTTTCCCGTTTTTTGATTTTTAAATATAAGATTCTGATCAGTGAGTTTGAGTCTTCCAGGCGTCTGTAAAGAAATGCAAAAAGTTATACATTTAAACGTAAATAAAATAGCCCAAAGAAAGTATATACGAACCATAGCGCCTTTAACCTCAGCTGTTACATCCGGATATTCCAGAAAGTCCATTGTGCCTTAAAAATCTCAAATGATCTTAAGAGAAACACTAAATTAAAGAAGAATATAAAAACTTTCGTATCAGGCTCCTATCAATCAACACGTCAGTGTTTCATTCCCAAGAAATATGCCGGTAAATTTCTTGTGCGTCGAATACGCAACAACGTGAACAAGTGCGCCAGTACGCGGCTTTCAAAACGCGAATCCCAGATCATAAACAGATGAAATTCAAGAGATGCTGATGCTGTAAGAAAAAATGATCAGCGCTATCTGCCGATTTGATATTAGTACTAAAGTCATTACAGACCGCACTGCCCTCTGGTAAATTAATTATGAAACTATTTCTTGTCAGTGGATTGACTCACACTCGCCCACAAGTATAAAAAACGTGTAGAGACATGTACACAAGGGAAATTATGCCTTAAGCCGGATTTCCGTGGTTGAAGTCTACGCTATTGCATTTATTATTCGAAATTCCCGAGCGGGGAATCGTTGCGTTAATTGATATTCCCGGGAAAGGTGTGTCGTTATCCAGTTATTAATGTAATAACTCCGACACGTAGAAAGTCACTCGCTCTAGTTTCTCCCTCGCTATTACGTACTTCTACATAATATTTCAATAGAATATCGCATAACAACTCTCGCTGTTGGCTCTACTGCTCGATCTAACTGCAAAGTTATCTTTACGCACGGTTCGGCAGCTGTGTATGTGGGTGGGACTAATGATTATTTTCGTCTTCTGTACAAAGTATGCTTGTCATTTCCGACGTGTTTAACGAAACTTAAATGTCGCTCTAATTACAGTGTAATTTCAAAACCTTTTTCCCCGTGGAACTATTGCTATTAGTTTCTTACTATTTCAACCGGGCGTTTACGTACGGTAAGTATATGTGACGCACTTTTTCAATCTCCAGAAAACTCCTTTTGGAGCTCTTATGAATCATTCAGTAATACGAATATACAAGCTCGTAATCGTACTACTCATTTTCTTATCGTCATGATATACATAAAAAGTTCATTGATTAATACTAATGTCCAATGCATTAGTGTTTTTGAATGAGCTCCATTCATTTTATTATCAGAGCTTTATACGTTATATGATAGTGTAAATGTACTATATGACGTTTCATACTAGATATGTAGGAAAAACTAGTGCGAGTTATTTAGTAGTTTTTTCCTCTGTTGTAATTCAATAGCATTCATGGACGTACGTGCAACCGTTCACATATTCCTAACGACTTGTTGGAACAAGAGTAATATTTCTCCTGGGAAATAATCATACTGTGTTACTATTGCTTGTGTGATATTTTACGGAGATGGCCTCACTGTCTTTGCCCCGAGTATTGCAGCAGAGAAAAACCAGCCTAGATTTGGAACGTGAACATTTTGAGAAGTTCCAGGTATACTCATTGGCAATTTTCCATATGCATGTCACTTTCTTTTCAATGGCTTTGTTTATGAAGTCTTTCAGTACCAAGATAACACATACTGTCATTTAGCACATCAATGAAGTGGCGTAAATTAATTTTTAGTTGCCTCAGTTATTCCTTGGTACTGGAAGGTTTTGTTTTTCTGATTTCCTAACACCTTTCTCTTGTACGATACAGCTTTACAGGTAGTGCATGCAGGAGACCTTTCACTAGAAGAATAAACTCTAACGTATTCCAAACAATTCTTTTTATTACAATCGTTTACACTCTGCTAACAATGCCACCTGTACTACTTGTCGACAAGCAGCTTCAACAGCTGGTGAGTAACAAACTATTAACGCTTTCACGCTTACTGCTAATAAAAGTCACATAACTGCACAAGTTTCTAATATCGATGTTCTAATCTTCCATATATTCTTTTGTGGACATGTCTTCAGTGCTTACTTTCATTTCCAGAGCATAAGCATCAGGAAAGCAGTAAATCCTACAGAGGAACCTGTTAAAGAGAAACATGTGCGCAGTATCCTTTACTATAAGACATCAGATTGTATGAACAAACAGATGTCTCATCAATGAACAGATGTTTTCATCATTATATTCTTTTTGCTTCTCTAATAGATCTACATTCTTTAAAGTCGGTTGCTATACACATTTATTTAATATCGGCAAATTTTGTAATCTTAGGGATAATTAGTCATCTCTTAAATATATATAGCAAACAAATCCTTAACTTTCACGCTGATTACCTTAACAATAAATAGGTACAATTATCGGCACGTTTCAAGAAAAAAGCGGAGCAACCTTTTGGATGTTCGTGTTGCGCCAGCCACTGGAAGAAAATCGTATAGTAGCATGGAAATT
Organism: Calameuta pygmaea; assembly: GCA_031762395.1. Lineage (NCBI taxonomy): Eukaryota > Metazoa > Arthropoda > Insecta > Hymenoptera > Cephidae > Calameuta > Calameuta pygmaea. Next base: position 54,971 of record JASANN010000485.1, read on the forward strand.
CTGTCATGTTTTACATAAGGTTCTTCGCGAAGGCCATCCCCGAGTAATTCCCGATTCTCAAAGACATCGCGGTAGACTGGAAGACTTGGGGAAATTATGGCAACATCTACGAGAAGGATATGGTCGCCTGATACAGCTCTATGTGCGACTGCTTATTACCAAATTAGATTTTCACAAACGCAATCCTCGCTTACCTGGGAACTTGCAAGCCACACCAGAGGAACTTGAAGCTATTGGAGAAAATGATATTAATGTGTAGTAAGCATTAAACCAAAATAGTCTATACCTGCATATAATCTTATTCAAATAATATAAACACTCTTTTCTATATACAGTTTTCAGATGTCTGTAGAGATGTTTGATTACATGGATGATATCTTAAATTTACAACGAGCAGGTACAATTCTGAGATATTGTTTCAAAATATAAATTCAATGCGTATTGTTCAGATGAAGTTTACATGAATACATGTTCAAGATAGTATTTATTAACCTTTTTGTAGTCTCTGTATTTATAGATACATTATATGCGAATGGGTTAATTCTTAATTATAAGCACAGGATGCTTCATCTGTATCTTTGGAAACTTTCAGTTTTTGGCTCTTTGGGTATGTCTCGTTCAAACTCGATGACCTCCTGTGGACAATGTCGGCTTGCACCGTTAATACCATGCATTCAGGATGCTTCCCAACTGTACGATTACTGTGTCAAAATTCTTTTCAAGCTTCACGGTGCTCTACCCGCCGATACCCTGGCAGGCCATCGTGATCGATTCTCCAAACAATTTCAGGAATTGAAAAGCTTCTACAACACAACCAAACACATGCAGTATTTTAAAAGTCTGATAACTATTCCATCGTTACCTGAGGTAAGATTCAAATTTGTCATGACTCACACTCACAATTGTATCGCATGAATTCATTTTTCTCCATTGTCAATAATTGTTTCGAACAAGATAGTTATCACTTTTGTTTAACAATCTGCATAAAATGACATTCCAGAAACCGCCAAACTTTTTGATACAAGCTGAATTGCGAACTTATGTTACTCCCGTTGTGGTTTTACCGCCAGAGGAACCAATGGATAACGAAGCTGCAGTTGATAGTCTTATTGACACTTCGGATACTATTTCACTACCTGGTGATCAATTAGATTCTGCCAGAAACGGTTCGATTTCTCCTGATGTATTGGCAGAGAGGTAGAGATGCAATTGCATAATGGGACTGAAGCGTTATCTGAATGATAGAAACATTAAGTGATTTAATATTTTGCTTACAGAGACAGTTTGATTGAACATTTACACCAAGAAAATGGCAGGCAGCGCGAGGAATTACATCACTTGCTTATCGATCATCAAAAAATTGTTGAGCAACTTCGTAATCGTATTTTGGAACTAGAAGCTGCACTTACGAACAAGGTAAACATTTATACAGGACACACTTTAATAAACTGTGTTACAATCGTGTGATAATATGTTTGTTTTGCGAATGAAATTGTATAAAATAAATATCGACTGCTTTAGGGAAGTGAAATCGTTCATGAAAAACAGCTGAATCAAGAGCTGCTGAAGCATAAAACCGAGTTATTGGGAAAATTCCATGAGATTCAAGGTTACTATAACTTTCAATCCACTAAAAAGGTATAATTTTTATCAAATCAGATTTTATATTCCAATGATTTTTCTATCGTTGCAGGAAAAAATAAAACCGTGGAAGAGAAGTTTCAAAAGCTTAAAGAAGTTTATTCGAAACTACGCGAAGAGCATATAAATCTGATTAGAAAGGTGAGTAAAATTATTATAAATCAGTGCCAACTTATTACTGAAATATATAAATAATTAACTTTCACATGAAAGAAAGCAGATGTGGATAAACAATTGGGCGGAATGAAAATTGTCCAAGAGCAGTCAGAAAGACGTACTCAGGAAGCGGAGCAGCGTCTCCAGGAACTGGTTCAGGGTCAAGCAACAGTGGAGCAAGAAGCTCAACGAGTAGCACAAGCACGTGCAGATTTGGATGACGTCAGGAAGCAATTTGATGCAGCTAAAACTGAAAATTTGGTTGGTACAATCGTACATACAATCACACTGAAGAAAGATGAATAAACAATTTTATACGAATATTTGATTTTCAGGCGCTGATCGCAAAAATCGATTTTATAGTATCCGAAAAGGCAGTAGTGGAAGGTGATTTGCATGATTTACTGGCACAAAAAGAAGAGTTGGATACAAGAATAGAAGAGTTACGAGTCGAATCCGAAAGATCAAGAAATCAATTGAAAACCGATACAGAAGCGGCTCTCTATGAATTACTGCGTACGTAATATCCTGAGTAGATTTAATTAAAAGAAAATAAATGTCTATAATAATTTAATACAAAACATAAATTTTGTTTCTTAGTAAATTGCATCTCCGAGGCCGAGAGTATTTTACAAAATGCAATACACGCCATCGATAATCCTGCGATATCTGCTGTCACGTGTACTCCAGATTATTTACGTAGCCAAGTCGAACCCACTGTTCAAGCCTTAGAATTCTTGGATACCACATATACAAATTACGTCACTGATGCCACTCAGAGGGGAGCACTGATTCGCAGTATCATTCACGCAGCGTATATTCTTGGCGTCTACTTGATACATGCTAAATCTACATCGAATGCATCTACAGATATCGCGCTTGGTGACAGTGAGTAATAAATAAATAAGACGACCTACAGTTGTCCTTAGAAGAATCTAACTACCCACGATTATGTAATTCAGGACTGGCAGACGAATGCAAGCAGGCTGGTTCCCAGGGATTAATGATGTTGAGCTACATCAAAGAGAAATCACCAAGCGCTCACGATCAGCTTGTGATTGTAAAAGATCACATTACAAAGATCACAACCCTAGCAGATGCCCTGTCCAATACACAGGGAAATACGGAAGTGATCGGTGACCTGGTGGAGAATGAACTTTTGAGTATGGATAAAGCCATAGAAGAGGCAGCCAATAGAATACAGGCATGTTAAAAATGGAAAATAGTATAATGAAGAAATTGTACGACAACATCACTTGATTAACGATCGATTCTCCTTTAGGAAATGTTAACTAAATCGCGAGCTGCGGATTCGGGACTGAAATTAGAGGTGAACGGTAAAATTTTGGACTCTTGTACGGAACTGATGAAATGCATACGAATGCTCGTGAAAAAATCTCGACTGTTACAGTCTGAGATTGTGGCCCAAGGAAAGGTAACGTTAGGATCGTAACCGTAACTGGGTTCAGTGACCTGTAAGTTTATTGATTTTTATTTATTCCTTTTTCTCCCTCGTATCTGATTGACCGATCAGGGCACAGCGTCCGCTACGGAATTTTACAAGAGAAACCACCAATGGTCCGAAGGCTTAATATCTGCTGCGAAGGCGATAGCAATGGGAGCAAACTTTTTATTGTGAGTAGATAAAATATTTGCCTGTACGTTCACGCACGTAGACAATTTACTTGGAGCAAATTGACATATACCGTTTGTGTACTGTTTTTATTGATAGAGAGGCAGCCGACAAAGTCGTATCAGGAAATGGCAAGTTCGAGCAACTTGTAGTCGCATCGCAAGGAATTGCAGCATCCACTGCACAATTGGTAGTTGCCAGTCGAGTCAAGGCTGAGAGAAATAGCAATAATTTGGCTGCACTATCCGAAGCTTCCAGAGAAGTTACTCAGGCGACGGGTAGCGTTGTTGCCACTGCTAAGAGTTGTAGTCAACTTGTTGAGGATACCGGTAAATGGATCATTGCCCCTCGTGAACGAAAATAACTACAGATTTATTTATCTCTTTTATTTATATTCACAGAGGACTTGGATATGTCTGGACTCAGTTTGCACCAAGCAAAAAGATTAGAAATGGAAGCCCAAGTTCGTGTGTTGGAACTTGAGCAAGCATTGGAAACTGAACGATTACGTTTATCAGCGTTGCGTCGTCGTCATTATCAGATGGCTGATGAGAGCCAAGGTTAAGTAATTAGATAAATAACGACAGTAGTCTAGTAACGATTTAAAAGAAATATCATGCTGGCAAATTAATGAAACTATTATATGATATTTAGTATTTAGTTTGCTTTTATATATATGCCCTCTATTAGGGACGAAAAGTTTTTAATATTTACAGAAATATACATCAATTCTCTCTATCTTCTTGCTCTCATGCATGCTTTAAAATACTGCAAGACACTTTTAACGAACGACGTCCCTCAGACCTGTAGATATTCAAATTGGGTCAATTCGCATGAACGTGTGGCGAAGTCATAAAATCAAAACTATGAATGCATAAAAGGCCGCGCGTGTCGTTAAGCGAGTTTGCTGAATTGTCATTAAAAAAAAAAAAAAAGAAATAGAAAATGCAGCGTTTTCGGATGAAGAAAGAAAAGAAAAATTAATGTAATATCCGATGTCTTCTTACCTTGAGATTCGTCATGACGAGACGTGCGGTGCTATTCGCTGAATCGTTTTAATTAAGATATATCATTATATTGTTAAGCAATTTGTAACGTGTAAAACGAGACTTATTTTATATACTGATACATGTAATATTTATTCATTATAATTACGTCGTTCAGCTCGAATGCCGAAACCTCATTTTTTCCAAAGTATTCAGATTTTTATCATTCAATTGTACAAGTTGTTATTAAAATTTACTATAATGGACAAAAGTTGTACTATCGTTCCTTTTCTTTAACGCTTTTGTATCTCCTCTCGTTTATTACCTGTTCGACAATAATCTTCATTTTCCTGCGGACGGTTGATAAGATCAGTGGTACTCTGTTGAGATTCTTTGAATTGCACTTGCACAACAACAATAATTCATAATCTCTTTTGTCCTTCCCTATGCCTTCCTCTTGGAACGGTACATCAGCAGCTCTAGTTTGCGCCCGTTATTGTAATATATTTACATTATTCTTTTATTCGAACATGTCACGATACATCTTAATAATCGTTAATAACTGGGTTACACATTTGTGAAGAGAACGCTTCGTCGTCATCAACGCGAGGTTTCATTATGAATTTTGCGAATGGTGCGCGTAATATTCTTCTTGAAAATTGAAATTTATGAGAAAGTACGAAAGAAGTGATTACAGAGAATTTTACGAAGAAAATCGATAATATAGAAGAAACGAAAGACCTAGGAGAGTCCAATTTACGAGATAAAAGAGAGATATTGCGCGCGTATTAAAGCTAAGAACGAGAAAATAGTATCTTTTCTTTTTTTTTTTTCCTTTCTTTTTGTAAATATATCGTTGGCGGCAGTCGACATTTACATTATTTACATAATTCGTACGATTCGAACGTTGGAAAGAAAGAAAAGATAATTCGTTCGTCAAGAAACTTTGCCATTTATAGTGGAATGCTGTACGGCTCTATGATCCTATTTCTTTATTTCATTTTTTTTTTAAATTTTCTTGTATTCTTTATATATTTTTTGGTTTTCATCTGTCTCCGTCGGAAATAAAGAAAATAAGATCCTTCGTCAAACGAACGAAGAAACGAGCCGCGATGCTTCGCAATGCAGTTTTCCACATTTCAATATATAATTGTACTCTATTATATATAATAGCTATCATCGGTTTAAGTCATTAATAATTGGCAGGAGTTCCTCTCCCAATTAACCTTCAGAGAGACAGAAAATCTAATACCGTAAATTTACACGCGAATACACACACTCCCCACACACGTCGTTCCATCCATAACATGCATCCATAGATACACAATTGCGCGCACAACCACCCGATCCCACTTGTAAATACGTACACAGACGACGTACACACGTGTTATCGCTTTAATAGGCGAAGAGGAAAAAAAATATTTTCAAGATAAACTCGTACTCTGCAACAGACTATGTACACTTTCTTTCTACCGTTAAATTTCTATGTAAGATAGCGTCGTACTAATTTAACATCTAGTTACACACTCGCAGTAACGTCCACTCCATTTAAAACCGTATGTCCACTTGTGAGTTTATTATCACGACATACTCATCGTCCTCCAGCAAAACAATTAATTAATCAATCAATCAATCAATCAATCAATTAATTAATCAATCCTTCTTCGCACCGAGAGTCCGTTACGTGAGACGTCAAACCTTGTCTAGTAGTATTATAAAGCGAAGGAATCCACTAGTAGATCCTCGCCCAGAATCCCCTGCTGCTTATCCTTCATTTAAAATTTCGAGTAAGAGTCGTTTCAAGCTGTCCAGACCCGTGAGAAAGCCACAATCAGGACCCTGGTGTACAGTGGAGTTGGAGTTAGACGGAACGGCAGAGCCAGTACGGCTGAAGGTCGTGTGCGCGAAGTCAATCATGCGGATATCAACCTTAGAATCCTGATTATCGTTCGTCTTACGATCGTCCTTGACACGCAGCCTCTTCGAGACAGTTGCGCATTCGTCGTCGTCGTCGTCCTCGTCCTCGTCCTCGTCCTCCTGAGTGCGTTCTTCGTCCTCATAGAGACGTAGCCGATGCCTATGTCGATTCCTCTTCAATGCGCAATCCGAGCTCATGTCCAGGTCGGAACTTGTATCCTCAGAACTTCCAACCGCGTGCTGCCCACAGCAATATTCATCACCACTGCTGCTGCTGTACAGCATCCAGTTATCATATTGCGGCGTTTGAACAACGGTGCTTATCATTCCGGACGGTGGATCCATGAAGACGGTCTCTTCGTTTATGGGATAGAAACCCGTGGCATTCTTGGCCCCACGTGCGGCAGCTTCCCCGAATCCACGATGAAGTGACGCTCGACTGACTTCCTCGTGACTGGACATATTGTAATCCGCCGAATTGTTACTTGTGTCCGCGTCGTAACAAGTGTCGGAAGTGTGGGCCATGTTTTCCATGTAACTCAGGTCGGCGGACTCGTCCTCGACACGTAACGGAGCAGCGTGACCGTGGCCTGAATAATCGTCGATCTGGTATCCCTCGTACACGACCAGCAAGGAGCTGAGTAAGAAAAGAAACAAAAAACGTTATTGTCGACTTACCTATGACTGTCAATTGTACTTTAGTTTTCAATACTTTTTTTCATATAAATCCGCCAGTGTCTATTCAATGAATTGTCAATCAAGAATTCACACTTGCTCACCAGGAATAGAATCGGTAGCTGCTCTGTCTCTCGATGGCGCGACGCAATTGCTCCAGTCTGGAAATTACTCGCTGAATGACCATGGTTCTCAAACAGAAACCATTATGGAAGAATCGATAAAGGGCGGCCTTAAAGCCTTCCTCATTCAATTCTCTTCCCCAATATTTGTCCCTCTTAACGTAGTGATCCGTGTCCGCTTGGTAAACCTGACGAAAGCACAACAATTACATATAATTTTGCCTTGACTATTGTCATTCAAGGTCCAAACATTGCGAGGGACCCTGAAAAATTATAAATAAGTACCTGCATTCCGCAAAGTCTCACGCCCAGAGAGGCCGAGGTGCTCGCGGCACACTTTGCTATTTGTTTGTTTCGTTTTTCTGCAGACGCGTCGTCCCCGTGCTGTCGCGTTCCCATTTTTAGGTCCAGTATGCAAGGATGCGTATACTGAGAGGTTATGTTCTCCAGCATTAGAAAATCTATGATACTGGTTAAGGAAACGTAAAGAAACCAGAGTACAATTATTAATCGCTAATTCTATTTCCTTCAGAAATAAAATCTTCCTTTCACTGAGCGATTTCACTCCTTGCCCATACGTTGCGTCACATTAACGTAGAAGAGACAGGATCTCAGGAACTTTCAAACTTTCCGTTACCAACCGTTTAATTCGCACTTAAAACTTCTATGTCTCTTCCAAAGTACTCACCCTGTACAATTTGTACGAAAATTTGCAATCGCAGCTCGACTCGGGTAACGTCCGTGTTAAGTTGTCTCATGGATTCAAATGGAAAAAAAAGGATACATTGCTTATTAGCTGCACTGTCCAAATGACTTCCAGGTTTGAGTACGTCGACGGAACTATTGTTACGATGTATCCTCATCCTGATAGAGAAAGTAATTATTAAGAAAATTATATATCCAAAAGTGATTCAGGATAATTCATGAGTCTCTGTACAGCGCAACGGATAAAATAACTGTGGAATACTTGGTATAATTTATTTCATGGGTATTTTTCCATATACATTGCCACCTAGAGTATCGAGCTAGCTTTCTCGGAATAGGCTTAACTACAGAGACAAGTAAGTAAGTAAATGAGTAAGTAAGTAAGTAGATAGGTGAATAGATAACGGAAACAATAACGGCGGGATATTTAAAGTCAAAGGAGATAAATGAGAAGAGAGAAAAATTAAAAAAAAAGAGAATATTGAAATCGTACCGTCCAGAAGGTGGATCGCAAAATAACATTTGCGAAAAGCCATAATCCAGCGTATAGGTATTATTTCCACGTGTTCGGGGGGAGTATGGCTGGTGCACCTACGTGAAACTATCGAACGATGTGTAGACTTGAGTAAATACGAAATATCTTTACCTGAGTACGTCGTCGCGTTTGCGTTTAGTGGAACTTTTTCCCTGACGTGGTGTTTCCTGATCCCTGAAGCTGGGGCTGTATCGTTTATCGAGGGTAACTTCGCCACTGCTCGAAGCCTGCATTACTCCTGAAACATCAGCATAGCCATAAACCTGGATATCCAAGAGTTCCCCTAGAGGGTGCTCGTCGTCTATCAATAGGTACTCTTGTTCATTCCGATCGGCACAACACTGATCGGTTACTAAGTAAATATGTATGTGTGTATATATATATATTTCAAATCAATATATATATATATATTAATTTTTTAAATTTGTTTTCACATTCATTCGTTCTTTTATTAAGTGCTCGTTTCAAAGTGCTCCGCCGCGCTTCGGTCGATCCCGTGGCCGTCGTGGCGACGGCGACGTCTGACGTCGACCGAAGCGCCGTGGCGAGTCCGTCGATTTTTCATATATACGGCGGAATTATATTGGTGATCAGCAACAGAATACAAACCCCGAGCATTGGCCAAGGAGAAGCAAATGGAATGTGTTCAGGGCACTAGTGGGTCTGCGAGCAGGCCATGCCTCGATTCCCAGACACGAATCCTTGTGACTATTGGCTCTGGGGATACTTAAAAGAAAAGGTTTCTTGCTAGACATATTCGTCGTTGCTAGAGAGTAACGCGCTCTAAAGCAAAAACAAAAAAAAACAACAACCAAATTACGAAGACCGGCCGGCTGGAAAAAAATTACCATTTTTAAGATCCTTAACAACGATGTGATCTCTTCCTTTTATCATTACATTACTCTCTTTCTTTTTTTTTTCTCTCTCTCTCTCTCTCTCTCTAGTTGTACAATTAAAAGCTTGTAACTACATCAACCGGATATCCTTCAGAATTTAACTATCCGTTAGGAGATTCAATGGAGATGTATTAACGATAAATTGATCAATTCAGCTTCCACATTGTCATCCTTAGTTACTCGGCCGGGTACCCCGTCGCCTGGAGACACCAAGGAACTCTAAAAGATATCCAGCTGTTACGGTACACGCTTAATGTTAATAAATATCGCTCATCAATGCGCACAACGCAAAGAATGAAAATTATAATCGCGCTTTGTTTTTATCAATTGTTGGAATTAGAAGGCTTCGAGATCTCGAGACGTCACGTACATAATGAATTAGTTTGAATAAACAAAATGTCATACTTAACTTAGACATCATTGACGTCATTTGCCATGGAGCATCATTTCTCTCTTTCTTTCTTTCTTAACCTTTTCCTTTCTCTCTCTCTCTCTCTCTCTCTCTCTCTTTCATTCATTCGCGAGGAACACAACACCCAGCGACAGCACGAAACATACGTAAACAGTAACGTTTGCGCGCTTTTGAAAAATGTAACGCGCGGACGTACTGTAAGGACAATGCAAAAGCTCGTTACTGTTTTTTGAGGTTAAGTAAGAGCACGCGCGACGGTACTTAATACTAGGAACTGTAATTGTATTCTATGGAGTTTATGTTTTTCTAATACAGCGTTGTGTTATTTTTTTCTTCCTTTTTTTTTTTATCATTTATAGTATTTTTTTTTTTCTTTTTATCAGTTTATTTTACTTGCGCAACTGCACCGTGGTCAGGATTCGCTTACCTTTGAATTTGGGGACAAACATTTGTATATCTTGAGGAATGTTTCGGTAGAAATCGAGCTCTCGGCGATTCAGTGGCTTGCAAATGGTGTTCTGGTTGAGAAGGAGTAGACGCGTGTGACCGCCGACCTATGGGATGAACTTTGCGTTACATATAAAATCTAGATAGAGCCAGATAAAACTATGAGTATACCAATTTACGAGATATGAGTAACTCAGGCGATGATAGCCTTTCCTTATTATATTACGGATATCAAAATATATATTTATCAGCAGACAATCAGGTGTGTAGATTATTCTTAATGATTCTTGATGTAATCTGTACTTTATTAAAAATATAAATCATTCGTCAAACTACTTGTAGCAGATTTGCTGATTATTAGGAATAAATATTTAATCGATAAATATAGTACCTACTTTGGTAATAAACAGGCTAACGTTCGTGAAAAGATTAAATAAAAATGAAAAAAAAAAAGGGAAAAACAACCTTAAAGCGAGAAAATTAAACAATCAATTTCGAAAGTCAAAGAGAGCTTTGTTGAGGTGTTTTTAATTAAATGATAAATAAACATAATTGCAATAAATCAGATTTTCGTTTGATGTCGACATACAAAAAAAAAAACATCTCGTTCAATTTGCAGCCAAGCAAGCGCCAATGATAATGTACTGATCCGTGAAATTCACGAATGATAAAAACAATGCGACGCGGGTCAAAGTGAATTCGCATAAAATCAAGCCAGGCTAATTAACGGGATAAAATTAATTCAGCCGATCGAAAAACATTAGGGAATGGCGTGACATAATAAAGCAGATAGTGTTATCGTGTGTCCGGGCTCATTCACGAAGACGAAAATTAAGATTAAAAACAAAGAGCTTGTGACGGATGACGGAATCATGTGCGAAGTAGCATAAAGAAGCAGCGTAAAAGGCGCCTCACGACGTATCTCTCGCGTGAGCGTCTTGGTTCTCTCATGTCGTAAAATTAGGACACGCAAGAAAACTTTCCCACACGCATTAGTCATGCATCGAGAAAGGGCTCACCTGATTGTTGAGAGGATGAAGTGCGACTTCCTCGTCATGATCCTGGAGGAAGGTGGATGTAGAGACGGGGGATGCGTTGCTGGTGCTGCGGCACTGTTGTTCAGTCTCTCCCATACCCCAGGCACCCGTCAGGTATACCATTCCCGCGTACTCGTATATTAAAAGAAAAAGACAGCGACCCGGAGCGTCGTTTCTTGATGGAGGCAGCTTTCACGAGAGAATGGCTCTGGTACTACTACTCCTTCACGTCGTTGTCGTCGTCGTCGACCTTGTTATTGTTGTTATCGTCGTCTTCGTCGTTGTGGATAACGTTCAACTTCCTTCAACCCTGGATCACCCTGGCTTGCTTGCTCTGTCGAATTTACTGTGTTGATGGGGTTCTGGTACCGAACTATTCTCCTTATCTTGGGGAGTTTCGCACGGACTGTTTCATAGCGTTACAGGAATACACAGTTATCGCATCAGCTGTCGACCTGGTGGGGATACTCAATTGAAAGGAAACTTACACCAAGGATAGAACGGCTCTCTGAATAATACGTTAGGTTAGAAGCGAGCTCTGGAATATGCTTGAAGATGGCGTTTGATTCGTGTTGTAACCGTTAGGCGGAGCTACCTTTTATGAATGATGTATAATAGGTAACAAAAAGCAAATAGATGTTGGAAGACGTAAGAGAAACTAAAATTCCTTTGTACGGGCAACGAGAAAGATTGTTGAGACACGAGATTAAGCAAACTGTCGAAATTATGTTTCTGACGTGTTAACAAGTTTGCGACATCTGCTGGCGCTATTTGGAATTTCGACTGTGAACGATATTTCTGGAAATTCCAGTATGCTTATGCAACCTGTCACCATTTTGTGTATGCGGCTTTGCTAGTGGTGCAGGCGCTTTGTGAAATGATTCAAATAGAATGCTAGCAGATGGCGCTAGTTATTTGGTTAAGAAGAATTATAAGAGATGGCGGTAGCTTAGGACACCATAACCGTGCTGAAAAATCTTCTATTTTTTTGCGGTACAGTTATAACATTTGTACTGCTGTTATTGCTTATAAAATATTGTGAATTTAATATTTTATAAATACTTTCTTCTGTGTGCATAGGATGTTCATTGGTTTTCTCTATTCCGGCGTTTTCGTGCTACATATGATCAGCCCACACTCCTCCATTGAGATTACTGTATAACGATCTGTCAAGTCGTACTTGCTGTGACAAATATCTTGTATTTACTTTCAAATATTGTTAGAGGAAGTAATTATTTTAGAAATGGCTGATCCAAAGTACGCTGATCTTCCTGGAATTGTGAGTAGTACTTGAGTTCATGGTAGTTGAAAGATGTACTGTTATAACAAACCCTAGTTGAAGTATTGACTCATCAACCTGCACCACATATATGCACTAATTTGGCTTTGGCTTCCTGTTATTGTAATCTTGAATTTACAGGCTTATGATCAAGTTGATGTTTATGAAACTACCGATCTGCCAGAATCACAGCAGTTTGAAATTTATTCTGAGGTATGTGTTGCATTAATGACATATGCTATATTGTGTTGTATGAATATTTTCTTCCTTTCAGGATGAAACTGATTCCATTGAGCGACTACATATTAGTGCTACAGAAGCTTTTAATAAGTTTAAGAGCAAAAATCTTGTAGGTACTGGGGTTGATTTTTCTGATAGAATATCTAGAAAACCTAGGACAGGATATAATTCGGTGTAAGAGCAACAGAATATTGTTCAATTTTCTTCTTTTTACCAAAATAAATTATGCATCATTAAGTAATGATTCTAGGTTTGTTGAATGGGAACTTCGTGGTGAAAATGAAAAGGAAACACCATTACAAAAATACCATCGCCTACAATGTGAAATTCAAGAATTGATAGCAGAGGCGAATAAACTTAAGGTATGCATTTGATATCTTCTAATGCATAATTTTCATCTATTAATATTTTTTTTTATTAATTAGGAAATGGCTAAGGATGATGAACAATCTGAATCTGCTGGTCAGATTATTTCCAAGGTTGAGCAAATAAATAAGCAATTGGATAATCTTAAATTGGAAGAGCATTTTGGATCTGATCTCATAACTGCACTCGTGGATCCTCAGGGGACACGTCTCAAGTATTACAATCTCATACTTTCATATTACATTAATTTAAAATAATACTCTGTTTTACAACTATATGTACTTTTTAGACAACTAGTCTCTCAAATTGAACAGTTTAAAGATACTGGTGCCATTGATGATGAAGATAAATTAAAAGGAGATCAATCTTCCAAAGGCGAAGTAGGAGAATTAAACGTACTTAAATATCAAATGCGTTATCTTCCTGAGAAAGCACGATTTCAGGAAGTAGCACGACTCTCTCATCTTGAGCAGAGACTAGGACGGTTGGAAAACGTCATAGGAGTTAATGATGATAAACTTGCAAGACTGGCTCAGGTAAGCATTCGTATAAATTGAGAATTTGGTATTATTGCCATTAAAATATCAATATTTATACAGACAATCAAGAGTCAAGGTGTAATGGAATCGGTACAGCAACTCAGTGCAAAAGCTTCGCTATTGGATATCAATCAATTAGATGCTGTAGAACGGAGATTAGCTGCCCTAGTCCATACAATGGATACCATTGCAGAAAAACGAGCTGCTACGCTTCAAGATACTGAAAGGGAACAAAAAATTTCAGAGATTTACAAAGTAGTGAACAAAACCGAAGCAGCTTCTGAAATTTTACCACAAATTGTAAGCCGTATGCTGACTCTGAGTAATGTTCACGCGCAAGGTTGGTGAATGTTTGTAAAAACCTTTGACATCTTTTACTAAAAAATGACATACTATGAGAAATTTATACATTTACAGCTGCCCAGTTTGCCAAATCATTAACCCAATTGGAAGAATTGCAATCACGAATATCTGACGGATTGGATAGTAACAAATCGCTCTTGAAAGGAGTTCAAGAAAGTTTTGCAGAGAACTTGGAGATTATTAAGAATAATATAACAGCTTTGGATGAACGTGTCAAGAAACTTACAAAATAATTCATAAAATACTTTAAAGTAGCACAAAGGGATTAAAGGTATTCTACTGTAAATTATATATCACGATTGCGTGCAAGCTTGAGTAATTTACTTCCTTATATATTTAAACAATTAATGTATTCCTAATATTAAGCTTTGAAATCAGTTTCTAAGGCTAGTTATAATTCATTTGTAACACAGTCAAAAGAAATGTGTGATCCCAATAAATGATAACATATTTTCTTTCGCATACACAGACTCAAAATATTATACTCATATTCCTGTTTATATATAATATCTGAGTTTTATTAAAAAAAGAAGACAGAAAGGAGTATGGATTTACGGCGAGAGTGGAAGTAAAAATAACACAGTTTACCTGATTTTAGAGATCTTTATTTAAAAGCACTTAGAATCGCAACTTCTGGAAGAACCATTTGTTCTTGCCCGATTTGTACCTGAAACATTAGAAAGAAAACTGTTAACATTTCTGTATTTTAAAAATCATAACGCAAATATGTTTACCAAACAAAGATATTACCTTTCCTCAAACTTGACGCGGGTTTGGAATCGAACCTTCTTCCGCTTCATAGGATCTTTAAGGTCTTTTGTTTGTACCTTATCCCAGGGTAGGTCAACGGTGTATCGGGTGGGCATGAGGTGATTGTAGTTCAAGACCTATAAGATCAAAAAATAAAAGTGAACAGAATGAAAAAGCCAATTACAGAGTATATCAAATTAATTAACTCACTTTGACAAAGGGCTTGATCTTCGAACGTTTGTGCAATTTGCCCTTTCCCATGCGTTTGTGCACCTTACGTGGGTAGCGGTCAATCCCAGCAACCAGTGCATGTCCGTATTGTTTCTCAGACGTACCATCGTCAAAGTTTTTTATGACGATAGCTTTGCGTCCTGCATACCGGCCACTGAGGACCAGCACGACTTTCCCCGACTTCATAATCTTCACCATCTTGGCTGGTGACTGAAACACAAGTTGTTTTGTAATTAAAATATGACAAAGTTAGTCAGAGTTATAATGACCGAAGTTTGTTTAACATCGTACAAAGCTTTCACGAGCACATACAATGAAAGAGAAACAACATAAAAACAGAAAGAAACTAATTCTATTATAATACGTCTTGAATAATCCAAATTATTAAACGAAACGTTATTCAAAAACGACAGTCGACGCATGACACCATAGTAAACAGTATCACGACCAAGCCTGAGGTTATTTCGGTAAACTTTCTTAAACAATCCTCAGGATCAAGAATTTCTGGTACAGGGATATAATCCATATTTATTCAATAAAACCTACAGTCTATATTCACATAAACTATTTCCCGTTCACCCGATGCTTATGGATAACAATGTGCACAATTCGTGGAGGCAACTTACGCAGGTTCGCAAACCGGAAAAAAAGAACCTAACCTCACTCTCTGTTACGATTACTTCTGGGATATTACCAAAAATTGCCACGAGATAGCGCTTCGGACGCTTCCGGATGGTGCGCAACAAGTTGCGCAAATGCAATAAGGGTCAATACACACAATTTATGTTTCCTTAAATTCTCACCTTATGGCACTACGATCGTTAGTCCATGACGTTATCATCTTAAACTACAGTGACATCATATTCCTAATAATTAAGGTATGTAAAGGTCGATCTGACTAAAGTTAACTAAGAGTTATCTACAAATATTAGCCAATCAAATGCCCGTGTTCCAAAAATGTCCGAATATATTCGGGAAATACCGGTATCCTATTGGTTAATCTCGCCGGAGAATGCATATGATTCCTGAATAAATAAATACGTATGTACATACTAACACGGTTAATATACTATTGCACCACCTGAAAATGATGTTGGCTATTTGATTCCTATATTAATTCCCATGATGAACCAAATCCAGCGGGCGCAATAGTCTCAATAGCCGTATATAACTATATATACACATATATACACATGCAAAGACAGAACACTAAGCTGGTGCTGCCCGGCCGTGAGTACCTGTCAGAGACTCAACCGACGAAGATGTGCTCAATGTCGGTGTCCGCTTTTTACCTGAACATACCAGCAGCACGTTCACATCTTCGACTTGGCGGAAGGAAACTGTTGCGTTTCTATCAGCAGAAATGCTCCAAGCCATACTTAGAGCACGGCACCAGACAGAAGAATCATTTTCATGGTCAGGAACACTCCAGAAGATATATTTCCACGAATGTAACGCTGTCTTCTGTCAAAGACTCTGGAAGTGCTGGCATTTTGTCTAAGCAGGGAGCCAAGGAACTTGCGATTAGACTTACCACCGAGGAACGTGAAGTACTCATAATAGCATTGCAGGAATGCCAGTCACAGCAGACCAAAACGGAATACGAAGGTAACGTTGAATCCTGATCACATTATTTTTTATGTTCATTTCATTTAAAACTTCATATCGTAGGCATAGATTAAGTGTCAGAAATTCTTTTACTATCCTTCAAAATATATGAAATTGTTTGGGGGAAGTTAAATGAGAACTGATAACAATGGGATTAATTATTCTCTTACTATATAAGTTTTATACGCGAAGTAATCTGTAGAGTGAATATAAAAAAAAGAATAATGGAATACACCAGTAAATTTGAACGGGACAAGTGTTAAAACCCGACTCATTGGTGGCTTCTTGTGTAATTATTAATATATCTTTTTAAAACAATTTATATAAATGATTAACTGTTCGATCTCGCTTTCGCCCGGGTACATGTGGAGTATCTTTACATCTACACGAAACTCATGATCAAAAACTAATAAAAGATGCAATTAAGCGTAATAACGAATGTGACATGTTTTCTACATTTTTTTTGTTTATTACTCCACTTCTAAATGTTATGCGATGAAAAATGGGATAGCAAGTATGCTGAATTTATATAGGAAAAAATGCCATTTTAATTCTTTGAGTAATTTCGAAGGCTAAGCATATATTTATAGAAACGCGATATTAAACTGGTTTAGATTCATTAAATGAAAAGTTACAACTTAAAAGGACTTATTAAATAATATTTAGCGAATGGTATTCTGATTTATAATACTATTCATACAGGTCACTTAGCGGCGTTTCGATGGCGGAGTAAATTTGGCCGACCAGCTAGAGTACCATCCCTTGGAGATGTAGATCCTACAGGAAGCTATTGCGCCGTCCCGGACGATTGGCTTCTTCGCAAGTACGGTACGAGCTGCCAAGAGCCTTGGAGCCAAACCAGAATTTTCCATTACCTTATATATAGATAGGAAGACCTGGAAATGTATCATTAAAAAAAAAAACGAAATTGACTCTCCGCCACTTCATCTTTTCTCATTCTTATTTATCTTTGCCCTTGGCTCTTGGATACTTTTAATTTCTTCTCTATGCGATTCTTGATAATCTATGTAAGTCCATTTTACATTTCTCTGCTTTACCTCTATGTCACGGATGATACAATGTGTAAGTTCTTTGACTTTTATTTACTTTTTTTCAGAGTTTAATAATAGAATGGTGAAGCTTTGAATGCACGTTAATGACTCCAAAGGATTCATGCAATGCCGATGACACTGAACATGCATTTTTAGATATTTTGCTTTTATTATTCTAGTTTACTTTTTCATGTATTTTCTAATCTTAGTACTTGTAGAAAGATCACTTTTGAGTTTCTCTAAACAAGATTAAGTCTTACAATCGTAGATTATAAGTAATCAGTCTTATGCAGAATACTTAGAGACATGAGACTTGATTTTTTATCACTGAGACAACTTTAAATCATTAACGTGCATGAAGATTATAATAATTCCACATTTCATTTTTGTGGATACTTGTACAAAATTACAGTGTCTTTTATTTTACAGTTGAAACAGTTCCACAACCGACACGTAATGACTTGATACGAGGTGAGTATAAGATCACAGTTAAAAAATTTCTATGTATTTAATGTTATTAATTCTTGCCCTGTAGTATCAATAGCAAATGCAATTCCATTCATTGGTTTTGGCTTCCTTGACAACTCCATCATGATCATTGCTGTAGGTATTTGAGTGGTAGTACATTTATATAAAATATGTCATAAAGGTTTTCAACCTACAAATTGTGTACAGGGTGATCAAATCGAATCAACTTTGGGAGCCTTTATAACATTATCCACAATGGCAGCAGCAGCTTTTGGTAATACAATTTCTGATATCCTGGGTATCGGATCTGCCTTCTACGTGGAAATGCTAGCACAGAAGATTGGATTTCAGCCACCAAAATTGACACCTATACAACTGGACCTGCCAAAATCGCGACGTGCTGCCAATCTGGTAAAATTTTATCGCTACATACTCTTTTCTTTTTGGAAAATAATTTTTTTTTGCTAAGTATTGTAATATCACTTTACAGGGGCGAGTACTGGGTGTAACTGTTGGCTGTTTACTGGGTATGACACCACTACTTATTCTTCACCAGGATAGTAAGGACAAAGATAAGGACTCGCACGATTCTGAGGACAAGAAATAAGACAGTAATACTATTTTGTCTTTGTACAAGGAAGATGAGTCGATCGTCTACCTTGTGATAAAAAATTTCAACGCTTGAAATGAAACTAAAGCAATTAAATGTCGCCGTAAATATGTGTATAGATGTACCATCTCGATGTATGTATGTATATAGGCTTCCCATATTAAACTGTTATTTTAGCGTCAATACTTGTATACTTACTGAATATCCAGGTTGACTTAAATCATTCTCGGGTACTCTTGAATCATTTATCACATTTTTAAGTAGTAGATTCGCTTTTATTGGAAAAATTATTCCGTTGCTTTTTATAGCGCTCGGTACAAAAAATATATTTTCATGTATGAATGAGTGTAATCTTGATATTATCAATGTAGGATTGTGAAAGCTTTATGCTAGATGCACAGTACGTGCCCTGGGGATCAGTGACTATGTCCGAGAGAAATTTTTGTTACGTAATTTGCATAATACCTCCAGTCCTTTGAAGGGTAACTCAACTCTAAACCAAGGGTTTCCTTCCAGTCGATAATTAGGTCTACAGCATTTTGAACAGGGTTATCATCCTTATATGGTGATTGTTCCATAAAGGCACTGGTTATATCTGATAATTCCTTTCCATCAAAGTCTATGTCGTTTTGAAGGGCTGAGTATTTTGGGAGCCAGGTCATTATTGAACTTAACCACCACTCCCATCCGACGTTTTCGGTTCCGTTAACTCTCTCCAAATCACTGCAAGGATTATGAATTTCTGTGCAGGTGAATAAATCTGTTACGTTCACTCGTGTAAACGCAGCTTGATCAGCTGTCAACTTGTTTTCTGGAATGACGATTTGGTTGTTTTCCACTAGCTCAGACTGCACGACACTTTGACCAGGGGCAAGTAAAATGGTGCCAGGTAGGTGACTTGCCACCAAAGCCGAACCAAACAGTGTAACTACTCCTGCTGCATAGGTTGCCAAACAAACCGAAGACACACTGACCAGGGTATGGATGACCGTTGCAAGGCAAGCTGAATCCATTAAGCGAGTAAGCTCTGTATAAGAGAACCAACCTCTTTTACGAGCTTCTTTATATGCCACATCTTTTTCTAGTTTTTGTAAACGTTCCCAGAAATCCTGATCAGCAATAAATACTGCCCAATCCTATGCAACAAACGGTTTTTGTTAATAAATAATAAAATGATAGTGAGTTGTCAAAATTATATTTACAATGGCATTGAGGAATTCCTTTTCCAATCTATTAATCTGTGGTACAGTCAGGTCTCCAGAGCGTGCCCATTCGTTATTAAATACCTCATCTTCCTCTCCATCATCATGCAAAAACTTGCTGGCTACCATCTGTCAATCAACATAATTTTTGTTCAGACAATAATTAAGATTTTTTTTATAATAGCTTATAAGAATATTACCAAGGAAACCAGAAATAGTTCAGATGGTGCCACTTTGTTAAGGTACTCAGGGTTACAATCCTTTAAACGTTCCAGATACAACAGAGCAAGAACCAAAGAACACGGTGAGACACATGCATTTCGAGAGACACGGCTCGCTTCTTCAACATCGAGGCGTTCCAGCGTGCGTCCATTCTTTGCTTCAGTAAATAATTCCGCAGCTAATTCTACAAGGATATTGAAAGTAATTCAAAAACATTTACGAAATTCGTTAAAAACTTTACAAGATATCTTCTACTAACCAGTTACTGGTAAACTGAGGCAATCGGTCATTGGTAATTTAGAATAATAAAGTGTCTTGGTAATTCTACTCAAAAAGGCATCGTGATCGCCCATACTCTGCAAATACAAAAACATTAATACAACAATAAAATGACAGAGCAATAAATCTAAGCAAGCAGATGTTGCAATACTTTTAATTTCGCGGACGATCTCTTGCCCTTGGATATGTTTGTCATATTCACGATACTTTACGCGTGTATAATAAATATAAGCGACAATGCGCAAACACACTTTCTGAAATTTAGAAATAAAAATAACCTTCTAAGTATCTACGAGAAGCTAAACCATAAAGTGAATTACGAAGAAACACGAATTACACGCTGCACGCAAAACACCAACCCAACCGCGAGTCTCTCGCCGACTGAAGGCATTGGTTCGAATAATTAATCGCGCATAAAGATAGGCGGGCGTGTTTACGTCTCAACCAATAGAAAAGTAGCAGCAGATACCATTCGATGAATCATGAACCGTTATAGAAATCATATTATATCGAAGTGAAAATCATCTGTGAAAACGCAATATAATGACGAAAGACTTGAAATATAATTAGAATAAAATCATAAAACTATTACAAAATATTTATAGAATTCTTAGATCTTCGATGTTGCATAAAGCATCATTTTAGCATTTTATGGTTGGCAAACCGTAAATACGATGGACTGTTGTACGTAGGTGGTAGATACAGAGAATGAGTAGGGGGATTGTCAGTAGGCCGATTTCCTACCTGTGCGAAGTCGCTGCGCAACTTTGATCTGTTGAACTTTGTTTTTTTTTTAATTATTTTAGTGGTTTTTGCTGGTTTAATTAGAACATTTGGCGGTGAGCCGTTTTTTTTTTTTTACATAAATGAAAACAAATTTTGCTGTACATTTAGTCATTAGAATTTTATTTTTTCGATCATGAGGGTTTAAAATGGACTTAATCGATGCAGAATTTTTTGGTGGTCAAGAATTTCCTAATTCAAAAATTTGGTGGGATGTAGATTCCCCCCCCAAAAAAAAACAATTTTATAATAATACCAGAGATGGTAATACGTGCTCCGGAGCAGTATAGGTAGGTTCGAAAATGAGCCGAGAGCGGAGAGTGCATCGTTGCTTCTGTGCGCCACGTATTCCTATTAGTGCACAATTTAAGTGTTCGTATATATATTTTAAGTTCTTATATATATATTTTTTTCAAACTAGCTTCCTAATAATTTTTACTGAAGATTAACTTGAAGTCTGTAAATCGCTAATTATTGTGTGAGCCACCAAAGCTATTTAAAGATTTTATTCATTAATATCACAGAAGAGGAATTGATAACACTTGTACAGAGAAAATAGACATAAAACTGATATTTACTTCTTAGTCCGAATCATAAACTTGAAGCAAATGCCTCAATGCAAGCGTTAAGATTAAATATGTATATGGATTAGTAGGTGTGTTCAAGCTATCACGTTTTGCTTTTGTGTTATTGAATAATTAATAAACCTTTGTAGCAAATTATATGATAAATGAGAACTTTAGACTCCTATCATGTTCAGGGTTTCCAACACTTGTGCCAATTAATGGAAAAAGCTGTATAATATTTTTACAGAGTCTAGCTAAGAAGTATGGGTTTAAAATTATATTATGACTTGATGTCACAACCTTCTAGGGTCCTCTATATATTCCTTAAACAATGTAAAATCCCTTTTGAGGAACATAAAGTACTTTTAAAAGAGGGTGAAAACTTCATGCCAAAATATGAAGAGATCAATCCATTTCGAAAGGTACCAGCCATTGAGCATAATGGGTTCAAACTGATAGAAAGGTATAAATAATCTGCTGTTTGATAAAGATATTCAGTGTAAAACATTGTCAATCCTATATTGTTTGTTTTATAGTGTGGCGATCCTGCGATATCTTTGTCGGGAATTCAAGGTAGATGACCACTGGTATCCCACATCATCCAAAAATCAAGCAAGGGTTGATGAGTACCTTGAATGGCAACATAATAATACTAGATTGCATTGCTCAACGTATTTCTTAGTAAAGGTTTGTCTAACTATTATTGGAGATATCTAAATTATTAAGCAGTGCAGGAAGGAGTTGACTTTGTATTACTTTATAGTTTTTAATACCAATGATCAAAGGGAAGCCTGCAAGACCTGAAAATGTTACAAAGTGCGAGGGATTTATGATTGAATGTCTAGATCAACTTGAAAATGTTTGGTTGAAAAACAAACCCTTTCTCACAGGTGACAAGATTAGCGTTGCTGACATTGTAGGTGCCTGCGAGGTTGAACAACCAAGTATGTCTCATACTCTTGATCATATTATAATATGATGAGATATCTTCAGTATTGTTTTTTACAATTTTAGGAATGGCAGGCTTTGATCCTCGTGAAGGTAGACCACAGCTCACTGCGTGGCTTGAAAGAGTAGCTGAAGAGACAAGTCCTCATTACGATGAAGCACATAAATATGTTAATCAGGTTGCAAACAATTACTCAAGAATACCACCACACAGCTTGAGTAAGCTTTAATTTAATAGATGTTAAGAAATAATGTTGTTTAGTTATAATTTTTTGATCCTTGTTTTTTAAGTTATCCTTATATAATTTGTTATGTGTAGAGTTAAACTGGAGTTATTATTTGCATATTTTGCCTTAACGCGTAACCTTGGTCATCCTGTGTAATCTCTTACTATACAGGGTTTAAAGCAAGCTGTAAAATTCACTATAATTCATGTATCAATTATTTTTCAAATTTTATGATTTATCGTTCTAATGATAGCCATAACAGAAGTACAATTGATTTGACTCCATTCGCATAGAAATAGAGATGAAGATCGAGAGTTGTGCAAGTACCCAATGTTTTAACTGTTTTCATACTCATTTGCTTTTCACTAACTTAAACAGATGTCAAGGAAGTGATAATATTAATGTAAATTTAAATTTGCATATACACTCAAATAATTTAATATAGTTTAATACATATCACATTGATGATTATAATTAACATTAATATCACTCACATTGCCTTATATCTTACATTATTCCACACTAACATAAAATTCATTGTCAAATAGGTTCTTGAGACCAAAAAACACAAGCCTCCTGTGAATCGCGGGATCAATTTTTATATCGCATATTCCATTCCGATGAACAATTATACATAGATAGTATATTTTTATATGGAAAATAATTTTTTTGTAATTCACCCTCAAACTTTACATGAAAATTTTATACGTTTATTCGCCAGAGTAGATCTCTGGCTATGGTGTGTGTATATATATATACATATATATATGTATATATATCTATGAAAGTGTATTATACTAAATTGTCGTTTGCCGCATTATAACGTACGTCTTGTCCGATTTTTGTATATGTTGTTTTCAGACACAAAGAAGACACGACGGCATAATATAATAAAATGTATAAAGTATAATATAATTATATATTTGATACATTCTAAGTTAATTAATAGATCCAATAAGCATAGTTCATGAATACAACAAAATTAAGTAAATAATAATCGACTCTCGAACTCGAGACATGCACTGACCCGTTATCAAAGCCGTTATCATGCGCTGCCATGCACGTATGTCACTCACTCACCATGGTATGAAGATCGGGAAACTTATACCGTTTACCCATGTTTGAAGGTTTGCTTGGGGTATTGTATTGGTAGATAGAATCGACCAATCAAAAACGTGGAGATGGTTCGAGGCTACTTCGTCCAGGTGGCGCGCCGATACCATAATAAAATCGGCCTACTGGCAATCTCCCTACTCCTCTCTGGTAGATGAGTCGAATTATCGAGAAGACAGAATGGCTGAGAGGGTGTAGAAGGAGTTAAAGTAGTAGGAGTACAAGGGAGGGTAAATCCGTCAAGAAGTCAGTAATGAGACGTCAGTTTAATTAATCAATGATCGTTAGGTGATTAGTGATAATCTTGTTGCGCGTAGCGGTTACCTTTTTCTATGAGAAGGTTTGCCCTAGCGTTAACGTGTAACCTGCGAGTCTTTATTAGGTGAAAATAAAAGAGTTACTGTGCTAAGCAGGATTGCGTTGGCGTTATATTTTCGTAAATAATTCCTGACGCGCATCGCACTCCGATTCAGAAGTGACGTCGAACTCGTCGCCGACGACGTAATCATATAAGCTAGCCGAAAATGCGGTGATAGCTATGCGTCTGAAGGGGAAAAATAGCGCAAAGTCCTTTCACAGTGTCTATAAAGTGCTTTCACGTATATGCCGTAAGTAGACCACGACCATTTAACACGAAAAGGCACAGTCAATTTATTAATGGAAATTATTGAATTTAGGAGGATGTTCAGAATATATTGTCATGGTTCTGTTGCATTTTCTTTTAGTAGATAATCGCAATATTTTTTACTTACAGTCAGTTCGTTACAGCATTAAATACAGTATATTGGAGTATGGCATTTTAAAGTTTATGATATATTGTAGGTGCAGTGGATAAAGGACAACTCGATGGTTTCATGGCTGATGGTACTGTGCCCCCGGCAAAGAACGATAACAATTCTAAGAGCGGAATGGGCTTTGCAACTCAGCCTGTACGCCAAAACGCAGAGTCTAGTATGGTTTACGCAGTGGGACAGTATGCGCCAAAGGTTCTTAAAAACCTGAATGCACAGAGACTGAAAAATCAGTTTAGCGATGTAGGATTAGTGGCAGGTGGTAGCGTTATTAGAGCGCACAGATCTGTTCTCGCTGCTGGTAGTGCTTACTTCAATGCAATGTTCACTGGGGGATTGGTAGAGGAACAGCAGGAGTCTGTGGAAATTCGTTCAGTTTCAGCGGATATTTTATCAAGACTAATTGATTTTATTTATACTGGTAATGTGGATATCACTCAAGACAATGTTCAGGAACTTTTTGCTGCTGCAGATATGCTTGAGTTGGATGAAGTTGTTGCAGGATGTATTGATTACTTACAACAGCAATTGCACTACTCTAATGCCCTTGGAATTTATAGGTAATTATACCTAATACATAGTTCACTTCAATGTACTAATTACTTCATTTCTTATAGATTTGCCGAAGCGCACAATAGAGTGGATCTTTCAGAGACTGCGCTGCGTTTCATAGAAGTAAATTTTCCTCTAGTATCACGGGAGGAGGAATTTTTGGATTTACCAAAGGAACTTCTTGTTCGTCTTGTTGCTAGTGAATATATACACGTCGACACCGAATTTCAGGTAAAAAAAAAATTTGAATAACCAGTCAACATCGTGATCCATTCAAAATTTATTCCAGGTCTTCCAAGCAGCTTACGACTGGATAGTTCACGATATTCCATCGAGGCGATGCTACGTATTCGAAGTGTTGGGTCACGTGCGACTACGTTTCTGTTCAGTATCTCGACTAGAGCGAGTAATCCTTGACTGTAAGGATGCCAGTCTAATAGTAGCCCTAAGATCCATTCAAAAGGATCTCGTATCGAATAAGGGATGCCTGGTGCCATTACACTCACAGCCAAGATTGTGCGCGAAGAAAAACATCCTAGTCATCGGAGGTTCAAAACGCGAACATTCTGCAGACAGTTGGGCCAGAGCTGCGGAGAGTACTTACGAATCCATCGAAAAGTACGATACCTTCACTGGGTGAGGATTCTCTTAAATGAAAATAATATAACAATTAAACTACAAAAAAGTATCCATAATTAGTTTCGCAAACTTCTCATAGCGAATGGAGCGAAGTTGCTCCCATAGGAATTGGCCGAGTACTCCCTGGCGTAGCTCTACTGGACGGTAAAGTCTACGTCGTAGGTGGTGAATTGGAATCCTGTATAATAGCAAATGGGGAGTGTTATGACCCACGTGAAAACGTATGGACTCCCATAGCCTGTATGGTAGAACCACGTTGTGAATTTGGCCTGTGCGCACTAGACGACAGCTTATACGCATTTGGTGGTTGGGTCGGTGAAGACATTGGTGGATCCATTGAAACGTATGACCCAATCACAAACTCTTGGACGTTAGATGGCGAGTTACCTGAACCGCGATTCAGCATGGGCGTCGTTGCTTATGAAGGTATATAACATATATCACAGCTGTATAATATAACAGAGAGACAATGAACGATATCCTTTATGTGATCAGGTTTAATTTACGTGGTGGGTGGCTGCACGCATAACAGTAGACACAGGCAGGATGTGATGAGCTACAATCCTGTAACCAGAGAATGGAGTTACTTAGCACCAATGCTGACGCCACGTTCGCAAATGGGAATAACGATTTTGGATGGATATATTTACGTAGTGGGTGGTATGAATAAAAATCAGGAGGTACTGACCTCCGTGGAGAGGTACTCCTTTGATAAGGTAATACATTACCCCCAATAATAGGCTGAGCCTTCTTTTGCCATTCGTTAATTCTTAATGCCCATCAATTGATTTTAACTGTCAATCATAAATCTATTCGCAGAACAAATGGAGTAAAGTTGCTCCAATGAAAATGGGACGTTCTTATCCAGCAGTAGCTGCTGCCGACGGTCGCCTCTACGTAATAGGCGGCGATCAATCTCAGGAAATCAATTTTTATCGTACGCAAATAACAATATCCACGGTCGAGTGTTATGATCCAATGTTAAATAAGTGGCACGAGTGCGCCTCGCTGCCTACGAGCAGAGGAGAAGCTGCTGCTATTATAACGCCATTCTGATTTCGCGAGAGGTTCTGATCTTTCTTATGAACCCCTCTGATCATCCGTCGCCACAGAGAATTATCTATTTATTTTGTAAGCTTTGTTTATCGGACGTGGTACGTGACCACATCCGATAACATAACGACCGTACGCCGATAATATAAACACTGCATTAGACGGCTTAACGATTAGGATAATAATTTATCAAGTGAGAACGATTATCGGTAATATTGATGGATCTCAAGCGATTAATGCACTGTCCATTTTGGTATTTTTTTTCACTTTAATCTCCATTTTCACGTACGGGCTGACCAAACGTCGAAACAAAGGAATTGCATTGTGCACAGGCGTATTGTAAGTGAAAAATGTTCTTTCCGCTTCCGTACGCTTATCGGCAGACAAACAACTGGATGTATTTCATTGAGGTTAAATATCCTCATGACATTTTTATACAGAAAAACAAAGTTTAGGAAAAATAAATGAAAAATTTTCCCGAAAATCCCCCAAAATCGATTAATACTGTGCGACTGCTTTGCAATCAGTTTAGCAATTAAGAATGAAAGAAGTCGAGCATAATAATCCAATACTCGAATACTTAAAGATTGTATCATAATGTTATTACAATTTATGTTGTATTATTATTAACACAATTAACAAATTGCTATTAATATTATTAATTATTCTTATTACTACTACTACCAACTAATGCTACGTACTCTAAGTCACAAATCCTGGACGTTTTACATGATATACACTGTCGTCCGTTGATGAGAAATAAATTTTCTGCAACTTGCGTGAAATGTGCCTCATATTAGAATGAAACCTTCAATGAAACACATTATTATTGAATGATATTTATTTTCATTGTATAACAGACCAATCGTTTGTAATTCTGACACCAGCATGAGGGGGCTGATTAAGTTACAGACTTACTGATGGCCATCAAGGCTGAACCAGACGAAAATAATTATATCCATGACCATTTAAAATTAATTAGACTGTTTCGATAAGGAGATATCACGTGACGATCAATGGATCACTGAAGAGTATTCAGCTTCGAATAAATAGAATTGTCATTATATGGTGTCTCGAACTTTGTCAGGATACATAAGATATTGGTCATATGATATTAATTTATTGGACACTTCGTATCCTAGGATGTTGTATGCAAATTAATTTCAATTTCCTGCTGTGATAGTGTAATTAGAATCTTATAGCACATAGCTGCTGAGTATTATTAAACTATTTTATTGAAAAATGTGTGATGTGTGCTTTTACTACAGCTTCACATTGATTGACATACAGGGCGATTCTATAATAATAATTGTATACGATTTTTGCGACGTTCCTTAATGTAAGATTGAAATAAATAATGATTACGGCATCATGTCTAATCTGCTTTGATTAGACACTCCAGATTTTAAGCTATCTTGGTCATGACAAACTGCTGATTATTATATTTTACATAGATCTAAGAATGCAGAAGATTACTACAGAGAAGTGTAATAATTTAATATATTACAGGACTATGCTATATAAAAGTATAGTAAAAAAATAAATAATATACAAATCTACATGACGAAGCGTTATTGTTAGATTATACTCTCTATCTAGATTCTCTACTGTGGTATCGTACTAAAATTATATTTAATAGCATGGTGGAAAAGATACATCTAATTTGCTTGTTGACTAGAGTCAGTGCATAAGTATTTTTTGTCATTGCTTTAAAATCAATCACCAGTTTTAAACATTGAGTAATTAGGATATCAGTACGACACTATCAATCACTTCTTCAATACGGTCTTGGAAGTTAACAATTCCTTTCACCAATTATGATTTACTTACACCTGGTGGTAATGTTATATCAAATACAATTGGTGGATTACTTGGCAAGTAGTTCAAATCACATGTAGAGGCATTTATATATATAATTTTGCCATCTGAAGATATGCCATATCCTGAAACATGTATTCGAATCTTACGCAGTGTTCTATGTCTTTACGCTATCATATTTGTAATCAAATAATAAATACCTTCGTGTACGTGCCCGAATACATGGTACTTTGGTTTGACACGGTTTTGCACAGTGGATAATAATTCTACGCATCCAGCTCTTACACCATTGCAGCACAAATCACCGTGACCCACAGGAGGTGTATGGGTTACTAGAATATCTGTATCGGATGGGATCATTTCCCATTTAGAAAGACACGGTTCTCCACGTGGTACATTAAATGCCCATTTACAGAATTCTGGTTGCCTAAAGTATTTAAATGATCATTATGATTAATACTAATAAACGTTTGAAATGAAGTGTATTTACCATGGCGTCCCATAAATCTTAATTCCATACAAAACAATTTCAGAATCTTCTAAATAGGTACAATTTGTTAGGTAATCCTTCACATTGGTAGTTTGAATTGCCTCAGCGAGTGTATCTTTGGACATTCCCAGTGTTGGTATATTATCTAAAATACTGGTCCCAGTATGTTTGTGCCGGTCTGAGCTTGGATTAGCTGAGAAAGGATGAGTAAATGTGGAATCAAAGCTCAATTCATGATTACCAGCAATCACAATCTTATGTTTGTGAGGAAGATTGCCTGTAAAAATTAACTCAATGAATAAGTTTTCCATTTTTATCAGTAGTATCTTATACTTATTACCAAAATATGTACTCACCAATCCAATTATTAAATTCAACAACCTCATGCAGGCTACCACACTTAGTGAAGTCTCCAGCATGAATAAATATATCGCCAGCAGGTATGTCAAATTTTATAAATGGTGTAAGGGAATGAGTATCACTCATGCAAACCACACGAAGCTGTGACAAAAGATTGCATGATTAAAAAATTAACTATAAACACAGTCCAAATAGGCTTTTATGGAGTCGAAATTAATTAATGAAATTACCTTATCAATTGGTACTTTGGTAGTAGGTGGTTTAGCATTGATTTTAATGACTTTTTGCTGCTGTGACAACTCGCGCCATGCAGCCGTAGGATTAGCTGTCAGCGGATGAATAGTGACATTCATTGTTATTAAAAAAACATGACAATCTGAAGTCTAAGCGTGAAAAGAATTATTGAACCAGACTACTTAAATTAGAATCAACTTTGTGGTATAAAATTGAAGTAAATTCCTGTGCGGCTTCATGAAGTAATAGCAACGACATTTCGTCCACGGAGAAGACACAGCCGGGAAAACCAGCGCCATCAGAATGGAATTTTCAGACTGTTAGGAAAATGAAACATAATTCAACAATATTTTAAAGCAGAACTATCCATGATCAGATCTTTACTGACATTTCTGATAAGGTGCAAAATACTGCTATATCATTTACAACTATCATGATCACGTAAAACATGGAAGATAAAAACACACTAGATATCGTTCATAGATTTAATCACTATCCACCAACCAGGATCCTAACAAGCTGTTTTTCTACATGTATAAGCAAGAAAATTGTGAACATTGGACTGTGGTACAAAGTGGCCAGGCCCTCTCATAGCTATAAGTAGTGGATTCACTCTGCCCACACTTATCTAGAGTCTGCATTTGATCTTATTTAATTTTGGAGTCATATATAGTAGCATTCTAAAGTTTACGTGACTATATACTAGTGTCTAACGTATACATATTATATTATACACGTCGTTTAAGCTGGACTTTGACCTGAGATACACCTCATTCGGTTACAAGCCAAGTTGTTTACTACGACGTCCAGAAGGTTTAGGAGTGTTGGTAGAAGCAGTGATACGGATTTGTTTTGTAAAGAATTAAGTTAAGGAAAATTATATAAAATTAGGCATTTTAGTATCTTTAATAATATAGGAGGCTAGGAAGAGATAAACTTATATATAATATTTTTTTTGTGGAACAATCAGTTTGCAACAATGCTGTTTAGTAAGGTGAGATAATTTATACAACTACGCGCACTTTAGTGGAATGCTTAAAGACGCTTGTGGCCTCTTTCAATAGAAATTGATGTAAAGCCAAGGCATTTTTAAACGATTTGTTTCTTGTTTTGCATTATTTTAGGTAGCAAGCATAGCAACTCGTAGGACCTGTATTAGATCATTTAGTAGCAATGCAACAGCCTCAAATGGATACAGTTTTGGTTAGTATATTTTTATGTTTATTTCTTGTTTTTGTTTTTATGACACGCTGGAAATAACTTGAAGAGCACAGTAATGGTTTCATAAAAAATAGTCATCTTTGTGATAATTGTTAGTAATTCAACAGTTTGTATTGTATTATTACAGAATTGTCAGAGACGCAGAAGGAGATGCAAGATTTGGCAAGAAAATTTACAAAGGAAGAGATAATACCTAATGCTGCAAAGCATGATAGAACTGGAGAATATCCGTGGGATATACTTAAGAAAGCATGGAGTCTTGGTCTTATAAATAACCATATTCCACAAGATATCGGTAAGGATAACTTACTTATTTTTATATATCAAATATATGGAACTCTAAAACTTAAGTTTTACTATTGATAATATTATTAATAATTATAGGAGGTATGGAATGTAGTGTATTTGATGGCTGTTTAATTGGAGAAGAACTTGCATATGGGTGTACAGGTATTGCAACAGCTATTGGAGCCACCAACCTTGGGGTAGATATTCCAATTAACTTTTTTGAGGTATTTTAAGCAGTGAAATTCAAAATATACAAATATTTTGTTTATACAGCAAACACCTGTTATCGTGGCTGGAAATAAAGAACAACAGAAAAAATATCTTGGAAGGCTAGTTGAGGAACCACTTGTTGCTGTAAGTTCTTTAAACAATCTAAACAATATCTAAATAAATTACTGGATTTAGTTTTTAATATTTATATTGAAAAAACAAATAGGCGTATTGCGTAACAGAACCAGGAGCTGGATCTGATGTAGCCTCAATTAAAACCAAGGCAGTAAAAAAAGGAAAGGAATGGATTCTCAATGGTACAAAGATGTGGATTACAAATGGCGGTGTAGCTAATTGGTACGTCTCAGTTTAACAAAGTATTAGTTTTAATTACAAAAATAAATATCATTAGATTTTGACATAGGTACTTCGTTCTGGCAAGAACAAACCCAGATCCAAAAGCTCCAGCTAGCAAAGCCTTCACTGGATTTATTGTAGAACGTGCGTATGAAGGTGTGATCCCAGGCCGTAAGGTAAAAACTTAACAAACATATTCTTTAATAAATTTAGTGTAACAAAATATAAAAAATAATTTACGAAATTCTTCTAGGAAATAAATATGGGCCAAAGAGCTTCCGATACCCGTATGATTACATTTGAAGACGTGCGAGTACCAGAAGAGAATGTCTTACTTGGTGAAGGAGCTGGATTTAAAATTGCCATGGGAACCTTTGACAAAACTAGACCACCAGTGAGTCTTTGAATGAACGATTGATATATTAATTATACACAAGTACACCTAATAATCAAAAAATTTTAATATTCTTAAAAGGTCGCTTGTAATGCGGTTGGGTTGGCTCAGAGAGCTTTGGATGAAGCCACCAAGTATTCTTTGGAACGAAGAGCCTTTGGAAAACTAATTGCGGAGCATCAAGCAGTGGCATTTAAGCTAGCCGACATGTCCATTGGTGTACATACAGCCAGACTAGCTTGGATGCATGCAGCCTGGTCCAGCGATGCTGGTAAACCATGTTCTCAGACTGCAAGTGCTGCAAAGTGTTATGCATCTGATGTAGCCAACAAGTGTGCATCTGATGCTGTACAGGTAAGCATAACTAAAAAAACAACATTAATAAAAAAATAGAAGAAGATTACATACAATGATAATCCTAATTTTCCAGATATTCGGAGGTGCTGGATTCAACACTGAATACCCTGTGGAGAAGCTAATGAGAGATGCCAAAATCTTCCAGATCTATGAAGGAACATCTGAAATTCAGAAATTAGTTATATCACGGACCCTATTGAATGAAGCCAAGCAAAAGAGCTACTAAAATTGATAGATGTTAATTCAAATAAAAAAATAATAATTTTCAAGAAATATTTTTATATAAGCGATTGGTAAAAGTTTATCTACACAGCTAAATGAGAATTTTGTATGAAAATATTTAATGACAAGCAATCGATATTTATTGGAGATAATCATACAGTTGAAAGTACATATCCTGGCCTTTATTCTTATCCTATTTATTACGAATATTCATAACTGCAGCAATGCAGACCATATCACAAGGATGTGACGCAAAACGCCGAAATAGATGATTTAAAGCGCGCGGTATCAGAGCACCAGTTGGCGCCACAGTCGATCATTCGAAGGCGTTAGTCAAGTGCATTGTTCAATGAACACGGATTACATCGCATTATGTCCGTCCGCTCGTCGTTTTTACGTGGTTATATTTGGTGGAGTCGCGCGTGACGAATTATGCAACGTTCGGTGCAAAAACGCTCCATAACAGGGCGGCCAGATATTGTGACACCTGACCTACTTAGAGCCCGCGGTCGTTTCTAAAGCAGTGGCAGCTCGGTCAGGCCTGAAAACGCGGAACGCGCAAGATACTAGTTACGAACGTTTTCCTCGGTATCAGGGCCGCTGGCTGTGCGTGAAAATCCGTGAAAAAAAAGGGAGCCACAACTGCCGCCGTGAGAATTACGTCTTTCCGTGACATTTCCTCGGGTGCCACAGTGCCGTGACTATAGGGCCCCGTCGCCCTGCCACGGGATCACATTCACTCTACTCCTCAGATTTTATCCCCTCTCCGTGCTTATCCTCCACTTTTTTCTACTCCTAGACATCGTCTACAAGAGTCCGTGTGATCAGGAACTCACAGAAAATCCAAAAATCATAGCCTCGTCGAGTTTATGCAGTTTCCCGCTGCTCCCCCCGGTAAAGCTTTACTACTGACATTCTTTTTTAGGTTATACGTGTCAGCAGTCGCGATGTAATTAGCACAGTTTACGTTTTCCCTTTCGTTACGCACGGCCGTAGTCACACGTCGACAGACCAAGCGCCAACATTTTTACGAGTCATCAGTTTATAATCGGCGACCATTATTGCTAATCGAAAAATCGTACGGTTCTGATTTTTGTAATTAATATTAAATTGTATAGCAAACAGCGCTCGCAACTTTATATCCGTTGCAATTAATGGTACATAGAGAGAACGAAATGTAGCTCACGATATTCTCGCACCTTTTTCTTTGATAAAAAAAAATATTTATTGGTCATTTGATTCTTAATATACGTATTTCATGTCTTAACGATCGTATCATCTTCGTGGGAATTAAAAATGATTTGGTAGAACATAAATTATAAAGTTATTTTATAAATAACTGGCATCTTTCTCACAGTTTAGTAACTACACTCATGTAGTATCGAAATGCAACTTCATTTTTCTTATTTTAAAAGCTGGTTTTACGATAATGATAGTCAATAGAACGAAGAAACATGTTTGGATCATTAAAGTTCCTTATATGAATTTTCCGATGCCTCTTGGTTGCCTACGCGAGCTGGTCACTTGAGAATTATATAATATTACATTACATAGCGACCAGCGGATTCTTTGGAAATAACAGCTAAATGTCAAATCGATATCAGTAACATCGGGAGTCAAGTCTCACAGTATCTATGCAAGAGTTAATGACTTTGCGAAATAACCAGTGACCATCGAAATATGTTTGGACCAGGTCGACAAAGACAACGATCTCTACCACCTGTCGATTTACAATAGCTAGGAAGACCCGGGGACAATAATGATCCCCTTGTAAACTCAAGAAAACCAAAGTCAGGCAGCTAATAAATTATTTTCTAACACAGGACAAAATCGTGACGATCATTAGCAATTCGAGAACTTTAATTACCATAATCGTCTTGGTAATTAACGACCCGCCTCTCGAAGTTCCTACAATATCGATTTAAAGTGAATTCCAGATAGTAAAATAAACATTCGTCTAGATATTTCAAAATTAACGACGGGAATCAAAAAATGAATTAAAAAAAACTTTGAAAGAGTTTCGAAAACTCCTCCTTAGCTATAAACATAATTGAAGATGACAGTAAGGAAGAAATAATACATTATTTAAAAAAAAGTGGCGTAATGTCGGTCAGTGGGATTATTGGTATTCTAGGAATGAATGGGGTTATCAGCTGAGACAAATTAGCGAAATCCCTGGGATTCGCGAAGGAGCCACGCGGGTGAGTCGGAACGGATCGAGTTGAGTTTTCGCGTGCGAGTCAGGTTGCCCTGACCTAACCTAATCCGAGGAGGACGACCAATCCTAATCGCGGGCCGCGGAGTCTGCTGGCCGGGACAGGCGCCCGCGCAAGCTACGGCCCTGGGTTGGCCTGTCAGAGCGCGACGGTGTGGCGGACGCTCGCTTGACTAGGGAGTGCCCGTCTCGATGCAAAGTGTAAGTGAAGTGGCCTACAGACCTACATTTATCTAACGTTCGATTTTTTTGCCGCTGGAAAGGGGCTAATAATCGCAGGGGTTGCGGCGGTGATGTCGCCGTGAGGGACAGATGTCTGGCTAGCGGTGGTTTCGACGGTGGGAGCAGCCCGCGGCGCTCGCTAGTAAGCGGCTTGTAGTGTAGGTGTTTCGCGAAGTGCGTTGGGGGACGTGCAGGAGGGACCCCTGTCTGGAATGCACGAGGGCCGAATGGCAGCACCGCTCGCCACCGAAGGAGGGGGTCCTCCATCTCTGGAGACGACGCCGACGACGCCGAACACAGGCAACACGGGATCGACGTCGCTCACGGATTCGGGCATCCTCACGGAGAGCAACGGGGCTCCGGTAAACGTGGGGCCCCCTCAGCCACACCATCACCAGGTACAGCAGCAGCCAGCACAGCCGACTCAGCCAACCCAGACAGCGCCGAGAGGGACCCTGGTTTTGGATCTGGCTACCAACGATGCCTCAGGTAACCTTACCTCCTTTTTTTTTTCTCTTGCCACGTCTCTTTCCTTCCATTTGTTATTCCCTCCTCTCACGTGTCCACCTATGCCTCATTTATCTTTATCCTGCCCTCAGCATCCTCCTTTAACCCCGAGCCACGTCTATGTCTCGTGGCTCCTCAATCCTCGCGGCCTTTGTTGTCGCAGTGCGCCGCTTTTGCCAACCCGTTCCAACCGGCCGTACAGTTCACGTGAGTTCCATACTCAAGTCTCCTACCATGCTCCGTCCCTGACTCTTTGACAGGACCTAACCTCTCAGCCTCTAGCGACAAACTTCCATGAAGACCGACGCTTCGCCAGCAACGAATTATCCTGTCGCAGTGGACTCCAAGAGCGACAGCGACATTTCCCAATGAATACGTCGTAGCGATGCATGCTTTCAGAAGAATAAGTATCACCCTGAGACTCGTCGCTTTTTTTTTCTTACTATATGACGTTCCTGGCGCTCGTACGGCTCCCGTAGTAGTCGCGTCGCGTCAGACCCTAGGACTCTATCGATATGCTATACAAAGTGTGAACGGAGCAGTAGGTTCTCCACTGGATACCCGTGACCCGAGATCACGTTCCCACCTTTATACTCGTAGCCGTAACGAATCCCTTGCGATTCAGGTTATAGTCTAGTAGTCGTTATACCAGGATGACGTCAGGAGGATGCCCTGGTCGCGTCTGCGCCTTGATCCCCCGGACTCTCCCGGACGCTTCGTATCCTGAGTTGCCTACCGACAACAAGATAAATACTTTAAAGAAGCTCATGCACGTGGAGATAAAGTTATTGCGAGTCGCGGGAAATGCTTTCTTAAATATCTTAATTGATAATCAGCAATTACATTCATTGCATAGAGTCAGGAACAAGTTGGTCGAAGGACACGCACAATGTTACAGGTATACAAAAACGTGTTTCACCTGTAAGAATATGGGCTCCTTTGTCCTCCTGGTTTCCATGTACGATTTTCGATTCCCTTTGATTCCCTTTAGCCATCTAGCTCCTATAGGGCCAACCAGGCTATTCCAGGTTCACCTCGGCGTGACATCTGCCGTTGTATTACGTAACCTGCGCCCCTCGGATTCCCCTGAAAACAAATTGCTCCCCCGAAGCACCTGACTCGTTTGTCTAGTATGGGGTGGGTCAGGTCCAGCCGCGAACAGTTGGCCAGCCTGGATACCGTGTGAATGCGAACCGGTGTAATGGCGATCGATAACTAACTATATATACATATATATATACACACAAAACTGTAAGGACCCCCCCCCCCGCCCCCCAACAAAAATACCCAATATCCTAATTGATCCCCTCTATCCATAAATTACTTTATTTATATTCACCCATCGTCGTAATTAACAGTGTTTGATAACGAGTCTGTTACGGTAGCGCAGTTGCCGCTATTATCCGCTGATAAGCATACAGCAGGAAGTCTAAATATTTTTTTGTTTAAATATTATTTATCTGTCACACGCGATATACTGTATCTGCATTTTCTACAAAGTGCAAAATAAATTCGTTGAAGGCATGTCTATATATATATATAGAAAGAAATATAATTTATTTACTTTATATATATATATATATACACACAGCAACATTTATATTTGGGCTTAATATCCGTGACATTATCGTTGAAAGAGAAATCATATCGTAACACGTTCATGGCTGTCATTACGAGTCTCTTCTTTAATATAACAAGCGAGAGTAAGTAAGTAACAGCCTATTAAGTTTCTCGCACTCGCCAATCCGCACTCTGTATTCTGCACAGATATATATATATATATATACATATATACACTCAGTCAGTCACTTCTCTTTGGCCATTCTATCTCTTTCTCTTTCACTCTCAGACACTCTCCCACTGGCTCGTTCACTCTCCCTCTCGGTGGCTTCCAGCCGTGTCCGAATAGCCTGCGTCAGGTTAAAACCGAGTAGTGGCGTTTCGAATAACTTTTTCAGCAGAGCCGTCGTCGATCGAGTTCAAATAGTTCCCAAGTAAGACGAAAGTTCTGGCATTTTGTCCTGTTACCACGGTCGCACCCTGTTAGGGCGAATTGGGACTGGGAACAGAAGAGAGGAGAGGAGAGTAAGAGGCTAATGTTTTGGGTAAGCGTGGCGACGCGTGCCGAAGGAAAATTTTGTCAGTTTTGTTAAAAAAAAAAAGGGCAGCACCAGGTCCCTCCCGAATATAAGACAATGAACGAAGGGCCAGGGTGGATCGACCACCGGGTCTGTTGACAATGGCACCCCTGGCACCATCCGACAACATCTACCTGCTGCGTTAACTGCACTTGTTGCGCCGAGCTTTACTCAGCGACCTCATAAATCATTATCATCCAGTCCGTCGTACCGATGGGGCTCTGCTTCTTGGCCCCTCGTAGAAAAACAGTGAAGAACGACGCGCGCTTTTGGGTCCTTTCTTTGAGACCTCCCCGGGTCCCTTCTTCCGGACTTCGGCCCGGACCCCGTCCACCGCGTCCACGACCGGCGCACACGTAAGGCTCTGTGCAGAGGCCCTGAAAGGCGCACGCACTGATGAAGTCACGCTTT
Organism: Calameuta pygmaea; assembly: GCA_031762395.1. Taxonomy (NCBI): domain Eukaryota; kingdom Metazoa; phylum Arthropoda; class Insecta; order Hymenoptera; family Cephidae; genus Calameuta; species Calameuta pygmaea. The sequence goes on from JASANN010000485.1 coordinate 93,458, forward strand.
CACCGGATACGTCCAACGAAGGCGGCTTATCCGATTCCTGGACCGGGCCCAAAGGGAGAGGACCCATTTTTCTCGCTTCTACATCATTCGCGATACCATACGCGCTGTTGCATCTAAATCGTCCGTGAACGTCGATGACTTCATCGAACTGGGACCGCGTCCTCCGGAGAGTCTGGAGGTCCCACTTTTGGGTCCACTCGCAAGAACTCCATCGGAAGACGCCAATTAGGACCCACATCCGTTTGGCTTAAACCGCGTATACATTTTTGCGTCGGTATAGCTGCATCGGATACGTACATCCGGTATATAGATATATATGCAGCGTGTCCTGGACAGTCTACGTCTCGCGACAGGACACCCCCCCCCCCCCTCTCCATGGAAATGAAACTTTGGTAATTTACCCGGCTCGTAAATACCTCCGACGCCTCATCCTCCAGTGCTAATTCAAAAACGGTACTCATTGTCGTCGCGCTTTCCCTTTTCTTTTTGACGTTTAGCGATTTCGGAAGCGGACCCAGGGAACAACGGATGAGCCACGCGACCGTCTTCATTCTTCCTCGTTCTCGATGGAGATGCGCCTTCTCTTTCTCTCTTTCTCAGCCTATGCATTTCTGAAGTTGACCCGCGCGGCTCATTTATTACCTGCCTCCTGGTGCCGACAGGCCGAACCTTGTCTCGTTCTCTCAGCTCCATTGTGCAACACTTGACATTGTTGTCCCAACTCTCACCAGGGGACGAGGTCCGTTTTCCATTTCAATATTTACGACCGACCCCCCGGCCCTCCTCATTGAGTGAGACATACCGAGCGCAATGAGAGCGTCGGACACCGAGAACCTAGTGGTGGCACCTGAAAGCGCGTGCGAATTTCGTATATGAATTTCCGAGCCTTCCGGCTATCGATATCTTTTACCGCTATTGATACCAGATCGATAGTTCACTTGTATATCCACCCTGCATTATATGCATGTTAGGTATATCTACTTGTGCTCATTGTACGTGTATAAATAAATAAATATATATATATATATATATATATATACATACAAAATACTCCCACGCACACCTCGGGCCTCGTCTCTCCTCACCCGCTATTGAATCGCCTGACCCACTTCGATAAACTCGCATCGGAATAGCTCAATAACACATGCGATTTAACAATAATTATTATTCACGCTTCTAGCCAAGCAGACTATCGGCAGGCACCTCGATTTACTATCGTAAACACAATAAGGGACCTGTTGTGCCCACGTGGTCTCGCCTTCTTGACTCGTCTTGTACCCATTTGCCATCATGGCGAGCCTGTGTCTAATAGCCGCATCTCAGTTGCTCCGAATAACATTCACTAGCTAAAACCCTATGACCGCTTCCTATATATATATCTATATAAAATAAGACTCATACATTTCACGAAAATCCATTACAGTATTGGCCAATCTAGCGAAATCATCACGATACGTCGTCCAGCGTCCGGACCGTAAAATCATGTCGACAAAAGATAGGCAAGAATCTCAAGAGAGAAAGGAGGGACGGGGGGGGGGGGAGGTAGAGAGATAGAGCAGATTAAGGCTGAGTAAAAGGGCACGCACAGGCAACGGTTATAGGTTACAAGGAGAGCGCGAGGGTACCAAAAGGTACTAAAATCCCGTCAGGGGGCCCCAGGAGTCTTTATTCGTGGTCGTTGCCGAAATTTCGTTCCCTCGTATTTCGTGCCAGTTATGATGAATTCGATTGAGTAACACCCCGATGGCATGAAGTAACACGGGACACGGTCTGTGGTTTTTAATACGCGTCCTACTTTCCGCTATCTTGTGTATAGCGAGCGAGCGTGGGTCTCTCCCGTACGCGAAGTCAAGTCGACGAGTGAAGAAGCGTGACGTGATTGGCGCGCGTCGTTCTCCCCACCGTCGTTATTTCCGCGAGTCCATCCCCTCTTTCCCTTCTCCGCCTCCCTCCCTTTCGTCCCTTCGTCCGCGTCCACGTCGTCCCTACCTAGTAAAACCGACGGCATCCATTTTCGTCTCTCCCCTTCTCCCCCGCCCCCTCACCCCATCATCGCCGACGGAGCCGAGATAACGACGCCGAGTTGCACGGCTAGAAGGACTGAAATTGAAAGTGGTTGTCCCACTGACCCACTGACCTGATTACCCATTGACAATGACACGAATCCTTGCCCGCCGCCCGCCGCGTCTGAGTCCTCCTAGTGGTGCCTTCTCGCACCTCTCGTCAGCGTCTCCTCCGCCTCCTCCTCCTCGTCTTCCTCTACGACCTCCTCGTAATTTTGTTCCCACCCCCCCGAGTGTCCCGACGCAGACGTCGCGACACTCGCGTCCAACGACGGACGAGACTGCTCATCGGTGATACCTGAAATGTTAAGTTAGGTCCGATAGGCTGAGACGATACTTGAATTACCTTGATGGACTCTGCGAGAGGAATTTCTGAATACTTTGTTGGCTAGACTGTACTGGCTTGGAAGTTACGTTATTTGGGCTTTGGATTCGTTTTCATTTTTTTTTTCTTTTTTTTTTTAAAGCATTTGCGACACTTCTCTACTCGTTAACTCTTTGCGCGAGACCTTCGAGACGTCAGTGAATTTTTTTTATTGGTCTCTTTTTTCTTATTGACCTTTTTGTTAGCTTTATGGGTTTTTTATAAGCTACGAAAACTTAGTGTCACTCGTAATGGACGTGCGTGGTACGGACCCACCTTTTGCCATTGCTAATGACGCGTAATGGGCCTTCTGGGCCCCTTTCGTTCTATCTTCTCCTTTAGATCGTTGCGAACGGATGCGTGCGTGTTTTACCCCGTGTCGATGCTTATCTACCGCGAGCGGGTACCTGGTAAGACGGACGGACGGCCTGTGGTAGAATTTAATAATTAAAAGCTTCGTGCACTCTGACCTCAGTCATTACATATTGCAGGGTATTCGTGTCTCTTGGTTTATCTCAATGCATATATATATATATATATATATATATATATATATTGTTCTTTAAATTTGTAGCACGTACGATTGCATACTGTACGTTTTGGTGTCTTGGGATATATTTGGTTTCCTTTTTTTCTCTTTCTCATGCTGTCCATACTGCACAGCGTATTACACAGTCCTTTAGTCTTTGGGCCACCAGATACGCCATACTGGCGTTTCGAGCTCGGCCGACCACTCTCGCTTTCGGCATAAAGGTTCGGCTGATTTCGCAACGTTTCCCAACCGAGAGCGAACGTCGACGAACACGCGTTTGCTCACGTATTATTTCATCCTATATATAGATATAGCGGTATGGGTCCCGACAGCGTACGCCTACTTTCGCTAGTTTTGCGTAAGAACGTATATGTATTCGGTTAGCTAATGCCCGACGTACTCACGATATGTCTATAGGGAAATTATCATTAGTTTAACGTGTATGTGTAGTATGGATGGGTTAAAAATAATTTTTTTTTTTTTCGGGATACCTGGAAAATTATTCCCACAGGATGCACAGGTAGCTTTCGAGATATGCATCCTGATTACCAGGTCACGAATCCATTCGTTAGTCAGCTTGGGAACTCATATCGCAACCTGATCATCTCACTTCCCGCGGAACTGGCCTTTTCAGGAGTCCGGGGAACCCCCGACGATGTCGCAACCCGTAGTTCCTTTATTTTCCACCCGATGGAGCCACCGAAGAATTTTTAAAAGCAAAACAACTTTCCTCAAGCTTGTAAACCTTCCAGGAATTTTGCTAGTAGGTACAGGTAGGTCAATAGGTACTTCGTAGAACCCTGGCGGACCATTTGCAAGATGGCGTCACTCATTATTCCGAATACTTAAATCAGGTAACGATAATCGATTATCGAAGCTGCATCGTTGATGTACGTCCTTCGTCTTTCATACGATCGATCGGAGGCCTTGGTACTGGATCTTCGTCGACCTCGGTACCATTGGGGTCGACCTTGGTCGTTGCTACCGGGATGAGGCGTTTAAATGATTTTCAGTAGTACAAGCTGTCAGTAACCGATCATTTTGCGATTCGATAAGCTTCGTGGGTCTGATAAGGGGAAAAAAAAATATGTATGAAGCTTTATCGCGATTGTTTGAACAATGCAACGATAATTCCTTCTCGAAGCTTTCACGCACGCGGCAAGACGTGCGTGCGCCTTAAAATACACACCGACTGTCTACTGTCACCCCATCCATTACATTTCGATGGAGGTCACCCAGTAGCCTAAGTGGGTCTCGACCACTTGGTTAGTATGTCATGGCATACTCGCTGTTGAATAAACTTAATCTCAATACTGGCATTAATAAATCTCCAAATGGGGGTCGCACGCAATTTTTTTTGTTGATATACTTTTTTCTTATCCATCCACCTATTTATTTATCTCGCATATAACCCGAGTATGATTCCTAATGGCAACGTGTATTTGTATTATTATGTATACGAGAGATTTCTCATTTGAATTTTAGTTATACTTTTTTTTTTAAGCACGCAAGCATTCTCGAAGCCGACTCGCACGGCAATTTTAATTCTCCCCTTCTCTCGGTCTCGTGGAACGACAGTGGCCGGTTGCGCACGATAACATTAGCGTAGTCAAAACGTTTGCGATTCCTGAGAAACATCGAGACGCTGTAAACGGAACCTCTCCTCCCGCCTCCCTGTACGATCTCGATATCGCCGGTATGAATCAAAAGTATCGGGCTCAAGGTTAAAGGCAGGCTTGCTTTTCGAAGACACGGAATACGAGACTACCTAGAGTCGTCTTTACACATCGGTACTGGACGCGAGCTCTTCTTGCTATTTAAGTAACTAAGATTCGATAAAAATGCAGGTACCCTTCGTTACCGACGAAATTCTTTTTTCTTGTATTTACATTCCCAGAGCTTTTACTATGCTCTACAAGAGGATCTCCTCGCTAATGGTTTTATACACGTGACGCGCTTCGTCGACGCCGACGCTCATTATCCATTTCCGTCATGACTATGTATCAGAGCACTGACGAAAGGGCCTTGGGATCTCTTACGAACGGAAACGAGAGAACGTTCTCGTCCATTTCCTCGCCCTAACCTGACTCTTCCGCACGAGATACCCAGTAGCACTTGACCATCCTCCATTCTTCTATCTGTACGGAGCAAGATCAGTCGGGAGCAGGTCAGACATGAAGGGCGTCCAAGGACGTTTTATGGTATTGCGCGCCAGTAGGTTGGTACGTGTTAGAAAGAAACGCCCGACAAGTCCCGACGGTATTTAACGCACCACCATTCCTGGACCGGGAAACGTCATAAGAATGAAGGTAACCAAGTTGGCAATGCCCAAGGAGGTGAGAAGAGGAGTGTAGTGGAAGCGTTGGTTAGGTGAGAAAGGGGGAGGTGGTTAGTAGCGGGAGGGAGGAAGGGACGAGTAGCGTCAGGGGGGTGGGAGAGAGAGAAAGAGGAGTAAGACTGTGCAAGACCATGACAAAGAGGGCGGCGTGGTCCGGGGGGGGATGGATCACTCCTGGATAAGAATGTGTGTCTAGTTTAGTGGGCAAGTAGGTCGCGAGGGAAACCAAGGGTTACGCAACTCAGTTCCAGTGTTATACAACTATTGACTCACCGGATTAACAAGTAGGCTGGGTGAAAACGAAAGCTGAGTGCTTGCCTGGCTGCCCGGTTGGCTTTGCTACCTTTATTACCTTGCCGCGCTCTCCTGCTACGAATCTTCTCTCTTTTTTTTCTTTTCATGCTTTACCTCCAGCAAATCCAGTTCGCAACGGTATAACCAGCGACAAGGATCATACAACGACTCGCTACCAGATATTCCCTCTATGTATTGTATGCCGTATGATCACACATGCTTCGTCGTTATGTGTCATTTCTTCTATGGATATAGAGGTTAGATTGACTGGTTTGTTCTTTCTGCGGAAAGATGGCAGCGCCGTCGCGACGAGATTCCCTCGCAGGCGGCGAACTAGGATAATTGGAAATGAGATCCAAGGAATCATGGGTAATTTTTATAGTTCGTGGCGGACGAGATACCTTCGGGAAATAATACGATTAGTTTATATTCTGTGCTGGCGTTATTCTCGGCGCTTATTCGCTGCGTTATGAAACTGGAATTTTTCAACTGTCATTCAGGTTTTCTTTTGGGGTTACTTTTAAGGTACTCCGAGAGTGGCACTTCCTCTCCCTCTCTCTCACTCTTTGTCGCAGTGCCCTTTGTTCCTCAAGTTTTTTGCACGCGCATACTCTACTGCCTGGGACGCTTGTTTTATTATCGAGCGGATCGAAGGTAATGCAGGTCACACGATATATAACGTGAATACATATATATAGTGATGCTGATGTATGTATGCATGTTGCTTTCCAGTCGCGTTACCGACCTGCCTCAAATATGCAACGGCTCGATGTATAAAAGTTCCTTGGTGTATCCTTCGACTTTATTATCGACCTCAACCAGTCGACAGGCGTCTCATTCTCGCGCCAGAGAGGATCTCTATATGTCTCTCTCTCTCTCTCTCTCTCTCTCTCTCTCTCTCACGCTGTTGCCTTAAGAATCGAGAGTGAGAGTATCCAGTGTCGGGGGGGTCTATTCTGTACACGTACAGGGTGCGGTAAGATATTGCAACAGTTAGCTCGATAGGGGTTGCCCTCCATCAGCTACCTAGTAGCAAGAGTAGCTGTGTATGTTATTATACATATATAAAAGAGGGGGTGGCGTGGGCGGATGGCAAATCGATACCAGTGACACAGTTACCGAGTAAACCTGGCCCAGTTTCTCATCGACCTCATTCCTGCCTCCTCGTCTTCCTTCCTTCCTTCCTCTACTCCACTCTTGCTCTTGCTACCCCACTGGGCAGCCTGCGCCACCGTCACCATCTTTCTTCAGCAAAGTCGCACGTGATCTTCCGTTATTCTAGGCGCGTCCACTGTGTCCGTATCGAAATCCTCCTCGAGCTTCACTGAAACTTCCTTGGCAGGCTCGATTCGTTTAGAAAGAATCTTTTGGCAGGATAACGCCCGTTTATCGAAGCCGTTCGATCAATATCCAACTAAGCACCCCTATCTCGTCACGAAGAAGGGACGTTGTCAATTTTTCGGATCTGTCCTATATTAAGTGTCTTTTTACCAACAGACAGAACAGGTTGACTTCTGTTATCTGACTATTATTGATGGCTTTTTTTTTCGTGTGCGTCCGCCTTTATTGGTCATGTGTCTCGAACGTAATGGAGTCCTTCTAGCTTGTGGCTAATTGTCGAAAGCAAAACGTTCGAGGCATAGCTAACAAGATGGAGTTTCAGGAGGGCTACCCACCGGTAGCCACGTGCCCTGTTTTGCGCAACGAGCCACCGATAATAGATTTATGTTTCTACTGGTTTTCACCGTGTGCCCTGACTTTTTGCGCCATTTCATCAAAGCCCCGCTCTTCTACATGACTAACGTTCGCTTTCCCTTTTTTAGTAATAATTCCACCCTTTCTACCGCGCCTCGCCTTGAGTCTTGGTCCGCCTGCCTACTTGCTTCTACCTACCTACCTGCTTGCCTGGCTTTGGCTTTGACTTTTATGCTCCCTGGCCTGTCTTCTCTTTCTCTTAGTCACACTTGCCTTATGATTTCTTTTTTCGACAATCAGGATAAACCTTGCGGTAATTAAGAATACGTTTCGCAATACGGAGGCTCATATTACTCACAGTAATTATGCATTCGTATCCTACACGTCGTTGTCTACGACCACTATCCAGAGGCCCCTTTCGGCATCCGACCTCACCTGCTTGTTCAATTTCGTAATTCACAATGACTCTCGTGAAATCAAGTGCTCAGCGACACCCTGAATGGTACATTGATACCTTATTGCTTATTATATACGTGCTAGGTTACAGCGGATCCATTTAGCAGGACTTTCCCGTATTACGTTCCCTTGCGCTTTCGTTATTAATCCTTTCGAATTCTCAAAGTCCATCATACTTTATTAACAGGACACGAGAGTCTTCTGCTACCTCACGCGACGTCACGATTATTGTCAGTCCGAGAGAAGCCGGCGAGCTTCTATAACTGTTTTGGATTCCCTGCGCAAGCTTCGAGTGGCTGCCGGTACCTAGCGTCGGTGGCGCTAGTGTTCCTTGTCCCATCGTACGGAAAAGCTGCGTCGAGTTTCCGTACTAGGTATTCTATAACCTACGAGTCTTTCGATTTTATATATACGTATTAATATAGATAAATACAAGTTGTATACCGGACTTCGTATTCCGTATAATATAATAATGTATATATAAAGCGATGGCGTCACGCTTGCCGGGTCTCCCTATAGCAATGCATTTCTTGTTGCTATCCTCTTGTACACGCGGAGACTGAAACTACGGTCTCTCTCCATGTGAGGAACGTTTTCTTCGGGTTAAGTCGGTACGGCAGTTGCACACAGAACGACAGCGGCAAACTCATACTTATAAACCGGCAGCCAACGCGTGTATACAGAGCCGAGTTATTCACTCACTGACATAACCAACACAATTGCAAGTGCGCGAGCACGCTTCTCTCGGAGGGAGAACTGTGTCAAGGGCAGAGCTAGCGGGGCACCGGTCCGTGACGAGCCGAAACGAAACGAAACGTAAGAGCCGAGTTTTACCTGCCTTCTCTATCTACCTTGCATGCTCGCGCAGACTCCACGACGAATTACAGTTTCGACGCGTTACACAAATCCTCGGGTTGCGTTAAGATCATCGCAATCCGCCCTGGCTGCTAATCGTTCCTTGCGCAACGGCCGGATGATGGCCGAAGTCGAAATCGAATACAGGAGGATTCCTTGTAAATGAGTCTTATGGAAATCACACGTGTCCAATTACTCCGCACTTATATTCTCGTGAATTATTTCGAGGGATTACACATTTTTGGCAATACCGAACGTTCGCGAAGTATGGACCGAGGTGGTCCGCCATATTGGAAACGCAGAGCACTATGGGTACCGATTCGTGTATACGACTATCCATTGCTGTTCGTTAATGATATACTGAATTAGTAAGGAATAACGTCATCATGATTTTTCTTTAATTGATCTAACACGCTATCCCACCTATTCTTACGGGTTAGTATCTGTGTTAACAACGTCCCGCGCGTCCTCGCTTTTCTCGATATATCTCGTTATTAACTGCCATTTTGAAAGCTTCGATATCAATCGAGTTCGCAGTGCGTTTCTACATCCTGGCTTACCTTATAGTTCATGGCTTATCGTCGCTTTACGCCGCCCGTAACGTATCCTTAATGCGTGTATGTACATTAGAATCTGATTGAACCGCTCAACCTCCAACCTGGGGTTGGAATTTGGATCAAGGAGGGCTCTGTTTACTGAGCGTGACGCCTTTATGGACGTTTACACGGAACGGACCTCCACTTAGGTAAAACTTCTTGGACACGTCCAGATGGAGTTTCAGATATAAAATATACACACCCACGTTATAGGTATGCCCGATAAATTATACCTGGAACGTGATCAGCAATATCCTTAGGGAATTATTAGTTGGCAAAACAATCGTCCGTGACATCCTCAAGATAGTCCGTCAAAACAACGTCCGATGGCGCAGTGTCTCTCACGTCAGACCCGTGCGATACGGACGCGCCCAAAAGGTCAACGGTAATCTCGTTAATGTTAAATTCGATAAAACAATGATTATTCTCAATGAGAGTGCATCTTTTACGTTTCACATAACGTACGGTTATCTTTAAAGCTACATGTTCGCTTTAATGAATATTTCACATTGCGCATACGAAATTTCACGTCGTGACGCTTCTCTCACCTTTCTTATACCTGTGGCAATCTTACCTGCGTACCCCACGCGTTCCTAACTTCTTTCGCGGTCTCGCTGCGGCAGTCACGTTCGCGTCTCTTACTATATTTCGCGAATACCTGGAACGAGCGTGGAGGATGCTGAGGTTTACGGGGTAAAATACGTCATCGTAATTACGCAGGGGAAATGCGTTAAGCGCGCATTCAGTCTGTTATGGGTCAGTTGAGATAGGTGAGCCGGAGATTTGCCAGGCATGGGATTTTTTATTCTTTCGCCGTCTTGTGCCAGCCTACGGGTCACAGAGTATACATATATATATTTAGTAATTCACTTATGCACTGTATACGTATAAGGGGGTTATGCAATGTAATTGCAGTAAGTATTGAATTTGACCAGCAAGTTTTATATGTATAAAATTATAGGACCAATAAGAATGGTCCGTATCGAGTGGTTGGCAGCAGGTCCCCCCCCCCCCCTGGCCTTTGGATTTTTGCGCATTCCTATACCCAGCTGTGAGTACGAGGGAGACGGGGTTATCGCGAGTCGCGTGCGTAAGACAAGGACACACGTGGCGGTTCGCTCTCTCGAAGCAAACGAGAATCGACCGATCGAAACCTCCTGGATTCGCGGCGCTCCCGATTTCACGTTTATGAAACGCGCGCACCCTTTGAATATTTCCAATATTTCATGCGACAGCGGCGGCCATGTTGCGGAGCGAATCGAAATCGAGTGGCACAATAGTTGGCGGAATTGGGACAGTGGCAATAGCTCCACTGCCGGGGGTCTTGTCTTGTTGGCCTTTTTGTTTTTTTATTCCGCCTCCCCACCCTCCTCTCTTGTTCTCCTTATTTCTGTCTCTCTCCTTCTCCCTTTTTATCTCCCTGTCTTTCCCTCCTTCTCTCTCTCTCTGTCCCTCTTTCGGATAAAGGTGGCTACGTGCATCGGAGCGTAACCCGTTGTCTCAACCCAACTGCACAGAGATCCCGTGCGTCTGCTGCACCGCGTGCATACGAATCTGTCGGTGCACTTGCGGCGTAACGTCGCTCTCATGAAAATTCGTACAATCGAGGGAGGGACCAATGTGCCGAGTCATTCGCCTCGTCGCGTCTCGTTCCACTTGAGTATAGGGGATGCAATCGTTTCCTCCGGTAAGTCGCTATGGAAAGACGGCATAATGGCGGAATTGGGACAGTGGCAATATTCAAGTGGGCGGACTCTGTACGCGTCTTTTCTTTCTTCTTCTCTCTGCCTGGCTCTGTCTCCTTTTTTTTTAACCTTTTCTCTTCTTTTTTCTCTCCCTTCTTTAATTCTCTTTTTTCTTTTACATCGCTACTCTCCTCTCGCGAGACACACAATGGTGGATGGGTGCACCGGAGCGGAACCCGTTGTCTCTCAGCAAACACTTGGAACTTACCGGTGCACCGCGGTGTTGTTCGTCGACTCTTGCGTACACGCCTTTAGTCTCCTACGTGTATTGTAGCCGTATGAAAAATCCAGCCATGATTTCAGAGCATGTCGTTGACACTTGGGTAATTGCTCCAGTTGAAGAAATCATTCTTTTTTTTTTTTGTAGCATTCTTACCCGTATAGGACTTAACGTGACGGAGTTTAATTATTTGGGGGATTTCTATGTCGACGCACTTTTTTTTTTCACTAGTTTCGGGATTATTGACGTCTTTGGTAAAATCGTGGAAGATATTCATGATTTCGACGCTTCTTTTTTTTTTTTTTAGTTTGTTGATACATTCAAGGGCTTAGTTGCTATAGTCAGACGTTATGGTTGCGTGTATACATATACATATATGTATATGAGGCGTGGTTCTAGAATTTCTTAGGTTAGACTAGATTAAGATGCCGCTCTACGTCTTTTCGTTATTCACGACTGTCCAGCGTTACGGCTACCTGTTATTCCACAGCGCCAGCCTATTTATATCGGCCTAGATTCCACTTTTATACCGAGGCATAGCTTGAGCCGACGAGCGCATTGCGATTCTCACGTTGGAACTTACCGGGGATTATTTTTACGAAATACTCAGTGATCCCGCGACGTCAATCGTCTTGATCATTCCTACGTGTGGAAAATTGTGACTGGGTACGATTACCAGGATCGAGGAGATACCCGTCATCTTCAAAGCACCTGTTACAGGATTCAATGCTGTTTGCTGTATGCCTTTTCTTTGAAGTAGCGCGAAAAATTGTAATAAAATAAAAATTGCTGTTACCATTCATTTAAATTTCCCGCCTTTGTCCGCGAACGTATACTCGAGAGAAAATACTGGCGTGTCTAACGACGGCCTATTACGCTTTCTTGATAGACTGTACGTAGAGAGTCCCACGGGGCCCTTTTAGGTTCGTCGACCCTCCGGCCATTTTCCTGGTCTAGTAAAGAGGGAATGGAGTGGTCGGGGGACTTTCGGATGTCTAACGAATTTACGACGTACCATCCTGGTTCATTATCAGTATTATTTTATTTCTACCAACCCCCCAAGATTCGTTGGTTACAACCATTTTAAATTCGTCCGAGCATCCAAGGACTTGAGCTCTCGTGAAAATATAATTTTCACAGCGCCGCCATCTTCCCGGTCGAACAGATTCGTGTACCGACCTACTTGGCTGTTTGTGACGAAAGAAAAAAAAAAAAAAGTAAAGCCATTAAGAAATAGAGAAGCGAAAGGATCAAAGAGAAAAAGGGCACTCTAAATTTGTACAAGTTTACATTTAAAAATTGCCCTACGCCGGTAGATTAGTCGTGGACATGTTTTGCGCCCGCAGCGCCATCCCGGGGTCGAGCTTCACGTGGAAAAGAGTCCCGAAGGGCCTGACACGGATATATCACTTTAAATTTGCTATATAGCCATAGCATCCTGTTTGAATTCCAGCCGAGACGCCGAGTTAACCTCAAAAGTGTCAAATAATTTTGAAATCGTTTAAAGGGTATATCAAAATAATATTTCCTTCGTTAAATCTTACTTGGCCCACTGTCGATTCATCTATGAGTCTTGTCTGTTGTTTTTTTTTTAAGAATTTTTTTTCTCTCTTTTTCGTGACGCTCGGCAAGTCTCGGCGGGTCTCTCGAAGTGCGGCGTGCAGCCAGGCGTGCTGCGGGGTCTCTCGTGCGTGGAATAGGCTCAAGGCTGCGGCGGTGCAATACCAAGTGGCTATACTCACGGCTTTACTGGTTACTGCTTACTCCTTTACTCCTTGCTACCTAATTCCTGTCGATCAGACGTTGCTAATCAAGCGACACGTAAATTCAGCAATGTTAACAATTAAGATTCACGAATGAGAGGCGTAATAAGGTAAACAATATATTTCACTATACGACACATGGTTATTGTGTCGACTATTAATACACTTCGCTGTACCAAGTGGATCGTAGAGACACGAGTAAAATATTTTCACAGATGCCAAAAGGGCTTGCTTGGCAAGGATACCTGTACGGATGATAAGCCATGACGAAATCCAGATAAGTGACACGAGATACGGACGAATAATAACAAAGAAAAATTATCTTGGGGAAGAAAAAAAATTAATCTGCAATACATCTAGTAGAATGCAGAGTCTCGTACAGTCTTTATCTAATCGCCATCTCAGATATGGTTTTTACCTTTAATATCCACTGTCCAGGATTCTTTCTCCCCCGATCGAGATGTCTCCAGGCAAAAACCCAGTACCGAGTACCCAGAGACAAGCTGAGTCATAATACTTTGTTTTTTCAAAAAAAAAAAAAAAAACGCGACGCGCTTCATGTAAACGCGACATATCCCACGGAACCTTTTCACCTTTACTCTTAAAATAAGACAGTGCGATTTTGGCCACCCAGGAAGACATATGGACGCAATACGTAACCTAACCTATAACAAAGTCGAGTTCCATAAGAAATATTCACAGTGATGTCGTTACTAAGTCCTTTTTTTTCTTCATTCTCTAGTTCTTTCCCTCCGTTCTCGCAGAAGCGTCGCAAGATGGCCCAGGGAGTTATTGGCGCAAGGGCGTCTCGACGCCAAGCCGTGCCTGCAAGCTGTGGGGCGCGCAGGAAGGGGGGCAGTAGGGGGTTCGCGCGAGAATTCGCCGCCGGCACAAACGGTAGATATTGGCTCTAGTTCCTCCATACCAATCCAGAGGGATACGCGTCGCTTCAGTGTAGGTGGGTGTTCGCTCGTGGAGAAGGCGGGTTTGTATTGCAGCTATAGCAGCTAGGGACGACGCTGTAGCACGGGAACGGAGTGCGGTCAAGTGTACTGGGTAACTGGGTCAATGAGAACCGACCGAGTGAGGCGCACGCGCGGCGCGAACGAACGAACGAGCCTTCTTGCTAACCTAACATTTCTATATATTATCTGTCTATTATTATGAACGCCGATTCAGCGGTGACCGTAGGTGGGCTTCTCCCACCTCCTGGGGAGTCTACCTCTTCTACAAGACCTCGTGCCTCCTGTCTGTCTCCTTAACTACATATACCATCCACATAGTAACTAATGCTGTGTCTCTGCTTCGAGAATGCAGAAGCTTTACTGAAGACATACAAACATCAATTTACACTAACACTCTGAACGAGCATGAATGAAGCATCTTCAGACGTTAATCCAATAATTCTAATCGCATTCTCAAATTTATATTCAAGCATTGATATCGCTCTGAGCAATCTTATCGGTAGCGGCGACCCGCGAAAAGGCCTCTCTGCTGTCGCTTCGAGCGCCCGATACTCCTTCCGGAATGACAAGGATCGCGCATTGCGATCGTGTTATCGTACGGTACGAGCGACGTGCACTCTAGTCATTACGTCATTGCACATATGATATATATATATATCTCGAAAATAAACATGGCAATGCACAATTTAAATTTGGCGCAATAATAAGTGTATATCTATATGACGACTCTTGTATACATATTGCATTATGTACTCGGTGTATGCATTATATATACTAAATGTGTCAATATACATATATATATATATCATAGCCAAAGCCAGAGGTATACATAGGTAGTCACGCATGCGAACTGAGAACACTGTAACGCAGAGCCAGCAAATAATCAGGTCAGTCATATCAAACTGACCTACATTCGTTATCGCGCGCGTTATCGCGATTGATAAAGCTCGTCATCGGCCATAGAATTATACCGGTACGAAGATTCAGGAAAGACTTCCTCAAAGTCTCGGTCCGCGGGTACAGCGGGATCCTTAGCATCCGACGAATAGTCCTGCTTTAAGCATACGTTAAATCGACTACCCTTGTAGAACCCATCGCAGCCTCTTTCTTCTATTTTCCAGTGCCTCCCTCCCTCCCCCCCTTCATCCCCATAATCGCGCCCTTTAACCTTAACAAGAGTCAAACTCGAGCTTCCGTCATTTAACTCAGCCGCCATCCCTTCCCTTCAACTTGACCCGATTATTCTTCTTCGCCAAACGATGGTTACCCGCACGACTCTCGAAGCGGCAGACATACGGCTTCCTCTTTCCACGATGATTCCAATGACAATCCTGACCTCCTTATCAGCCACTGTTATCTCTACCCGATCATCTACTGTGTCTACGTAAAAATTTATCAATTCTAAATTAATTTGTTTTCTTTCACCAGAAGCGCCACCTATTGGTTCGTTCTATATTTTTTTTTTTTTAACGTATGCTTCACAGATACGGTCACTGTCTAACTCTTGTCACAGGACACTTATCGCTTATCGTGCCACGTAAGAGCGTCTAATGATAAACCGTCGACCCTTATCCAAGTCAATATACTGTATATATATATATATATATATTGTATATTTCTTTTTTCAAGACAATCGCAATGGCGATGCGTCGTTCCGAAACGAAAGCAATTACCAGCAAGTGCATTGCGCGCTCTAGCATATATATATGTATATATATCCGTCGTTCCCCTTTGTGGATAATTATTATTGCGTGCGACCATACATAAGCATATATATATATATATATATATGCACACATGTTAAGGCCGAACACGTGTTCAAGTGGAAATATATACGCGGAGCCAGTGGTGCGTGTAGTAACATCGTTGGGTATTCTTTCTCTCGAGGGAGTTGCCAGGTAGATTTCTTGTGGGTATCTGAAAGAGAGAGAGAGAGAGAGAGAGAGAGACAGGTAAATAGTAGACGTAACGAGATAGAGGAGTAAGGATAATTGGAGCTCGCCGGCGTACCTACTCGCTTGGTCATTACGTGGACGGCCGAGATGAAAGTACGGGAAAGAGAAAGAGGGAAGGCCGTTGTTCCGTAACAGTGCCGACGGAGAAAGGAGAGTCGATGAGAGTGGCTTACTTCACGGGGCTCTGGAGGTAGCTCCTCCTCTCTCGTTTCTCTCGTAACCGCATAACGTAACAGACGTAACTAGTTCCATTGCCAACGAAAGGAACGCACGGGAAGAAAGTAAAAGTAGCCGCGTCACTTTTCGCGCTCCTCGCTGCCTTCTTGGCTACGCGTGAAAGACTTTCTCCCAGTTGCGATCGGTTACGATTGCTTGGCTGTGTCTTTGCTGTACTGGTTTGTCGTAAGGAAAACCTGATTTAACATTGTGTGTATATATATATATATATATATATATATATATATGTGGACTGTAATGGAGACGCAGGTTCACTTTGTAAATTTCTTTGTAGGTTATGAACGCGTGGGACGCGATAGAGGTGCATTGGGATTTGAAATGTTGCGCCTTTCTTTTTGTTCCGTGGTAGCTCCTTCTGGTTGATTTGAATAAATTAAAATGCCTTCGGCTTATGCGTGGACAATTTAATGAGTCCGGATGGCTTTTGGTAGCTGTAAGTTAAAAATATTCCTAGCTCGACCTAGTCCTTGCTCGAAAACTCCTATACCTGACAGGCTTTCGTCTGGGCTGCTTGGAACTCTTATGGGTTCCATTATGGCTCCTTATTATTAGTCTCCGTACCTAGTCGTAATGGCGTGCGAGATCTCGACTCACATGTGCGACCTTCGACGAGTGCTTGTTTCAATCGTAATGGTTATTAGGTAGTTACTGGCAGTCGCTCTGCGTGTAGTCATGTTGTTTTTTTTCGGGGGGAGGAATTGTCAGAGCAATCTTCATTTCGAGCCGGGTTGTTTCTTTATAGTGGATTCCGTCAGGTTACGTCCTGGTGGATGCGTGCCTGTTTTATTAGGGTGAAGGTGGAATGAATTTGAGCCTGTATCGTGGGGAATGTATAAAAAAATAATTTTAGTTCAGTGCCCATTTTTTCGATTGACTTACATAGGTGGGGTTCGAGTTTATTTAATATTTTTCTCTTTTTTTTCTGGTTACTCATCCTTTCTTCTTTTTCTCTCTTTCTTACTTCTTCCTCTCCGACGATACTCCTGCAGACGAATAAATTTTGGCTTTACAGCCTCAATAACTGGTTTTACCGTCCGAGGGCGCGCAGCTATCCATCCTCTGCCGTGGCTACTTCGTACACCGTTTTGTAATTTCATGGCTGGCATGTGTCCACTTTGGGGCAATTGTCAACCATAAAATAAGAAAGTTTCTGCCCGTTTTCGTAAGCGCTTCTTCTGCGAGATGAAAAAAGAGAGAGAGAGAGAGAGAGAGAGGGTGGGATATTAGACCAAGGGCTCTTTTCTAAAGGACGGTGGTAACTCAGGGTCAGTGGGTCACTAGGAATTACCGTTAAGAATTGCACGTAATTCTTTAAGCCAATTTTGAAAACGCTTTCAAAATATTTACACCTACCCTTAATTTACGACTCGCCTTTTCCAGCAACATACCTTGTTATACCCACTGTAAACGCCACACTCCGTGCCTTGTATAAACCCCCGGCTTCTCTCTATAGATGGCACCACGTCCACTTAAGGGTATGGCGTGCTTCGGGCGGACACGCAACAGGCTGTATAATTGGAATACTCGAGTGACACTGGCTCTTAAATATTTTCAGCAAATCTTCACGCACTCGTTCCGTACATTTATTTATTTTCTCATTCTCAGTACCTTCGATGTCTCGTACTCTATGTACTCTAATACGTCCATCTCGAACCTCTTGTCTTATTTGCGCATCGATAAAAAAAAAAGTAGACTGTCTCATCGCAGCTGGAAAATATACATGTATAGTCGTATGTTATAAGTGGTGACTCCACGGGCCTCGTGTCCCTCCTGCTGTCTCGCTCTATTCCTTGCCTCAGCATCGTGCCCCGTGTCGTAACCAATACACTCAGGTGATACTCTGTCTGCCGTCGCGACGCTGGCAAACACAGCGACGCCTGCTGGTAGCCCCATGTGGGTAACTGTGTCAAGGACGTGCGAACTGGGCTGCAAAACGGCGGTTCGCGTTTCGCGAATAAAACCGGACGCTACCGAGAAGCGACGCCTTGGTCGACTATTTCTACGTACAGACTTCAGGGGGCGGTCCTATATGGTTATTTTGAATTCCCTATGGAAATTAAGAGATTGGATTTGCTATTTTTAGAGGTTAACGTCGCATGCGGTTGTCTTACGTGGACACGAGAATCATTGTTGTGATCAAAGCCGATTTCTAACGGAACGACTAGATATCACCCGAGTGTCTCGAAGGTCTCGACTGTCGCTAAAGGAAATCTCCAATGTTACTACACGAACAAACTCGTAGACGCAATTTCAGGCTTAAACGTTAATCCACGAATTTTCTCCCCCGGACTCGACATTTGCTAATAAAAAGTCAATTGTCGCTAGTACTCGTACGATCCGCCAGAGGTGCTGGCGACGCTGGCAAATCGTCGTGACGCGACGATGCCCGATCGAAGGAGGAGCGACTGTCGCTCGTTACGATTCTGGGATAAGGTCGTGGATAATGCATGAGTACTGATCGATCCCTATCGAATTTTTCGCTCAAGGTCTTACCTTTCGGCGTAGGAAGAACGTTCGAAGGAGATGCGTGATGAAATCTTCTGTTTTTCTTTATCTGCTCCTTTATTTTTAGATATTTTAATAATTTACTTCAAACCTCGACTCTCGTACCTCTGGGCTTATAAGCAACGCTCTGTGATTGGCTCGCTCATTGGTCGTTTATCGAATTTCGTAAATGACCGTTAATTTCGTCCGCTAGACCCGTTGCGACAGATTCGTAAAAATATGATCCCCAACGGACGCACTTTTCTTTAAGCGCTTATAAAACGTGCCATAAATATATTACGGTAACGCCATTGGTAACGACACAATGAGTTAGATTTTACTTTTAGTTTCGAAAATGGGATTGCGGAGTGGGACAGGCCTTGGCACACTTTGCACACATAAGCATATCTGCATTTATATGCAGATATATATTTTTACACACGGAGACGCATGAAAATATATATATATAAAGTATTATGTACATATATATATATATGTACACAAGCTGCGATACATATATACACACAATAATGAAAAGTCACACATACGGCTCTAAATACTTGTGACAAATATTACAAGTAAGGTACTGGCATATGCCTACGTAACGTTAGAAGGTATTAGACATGTCGTGACCGTCGGCATCTTTTCAAAGCTACTTTAGGCACGACTCTACGTCACGATGAGAATATCCAATAGAAAATTACAATTGATCTTTAATTAATAATAACATAGAACAGGGATTCCGTTTGTCATATAAGTATCGCGCTTTGTACGTCAAAGGGCATATAAAAGCCGGACAGGAAGTTTTTCGAATTGTCAGCAGGTACGAGGAAGTCTCGCGAAATCACACTGGCAAATAATTTCCTAACGAAGCGTGTCGCGGCACCTGAAATGAATTTTTTGCATTTCATTTTATTTCCCTCGTTTATCAGACCGTGTCGTTTTCACCGGTCGTTAAGCCTGCCGTTGCACGTTTGCTTTGATCGGCGATCAGTTCTCTTGCGTACATATTCCCAAATTTGCCTTTCGCAACGTTACACTTCGACCCAGCTAGTTTCTCGGCGCTGTGTACCAACTTCATGAAATTGAGCGTCGCGCTTGGCCCTGACGATGTGAAACAGCTGGAGCTACAGCACGGCGTATCTATTGAAAAAATTTTAATATTATTAATAATAATAACAATAACTGGTAACCGTTGGAACAATCGACAGGACGATAGTCTATTTTATGAGTGATAACAGACGTATGAAAATCAATGACACCTTAATGACACTTTTTAATATGGATTTTTAGGTTATGTCTTACGAGGATTTTTTTTTCACGCTTTTAATGGGCTTTACGAATTTTTCATTTTTTTTTTTTTAAATACTTGCCCAGCATCATGTAGGTCAGTGATAAAAATATACTTTGAACGAGGCGATAAGTGTATACGTTATACATGCATAATAATGTCACAGAGATGGGAAACGCGTTGTTTTACTGTCGACAGAGTTAGTTGAGATAATCCTTAGTGCGCACGTTTTATTTATTTTTGTTGCTCCGGGTTACTCGGCTAATGATAAAAAATGTTTTGCATTTTTAAACATCGTTTTTATACATTTTTTTGTAATATATATATATATATATCAATATACCGACTTCGGTCGTAATTGTTATTAATTGTTGCACTGACTCTCGTAGTCTTTATCTGGGTACCCCATGCGTGTCGTTGAAACGAAACGTTTCCTCAGCGCCGGTAGGAATTTCGTCCGTGCCGTCTTTCAGCATTTTTAGAATTCAGTAGGTCAGGCTTCGCTTTCGTTCAGACACCGATCTCCGTTATTCTCTCTTTCGTTCATTCACTGACGACATTTTTTTTTCTTTCTTTCATTTTTCTCTCATCCTACAAGCGAAATCCCACGTCGTAACCCGTTCGTTCTGGCATAATGTTACCTGGCAAAACTGTACATCCCCGAGGGCAGCACAAGTATACACAAAATGAAAGAATGAATAGTTAAAAAAAAAAAATCGATCCTCTCTTATACCAATACTCCTGGTACACGCCAGAAAGAAAATATAGAAAAAGCAATTGAAAAAAAAAAAACAATTTTCTAAACACATCATACCATTCGCTTGCATTTCATACGTTACGTTATGCATCTGCGCGCGCGCGCGCCATAATTGCAGAAGTGCAAGTCTGCTCGTCGTATGGGACAGATAAGAAAAAGAGAGACTGCAGCGCGCTACAGATAAGGAAGAGAAAGAGAAAAGAACAGCAGTATAGGAATACAAGACCGTGTCGGATGGGTTACCATAGGAGCAAGAGAGTAGAGACTATGCGAAGTCTGAAACGTGTGAGACAAGAGTGGAAGATCGGCGCGAGCAATGTGTATACGTGTAAGGTACATGTGCAAGGTGGTAAGAAGCGAGCGGTGAGAGGCGGGATGATAGAGAAAGAGAGAGAGAGAGAGAGAGAGAGAGAAACTGAGCAGGGGTATAAAAGAGAGAAGACAGAAAGAGAGATAATGAGAGGGAGTGAGTCGCGGCTGCGTCATGTTCTCAGCGAACTGGGTCAGTGGGTCCCCCCACCAGGGTCTGTCCGCACATCTACTCCGGCATACACAAAGCCAGGCACTAGCTGTCGGGGAGTGCCAACGGCGTTGCTGTTGACCCATCCACGGCCTGTGCGGGGCCTCCTGCGTGCTCTGCGTGGCTCTGCGTGGCTCTGCGTGCTGTTCCTGTGGCAGCCCTGACTGCTCTGATTGCCATGCCTGATCCCAGATCAGACCCCTGACTCTTCCGCGAAAGCAAGAGTCCCGGTCCCGCAAAATATATCTTCCTTCAAATCGATTTCCAATCTTGGTTCACAGATCGAGCACACTAGTCTTACGGTACTTGAGATATTAAATTTATGAATGTTGCGCCAAGAGCTTTATTTCAATCTAAATGCCGTGCCTTCGTCGATTAAGCCTAGAATAAATTTCCAGTATCTATCCAGTCCCAGACGTATATTTCAGTATCGATAATTCAGTCTCGTAGAAAAGATCATCAGTCACGTGGAAGAGTACCCAGCAACGTTTAAAAACTTTTCTACGTAACACATACGAAAAGTCATTCAATACCTAATCCGTGAGTTATTACGAGCAAGTACGATACCTCGTGGACGGAATCTTTCTCATAAAAAAATAAAAGCATATCGTTCTCAAACGGATGGCAATCCGTCGTACAGACGGACAATATTTCCTCGGCCGACATAGACCTGGTTCCGTAAGTGGGTCATCCCCACTACTTTGGATCTCCCTCTCATGATCGTCATCGTATACAGAGCTACTGCTGCGCCGGCGGTGGTGGCGTCGGTCGTCACCGCCGCCGCCGCCGCCGCCGCCGCCGTTGTCGCTGTTGTCGTCGTCGTCGTTGTCGTTGTAGCATGGTCCACCTCTCGTCCCGATCCTCTACTAGTAACCCCATGACGAAGTCACCTCCGTCGTACACCACTACTACTCTGGAGGCACCTGGCGGCTGCTGCTGCTGCTGCTGCCCGTCGTCGTCGTCGTCGTCGTCGTGGTCGGCGCGCGGCCCGCGCGCTGGCATGCGCTGCTGAATCACTTTCACTTATGCCGTGCACTGTGTTGCTTAGTTCGCCGGTACGCGCGACTATACACGACTGTACACGAGGATAGACGAAATAGAAGCCGTTTCTTGCCGCGCTCGCGTTCTACAGGCCCCGTTCCGTAAGACCGGTACAGATATACGGACGAATGGTTTAAAATTATTTTACATTGTATTACGTGTATTACGTCGATTGAGAGTATATGATATGGTGGATATAATGATACGGTAAAATATGTAAAATTAGTATGCGTTAAGGACGAAGTCCGGTAGGGTCTTGAGGTGCAGTGTTAGTTCGTTAAGAGTTTTAAGAGGGGCGCTCTCTGGGTATAGTCAAGGGGTGGGAGAGAGACAGAGAGAGTGACCAAGAGTGAGAGAGCGAGTAGCAAGAGCGACGGGGCCTGCGGGGAGGCCGGGGGGAGGCTCAGCTGGGAGCGTGAGAGGAGGGGGAGGGGTGGCCCTTCAGGAAAGCAACGAGGCAAGAACAACTAGTCGCACGCAGATAGTCGACCTGTCAAGCCGCTTCGTTCGAGGGCTCCCGGTGTGCAAGTCCGCGCTTATTCCTCCCTCTCTCTCTCTCTCTCTCTCTCTCTCTCTCTCTCTTCTCTTCTCTCTTTACACTCTCACACACGCAACACACACACTCTTTCTCTCTCTCGTTCTCTCTCTTTTGTCTCATTCCTCCATTTTACACACTCCCTTCTTTATACTCCCTCTCCGGGTCCTCTCTCACTCTCTATCACACTCACGTTGGTGTGACTACCTCGTACTCGTGGTCGTCTCTTGTGCCGAAATCTTCACGTTCATCGCGCCGCGACGACAGTTTGCATCGCGCACGCGGTATCGCGACACGGCCTTTAAGAGTTTTCTGTTTCTTCCTCGTACAGATATTGGATATGATCGTTCATGCCTGATCGTGTACTTTACGTGCTTCGAAAGTGTATTTGAGTGATCAATTGGATTGCAGTGAGGAAAAGCATCGTTGATTAATAGGTGTTTGGTTTATTTTTTTTAAATGCTGTTTTTGACATCTTCTGTCGTCACACTGGTACGGCACTGACGACTTTGTTAAACGTTACCCTGGATTATTGATATCATCGGGATATTTGTTATTCGTTATATTGATTTTACGAGCTACGATTAAAACGAGGAAAGAAAATCTTTGTGACAGCAGTAGAACCCGACGAGATGCATCGGACGCTGTACCGCTCCCTCGTCCGCGTGGTGCGATTGTTTTGGTGAACCGGTGGACCGTGACTGGTGAGCGTAACGTGTGTGTATACATGCACACGTGGGATCTATATATACACATACGTGGATATACGTGCGTTACGTACGCAAGTGTCATTCGACGTATTCCTGTCGCAGCGTCGCGACGTCCTTAACCAGAGAAGAGGAAGGATAGACGTATATGAGATTATTGAAGGAATACGTCCTTAGTATCTTGCACGATTACGTATAGCAAGAGTATATATATACGTGGATCGTTGATTGGTATTAGCTATTGAGAAGGAACGTCCACGTCTATTCTGATTTCCGGTGGTGCCGGATCTTTTTGGGTGCGCGTAGATATATCGTCTTCGTGTAATCGAGCCGCCAGGTTTAGGCTTTATGTGCCGAGAGCACCTAGCGGACGGTGGTCCTACGAGTCCCAGGGTGATATGTTATTGGAGATGGAGCAGCATTCGGGCCTGATATCGCTGAACATGTCGCCGTTCCAGCTGAGCCCTCAGGGTAGTCCTCAGGGCGCCGGTGGGCAGCAGCAGCAGCAGCAGCAACCTCATTACGGCTCGCCCGTACCATATAGTAACTGTGCCCAAAGTCCGCCCTCCACGATGTGCCATCAGAATCAGCCCCAGCCCCAGCCCCAGCCCCAGCAGCAACAACAACAGCCCCCGCAACAGACACAGACGCAGCAGCATATATCCGGTCTCAGTCAGGCCCATAGCCAGTCACAGTCTCAGGGCATGCTAGGCTTCGAGGCCGCGTTCTTCGACGCGATCGCCCTCGAGGAACGGTGTCCTATGTGCGGCGACAAAATGTCCGGATACCAGTACGGCCTCCTCACCTGCGAGTCCTGCAAGGGCTTTTTCAAGCGTAACAGCTCGCCCTGCAGCAACAAGAAGGTCTACACATGTCTGTTCTCGCCTACAGGGGGTGGCTGTGGTACCTCTTCAGGGCTCGATGGCGGGACGTACGCCGGTGGCGGTGGAGGTGGAGGCGGCGGAGGCGGTGGTGGTGGTGGTGGTGGTGGTGGTGGCGGTAGCGGTACCGGTGCTGGAAGCGCAGTGATCGCTGCCAACAATGTGGCCCCGGTTGGTGCAGTGTGTCATCCTGGATTGGGTCAGGTCGGGGTCGGTGTCGTCACTGGTTCCATACCAGGTCCCTCCGACTTTCCAGACACCAAGGACGTCATCGAGGAGTTGTGTCCTGTCTGCGGCGACAAGGTCTCCGGTTATCATTACGGACTTCTCACCTGCGAGTCCTGTAAAGGCTTCTTCAAGCGCACCGTCCAAAACAAAAAGGTCTACACGTGCGTCGCCGAGCGATCATGTCACATCGACAAGACGCAGCGCAAGCGCTGTCCCTTCTGCCGGTTCCAGAAGTGCCTCGAGGTTGGCATGAAGCTAGAGGGTGAGTCTTTCTTTGTTATTATTCTTAATCTTACATTCTCTTGGGCTTGTCGAATTTCTCGTGATCTTGCACCTAGCTCTTATTATTTTGTTCCCACTTAACCTCTCTAAGGTATATCGCAACGCCATCGCCGTAGGCGCTTACGCGCGTGCGCGAGCTCTGTGTGTTACAGTGCGTTTCGTATGTACGTACGTGTTTCGCGTTATATTTTTTTTTTCCCTTTTCATTTCTGTCTACCTGGGTACGTTTTCCACCGGTTTCACGCCCACCGACTTCGACAAGCCTTAACGTTGGCTCTCTGTTCTTTTGCTTTCTAGAATTATTGTGATGTCTATGTGGGCCGCACCACTCGGCCGGATTTCGCGTTGGCTCAAGTTTCGTATTCCTTTTTCTATATCCCAGTGGATACAGTGGTTGGTATCTTTTATCGCGATTGTTTCTTGAATGCGTTGGAGCACCTGAAATAAAATGAAAAATAAAAACGTTGGAGAGCGAGAGTGAGAGAGATGGAGAGAAGAATTGTGGAGAATTCGAATCTTGAAATTGCCTTATGGGGATTTTCGAGAATTTCGACTCTTTGATGACACTGACAGGATGTCAGGCCCGTATACTTTAAACATGTCGAAATCTTTTAATGGCAAAAGTGACAGTTTACGTTTCGCCATTGTCGCCGACTCTTTAGGTAATTTTTCTTTTGCCATCGACAATCCTATAGAAATTCTTGTGGTGATTTTAACGATTATCCGTTTTCGCGCTCGTGCGTGTTACACTGTATTTTGAACCACGTAGTGTCTTTCTCCCCCCCCCCCCGTGTGTGTATATATGGACACAGCTGATTGGCTAACGTGAAAAGTTTCCAGAATGTCTGCAAACATTTTTGAAAGGAATCGGGTTCGCATGAGATTTCACCGTGTTAGATAACGTAACGAAAGTCCAGGTTTCGCTAATAGATGTCGGTGCTGTCGAAAAATCATTATACATCTCGAGCTGAAGACCCTAGCCTCTTCCTTGATTTTCACTAATTGGGCCTCGTCTGATGACGTTACGTGAGACAAGATCAAAAAGTAATAATAAAAATCAAGTAAAGGACTACGGATGATTCGAGTTAAAACTTATGTGTCGCCATTTGCTATTTAAATTCAAGACCCTAAAAAGAAAGCCGTCCACGACTTTCCCTCATTCTCGCGTATCCCAACGAAGCGTAGTGACGCCTAGCGTTGCCAATGAGTCAATTAAATAATACACTCACTTAGCGCAATGCGAACGTGTAGAAAGATCAGGCAGGCGTACAGTCGGGAGTTTGTCAAATGGAAACCCAAAGGGAGTCCCACGTGTTATTTAGCGTCTGTTCCTCGCCATTTACAATGTCCTCGTCTGATGGCCTCCTCTGTCACACGTGGTAGGTCGTATAGTAACGAGTCGGCAATATCTCTACTTTCGAGAATGCACTTGCGCGTAGCATAGAAATTGTCACGGGTAACCTTCCGCGTTATCGCATCGGTACCGATAAGCTGGCTTGGAGAAAGAAAAAAAAAAATAGGTAACCCGCGAAGTACTTTTGCAGAGAGCCACAGGCAATCGAATCAAGTGTCAGTCTGGACAATCGTATCATCGCGCCCGACCTATCTGTCGCCAAGTACTTCTGCACATATATATAGATATATATTTGTGTACACGAAAGCATTGAGAAATTTGTTGGATTGGATTTCGTTTGGTCGTAGTGAAATATGGGTGGGGAAAAAAAAAACATTGATGGCGTCCAGACGCCGCGTTGCTACGATCGAACTTGCGTCTCCCTCTGTAGTATTTACGTAATCGGTGGCTTCTGGTTGAGAACCCTTTCGCCAATTGAGAACCTTTCCTTTCGACTGCCGTGCTGCTCTTTGTTTACGTTTGCGACGTCGCGTGCAGTGCGAGGCAAAAGTCGGCCAGAGCCCACGTGCATCGGCTGCGACGAAAGGGAAAGCCGTGAAAACGAAATTCTTTTTTCACTCACTCTCTCTCTCTCTCTCTCTCTCTCTCTCTCTCTCTCTCTCTCTCTCTCTCTCTCTCTCTCTCTCTCTCT
>JASANN010000485.1:120406-144440 GCA_031762395.1 Calameuta pygmaea
CTCTCTCTCTCTCTCTCTCTCTCTCTCTCTCTCTCTCTCTCTCTCTCTCTCTCTCTCTCTCTCTCTCTTTCTTTCTTGTTATCTTTCTGTTTCTTGTATGTATTTATCTTTCCTTTATTTTATTGTAAAGATATACTCGACTTGTGCGTATCTAACGTTCTTCCTCAGTCAGTCCACTGTGTGACCAGTATTATCATGGTCACGTTTTGATCGGTAGGCTAATTTGAATTCGTGTGAATTTCTTTTTTTTTTCTTCATAGTCCGATATAGGTGTAGAAATTTTGTCCGAGGTCAGGAATCTTACTATTATCGATATTATTGAGGTTTCATTTTTTTTAATTGACGTGGCAACAGCGTACATTTACTTAGCCTATTGAATGGAGCAAATTATTTTTTTCATTTTTGTCTAATGTATTTTTTAAGATACGTTCGATGGCACCTAACGATTTGGAGTATTGTTTGACGCTTTATTGACCTTGGCAGTGGCATTGACACGGTGACACAAAATGGCGGTACAAAATTAACAATGGCCGCCTACTTTTGGATTTTGCGTTTTGCGACTGACAGTATCACTAGGAATCCTAGAATAATATTTACTGTACAAAGCGTAATCGTCTCGCATGGACCACTTTGATATTACGATGCTGCTGTCCGTTAACCTTGGACTACTTCACTTTCAGATTAGCTTCTCACGATGCGTTTCTATCTCTGATTTCCAGTCACATGGAAACGCGGCATACGGTATTCATTCAAGTACTTACGTAAGGCCGTTGGATTGTTTTATTTTTTCAAAATTATTCACTTCTGCGAGAACCTTGGCTACGTCGACGTGTATCGCTGCTCGAACGATTCTTACCGAGAATTGAGGTTAGGTGCGGTAACGTCAATGGAAGTTTGAAAAAAAAAATATTTTCGCGGTTATTACCAATCCGAAGGTCACGAAAAGGGTATTATTAATTGAATTCAGTAAAAATAAAACCTCGGGCCCTTGTCGTTCTGTAAACCCCAGAGCTATTGATTTTACAAAAACTATGACGTAATACGTCGAACTGGTGAAATTTCCCTAAGGCAATTTTTCCTCGGGCTTCCTTACTCTATATAGGAAACACTCGCTTTCCGGTTATTACAATCGTCAGTCTTTCGACAGTTTGACGTTGTTACACCTATTGTAAATTCCTCGTACTCTCGTGTTGTCAAATTTCACGGAATTCACTTCTTCATCGGTTTATACGATACTTCGCGCGCGCACACGTTAACTCTTGATTGTACTGTACCCATATCGTTTGAATTTATATAAACGGTACGTAGCTTTTAAAAAATATTTTTTTTTGTTTACGCGAATCATTTTCACGCAACAGTGTTCGAAGTGCATTATAGGACGAGTCAACGAAGGATCACTGTATAACGTAGACAGCGATAGTATAAAAAAAATTGCCATGGGAAATCATCTGAGAATTATCTCCGACTTGGCGTATGAATCGATCGAGCGCGTTTCCGTAAGTCTCGTGAGAGTGGAGAAAATCGGAAATATCAACTTGAAAATTATGTGTCGAGACCTTTTGGTTGGCTGTTGTGTGTTGTAAAAGTGAGAGCAAGCGCTGAAGTGTTGTTATGACGGGAGAGCGTCGAAGCCAAAGGAAACAGAGACCGGGGAAAAAGAAGGCAGATAAAAGCAGAAAGTTATATATATATACGGGACTAACTGTGCACAGGTAACTCGGAAAATCACACAGGACAACAGAAATCGCAGTGTACTTCTGTTTAGAAACTTACAAATTTCATAATTATTGTATTATGTTGCAAGACGGTGCTATACCTGCCTCGGCCTGCTTGCCTGTTTGTCTGACTCCTACCTCCGTGACTCTGGTGGGGAGAAAGGTTAGGTTGAGGCGGGAATTGTGTAATCCCTCGTTGTGGAGCCTCTTCGTCTCCTTTTCGTCGTCCACCATTATATTATATTTCTTTTAAAGCGTGATCACTCGCGCCGTACCTCGAATTCCTAGTAACATTTTGATCCCGGCAGTTATTCCCTGCGAGCGGCGGGTACGTTCCAACATGGCGGACATCTAGTTTCTTCTTCCTCGCACGACTCTAGTCAACACAAAAAATAGGAACCGGCAATATGTCAAAGATTTTATTCAAAGAGTGACATTATTTTTTTTCACACTTTACCATCGCGTCTCTCACGTTTTATACGTAAATATATACCATCCCTGCTTAATATCACTACTCGAGTATACTTGACTTTAGCGAGCAGCCACCACTGATGCGAGTAGCGTTACGCCTATCGGTTAAGTGACTGACTAACAGAGTGAATAAGTGACTCGCGCCCTTCTCGTATGAGGATTTCATGGCTGTCAAAGCTTCTTCGTTCCACGTACCTGTTTATACGCGAACAGTGTCTAGATGTTCGCATTAAAGGTTGTCGGATATTGCTACATCCGATGATACATCAGGCCTTTCCTTGAGTCACTCATTCTCATTCTTAATCTATTTGCACAGCACGCGTAACCATAGTCATTTCTGTTCCTTTGCTCGGCATTATCCTTGATGCACTAATTGCGAGTCTGACACGAGGAATTTTTATATTTCGTTTCTCCTTAGCCAAGCATCGTTCTCCATCGCGTAGAAGCACATGACAGGTAACCTAGTGAGGGAGTGATGATGTCATGGCGTGAAAACTCCGTGGAGGATTCGAGAATTGCCATGACGTACCTCGCGCGAAATTATGAATTCGTAATCGGTTACATGGGAGTCTCGTTGTACGACTTTCTTTATAGGTTAGAAAATGGTGACTGTATCCCAGTATACGTACCAATGTCAGAGAGAAGAGCAGAGCAGGTAAAAAAATAATTGAGTCATAGAAAGAAAAATAAATTTGAATAGATGCATAATCCGCCCTTTTTGTCGGTACTTTTCAACGCCCGTACCTTCCTCAGTTCGCAAGTCCATAATCGTCACGGCAGTTATCTCGGTCAAATGGACTTTTACCCGACGCCATTCTTCGAATGTCGTACTAGCCGAGTTCGAGACACCAGGAGAACGTGTTACGTACCCGCGTTACCTGGTTTTTCTGTCTATCCGTCTATCCATCCATCCACGCCAGCTCGGGGAGAATCCAAAGGATTTGATTATGGAGTAGGCGAGCGACTGTCCCCGTCCGCGGCCGTAAGTGTACGACCGCGTCGCGACGTCGATCTAGAAAGGCCACCAAGGAACCCCGTTCGTCGCGCATTCGACACAGCCAGATGGATTCGAGTCGTATTGAAGTTAATAACGTATCGCCCACGCGCGACAACAGCGCTTTAACCACCCACGCGATTTCTTCCTTGGACCGGATAAAGAAGCCGACGGATCCCAAGCAACCTCAGAGGCTGGTCTCTATAGTGAAATCGGACGCTAACTCCTGCCTCGCACCTCTTCCCGTGCTCGTACACGCAGTCACGCATATATTTTTTGTAGATACGACTCTTTGGAGAAGCGTCGCGAGGTCACCCATTGGAAATTCATCGATCAAGGATCGAATTACCACGTGGACTCTATTACCATTTAACTTAACTGTAACAGAGGCATCCCTATGTATTAATCCTGACTCTGCAGATTACTGCGTCAGAGTACGTTTTTGGCTCTGAACACTTTGTTAGGTACCTTTGGTATACTCGATTGTAAACGGCACTCTCTTGTTACAGGCCAATGCTTTATTAAAACACGACCTCGAGAACGCCACCTAGGACTGGTGAGATCCTTCGGTCCGAGTCTGCCGTGAGAGTCAAGTTTACCTGCATCCCGTGGTGCAGGGCCATGCCTTCGAGGCGCCCGTTGATTTCTAGATCTATAACACACAAGGTAGCCTGACGACCGGCTGGCTCTCTGATCGCGCTTGCGGTATGATATCAGCAACAGTAGGTAGCCGTCGACGGTGACGGTGGGTGCGAGACGCAGACGTCGAACGTCGTCGTGGAGTCTTTGATAGTGCGATAGAGACATGCAGAAACGAGAGGGAGGTACTTGGCGATCGGGCGGAAGGGGGGCGGGGGTCGGCGTGGGGTACTGGCTACTGACAGAAGAGAACGAGAAAGAGCGAGATAAAGTGCCACCTTAGGAAGGATTGAAGGAGGGAATGAGGGAAGGTGGGTTGGTTGGTTACAAGGGGGCAAGGGACAGGGCAGGGACAGGGGCATGGGGGAACAGGCAAGAGTGGACGGCCGAGCGATTCAACCTCCTTTCACTTTCAAACAGCGCTCCACGCTGTTTCAGAGCCGGCGACGGATAGCAAACACTTGGTTCGAAAATAGGCAACGCTGCTAAAGGTTTGCGCCGTGTCCGCCCTATAAATACATCGGCATTAAGGCCCGTTTTAGGCGGTCTTTTTTTATTGGGGGAATTTGGGATGGGGGCGTGGACTTCCAAAAAAAAAAATAGAACGCCTTGGTCTCGTCTCTCTCTCTCTCTCTGTCTCTCTCTGAGATCCGTGCCTCGTTTCTTTCTGCGTGGTCGGGTTATTTTTAACTATCATCGTGGGTAATGCGATGTTTGATAATTTCGGAATTTAGGTTTTTAGGTGAATGGTCAAAAATTTTATGTAACCGGGGTCTTGCTGAATGTTTACCTGTTCCGATCTTTATCGATCTTCGTTCCGGAGTCATCGTTGATAATACATATGAATGAGGTGGAATTTGAATTTTTTTTTTCCTTTATAAGGTGTTACTGGATTAGAATTGGATGATTGTTCCTGGAACGTACGTAGTCGAGAGCATTATCGCTTCGATGATTACGATCGGAATAGGAACGGGCTCTCCGCAACCTTTGTCCTACTTAGGCGCAATTAGCGGCGACTTCCGCTTTCGTCCGTGGCGGCCTTAGAAACTTTACTTCCCCCTCAAGGTTGGCTGGAGTTGCTCGCGGCTCGATCGAAATTGCGATGTAACCGGCGCTGCCTCGCAAGCCATGCGATTACCTGGCCACTGCCGCAACTCGAAAAAGAGAATACGATACCAATGGCTAGAGCGATACGCGAACTTAGAGTCTCCTTCGTTGGATATATTTACCATAGAAGGAAACCAGTCGGTCTCTCACGATGTTACTTTTTAGTTAATTTTCTTTCACTGTCTTTTACAGCCGTACGTGCAGACCGAATGCGCGGTGGAAGAAACAAGTTCGGGCCAATGTACAAAAGGGATCGTGCGAGGAAGTTGCAGCTTCTCAGACAACGGCAAATGGCTCTTCAAACGATAAGGGGCAGTCTAGGCGACCCTTCGAACTACCCCTCGGCCGTGACGCCCTTCCTGCACATCAAGCAGGAGATTCAGATACCTCAGGTCTCGAGTCTCACGTCATCACCGGACTCGAGTCCATCCCCTGCAGCCGTGGCAGCGGGTCTGGTCACGACGCAGGCCGGAAGCGGTGGCGGTAGCAGTGCTACCGGTGGAAGCGGCGGTAGTGGCGGCGGTGGTGGGGGCGGCGGTGGCGCTGGTCAACATCAATTAATAGCACCCTCGAATCAGCCGAACATCTCCGGCGGCAATCATCATCACAATCCCAACCCCAGCCTGGACAGCAAACTCTGGGCCGCCAACTCGACCACCCTCAGTCCCAAGGATTTCAACTATGGCGAGCAGTCGCAGCAAGCTCATGGACCTGCGCCCACGCCCTCCACCACTACCCTTAAAACTAGTCCGCTGATAAGAGACTTTGTGCAAACCGTGGATGATCGGGAGTGGCAGGCCTCACTCTTTGGACTCTTGCAAAGCCAAACGTACAATCAGTGTGAAGTGGACTTGTTCGAACTTATGTGCAAAGTGCTTGACCAGAATCTCTTCTCGCAGGTCGACTGGGCGAGGAACTCTGTATTCTTCAAGGATCTCAAGGTTTGTCAATTCAGAGACCTGATCAATCAATTTACGAAATCTAGCGGTATTAAAATACAACCTTTACCCCCCCCCCTTCCCCCATTAATATACCTAATCCTTTAACGAGAGAGAATCTCGTGGTTCTTTCTGTACAGGTATTTATCGTAGATCATGAAAGTGCATTTTTTGGATAATTATAATCACGCGGCGACCCTGGAAATACAAGGTATAATCCATCCTGATACCGAAAAACGGGTTCGATAAACCCTCCCTCCATCGTCATAGTGGAGCCGATCAGAAATCGTCCTCGTAGGTCTTCTCGTCGAAGTGCCTAGTTCTTAATAAGTTCTCCCCGTTGCTCGGCTGCCGGTGCCATGAGCGGGGATGTGAGGTAACCAGCAGCATTGCACAATCGCTGAATGATTTCAAGCATCGCCTCATATCTGGGTCATAGCAAGATACGTTTCTAGGTTATGGCGGTTGCCCCAAAGCGGGTCCATAATAATTCTTGACTATACGACTCGCGAATAATTCAATTCCATGTATACATACATATATATATACGTTTCTTTTTAATTTTTTTTCTTTCATAATATTCTCTAACGCGTATTCCCTCTAACTGCAGACGCGCAACCAATCGAGAGTCACACTTTGTGTTCTCGTCTAAAATCTCAACGGGGTCTAACAGCGATATGAATTTTAAAAAGCAGACCATCTATACGGATATTAAATTAATAAAGTGCTGTGCGATGCTTTACTATACGTGCTGTATTATTAAACTGTGTATCTGTAATCCCAATAGCGAGACTCGCAAATGATTATTATAGCAATGGAGTCGTCACCTGCACCGCGACTCGTGCAGCCCGTCGGGGTTCGCTATATCTCGTTAAAAGTCCGCCTGCTAAGATATCGTACGGCTAAGCTTGTTGGATGTATCTAGAAATAACGGGTCTCATTGTATAATCAGGTTGCGCTGTACGCGTAGCGTCGACCGTGATGTTAAACGCTTTTACGTTACACGCGCATTCGACGTAGCAGCGCTCGTTCATTTCTAATACAAAGGGAACGGGAGTCTTTGAGGTACTGATTAGATTGATAAGAAGAAAAAGGAAAAGAGGGGAGGTAATGGTCGTAGGACGTTGATGCCACGAGAAAATACCTAATTAATTGTTGATGTCATTCGTTGTTCAGGTTGATGACCAAATGAAGCTTCTACAGCACTCCTGGTCAGATATGTTGGTGCTCGATCATCTTCATCAGAGGTTACACAATAACTTACCGGACGAGACGACACTTCACAATGGCCAAAAGTTTGATCTCCTTTGTCTCGGCCTATTGGGGGTTCCTTCGTTGGCGGATCTCTTCAACGATCTGTCCACCAAGCTCCAAGAGCTCAAATTCGACCTGTCTGATTACATCTGCATGAAATTTCTAATGCTGCTCAATCACGGTAAGATTCGTGGCTCTTTGCCGCTTTTGTAGATTAATCATTGAGAAGAGGGGGCATATCAGTTTGGACGTTGAAGAATGAACTTTATTTATTCAATGGTCTTGATCCTTGACACCTTGGAAAATAGTTCAATGACTCTTACACCCATTGTACGGCTAATGTTAATAAGTGCAGGGAATTAACTGACCTCTGCTGGTCATCCAGTGGCGAGAAGCCAGCCAAGGGTCCAGGTACAATGGATGATGTAGAGCTTGGTACTTGTTAGCTTAGTCCAGGATAGGAAGACCTCTGGGTGGTTCAGTGGCGAAGATCACAGTAACGTTAAACGAAGCTCCGGGTGCCGTGTTGTTATTATCTTGGGGTCAGGGGAAAAGGATGCTCAGTATTATACCAGTACCATCTTAGATAGAACGTACGTGGAGGAGAGGATCCTTTGGTTAATACATTATTGTCCGTTAATGTGCAGATGTGCGTGGACTGGTGAACAAGAAGCATGTGCAAGAGGGTCACGAACAGGTTCAACAGGCTCTTCTGGACTACACGTTAACCTGTTATCCGTCTATACCGGTAAGTAATTTGGAAAAAAAATAATATAGAAAAATAAGAAATGGGGAAGACTTCTCTGGAAGCCGATGGAACGAAAATACGGCGTGACGTTATAGAAGTGGGATTTAGTGGGTGAAATGGTAGCTGTGCTTGAGTATTCCATGGTAGAGACTATCGCGAAGGCAAGGGCTGTGGTTTTCTTGTTATTCTAAATTGTCTGTATCTTTTGTCAACAGGACAAGTTCAACAAGCTGCTAGCAGTATTACCAGAGATCCATGCGGTGGCGAGCAGAGGGGAGGATCATCTTTACCAGAAGCACTGCAACGGCGGTGCGCCGACGCAGACGTTGCTGATGGAGATGCTTCACGCGAAGAGGAAATGAAAGGACGAACCGTTTTGGCAGCTTTGTCGTGCAGACGATCTAACGCTGTATATAGAGAGTCCTGGTTAAGACCCTGACCGTGAGGATAAGTCAGCGGTAACAGCGGTAGCGGCGACTGCAGCAGCGGCAGCAAGACCAGCACGAACTGGATGAAACGGGAAGATCCTGAAAGGGATAGAGGTACCTGCGCGAAGTGGAGGTTATTTCATCCTCGTCGTCGCGATTATCGTAGGTCTTTGTTTCTCGTGAGGATTGGCCAGTGCTGCTTAGGGGGGATCGGACCAAAAGTTAAATGGGGTAGGGGCCTCCTGGTTCAAGGATTACCTTTGCAAACAAATCAAGTATAGACGTACATACTTTACATATATACATAGTATATGTATTATAAAGTGTATCTAAATATATAAACATAATGACATATATTTTCTATATTTGATGTTGAAGTTTTAGAGATGTATCCACGGAGAATTACCCCGGTTGGCGGGTACAAGCGCAGGGAAACAGTAAGCAAGATGCCTTGAAAACAGTACAAAGGGTGGTTAACAAAATATTGGTCAAAGGGCAGGCAACTTTTGTCTAAATAAGTAAAGCTATTTTTCTAATATTAGAGGCGATTATTTTTAAGCATACCACTGAAGCCTTGCTCTCACCTAAACGAATATCCTACTACTAAAGAAAATCCGACTTCTCCAGCCGTTCGTGCTTTTTCTGCAAGGGATTCAATGGGCATACTCGAGTGACAGTGAATTTGCATGTGATATATGTTTGTCGCACGGCCACCTGGGCATCCTTAGAACTTCCTACAAGATTAAAAGAATAATTAAAGAAAATTCTGCATTTTTGTCACACTTGCACACAGCAGGGCTACTATACTTGTAAATACTAGTTAACACATTCCAATTACGTTGTATAGTATAAAATCATGTTAAATATGTAATTACGAATATTTTGTGTATAGTTTAATGAAATAAAATATATTTCTGTTGCTTACTGAAAAAGAAATCACTAGCTACTTAATGTCTTCACTAATTTTAGTATTTTATTCATGTACTTTTTCTCTTTTTTTTTTTCTCTTCTCTTTATTACTTTTCAAATAGGTGGCGGAAAAAAAAGAATAACCACAAATTGCGAATATTTTATTACTGTATATTGTATCATAATAAAGAATTATGTTTAAGAAAATAATAAAAAGAATCATTGGAGCAAGGTTTATGTGGTCCTATACTATTGTGTAGCGATTAATAATAAATATATAAGAAGAATATTGTCTTATTGCAGTTGTTAAATATAATGAAAAATATTTACTAAATGTTAAGATTAGCGATCGATCATAGTTATTTTTCACTACTAGATTATTATTATTATTGTTTTAGTCGTTAGTCAGAAAATTCTTCAGTGCTGTGAAGATTGGCCGACACTGGCTAGTCTGTGGTACCTAAGCCATCGGTTTATTACACCTGCTAGTATCCAAAGTCAAAAAATTCGAGATCGATAGAAATCCTTGCACCAATTGCACACGTTGCCAACTCGCCGTCCATCCAAGATATCTCATTGGCTCTTTCGCTCTGTACTCTTTGTGCCTCTTCGAGCTTTTTACCTTCCTCGGTTCATTCGGCACGTCGCAAAATGAAACTAGGGAAGAATAAAATATGCCGAATTCAATTGTTATTCCTCTCAATCAGTCCTATTACGATAATCAATCAAAAGAGTCACAAACGCTCTGGAGTATAGCTATGTACTACGTAGGATACGTCACAAAGTTATAATTATTACATATATATGTATATATCAAAATATCGCGCAATCAAGCAGCCAGCAACGATTTCTGTCACAGCTCTCACTTTTTGACTTTTGACAAAAGAAATACAAAACAGCAACTTTATCGATTACGCTAAAAAATTGTTCCCAAATTTTCAAATCGTCTAGTTCAACGCATCGTACAATCAGTTAATATTATAATAATAATATTAATAATAATAATACAGTGATGTTAGCATTCTTCGCTTTTTCAAGCAAAGAACAGACCGACACTTTTACACTTTCTCTTTTATCAATCGCCTATCTTCTTCGTCCTTTATATATACATATATATATATATATATATATTTTTTTTTCTCTATCTCTAACGCTTCCACGTTATTTTGACACCGACACGAATCACACTACCTCCTCGTAACCGTATTAAGTTTTTATACTTTTACATTTTTAGTAACCACATACCTCAGACTAGACACCCGGATAGCAATGCGATACGATTTTGAATCTCGGTACTTTTATATATGTATATATAAAATGTTTATTGTACATTGATACTTTAACCCTGTACAATATCGGTGAATCTGTTGTAACTTTGTTTGAAAGGATTTATGCATAGGATCGTTGCAAAATACTTTTTTTTTATAATTTGGCGCTGTTGAAATCGCTCTTTGCTGTTTGGGTGGGTAATGACAGATTTTAAAGCTAGAATGCCTTATTTATTGTGTAACAAGTTCGCTTTAACTCCGAATATACATGAAACATTTACTGAACGTGCCGGTCTGATAATTTTGGAACAACCGTTGTACCAATTCGCAAACACCATCCTTTTCCATTCAGCCACCTATCCAACCACCCACCTGACCCAGCCCTATCGTTCTAGTGTGTAATTACTCGGCGATCCTTTAAAGTTGTAACCTTTTGAAAGAATAACATCAAGAAGATGAATATCAGAATGAATAATATATCCATTATCTTTGTACATGTCCATCCTATTTAATCGTCCGATAAAATTCCATTGCAAGATGTTTTAATTGACAATTGTAATTAGGAAAATAGGATAATTAACGGTGTTATGTACATTATGTTATATATTGATGTACAGTTACCAATTAATCATCGGCAAAGCTCTAATTTAATGATCAATGTGATTCTTCGACTTTCGATTCATTGGGATAATTATAGAGAGAATTATAATACGTGAGTTTAAGCAAGAGAGAGTGAGAGTGAGAGAGAGAGAGAGAGAGAGAGAGAGAGAGAGAAAATTAAAATTATAAATCTTATGCGTTGTTGACACTGCCATTAGGAGCTGGCAATTGTAAATTATGTAGAAAAAAATTAATTGAATGTAAATATATCTTTATTATTAACATACAACTGTTCCTCCTTAGATTCAATGATGTAATAAAACTTTGGCCGCGTTTATCTTTAACTATCCTTCAATTTACAGTTAACGATATACACGCGATTCTCGCATTTATCTTTAATCGTAACGCCATCACGTGCAGTAATAGAAATTCATCATTACGTGTGAACTCTTGAATTATATTATATTCGTGTGCCGGACAAAGAAGAAGATATCTTCGTAGCCAGCGACACATGCAGTTTACAGATTCGTGAGACTCATTCAAATTGTATGATAATTTTCATCAAACGTTATACTTCCTTACATTTTATATACATAGTACATGCGCATCATTTATTACTTTAACTATAATTATTATTAATGATGATTCGATACGATATCAACGGTTTTACTCATAAGTATTTCTAAGTTGTTGTGGAGTTTGATACCATTAAAATACTTAGCGCAGTTCGTTATGGCAAAAGTTATTGACAGGATAAAAAAAGAATCTTAGTTAAATCAAGTAACGGATTGTTAATGTTGGAATTCTAATTGACAATTCGTATACGATTTGTCTAAATGAGGTTACAACAAGGTAAAAGCTTTTGCTGGATGTACATATGTTAATAAAACTTAGTCGTGTAAGTTAGATATTTTCAAAACTTATTGACGCGTTCATGAAAATTCGTAATAGTTCTTGTTTCAAATAAATACGATTAGAGCGATACTTGCTATTTCGCAATCAATCATTAATCGCTAAGTATGTGTTATCAATGTTGATATCGTGAATGTCTCTTGAAGCGAATTGATAACAGGGTCTTGCAGTGATTAATGGTATGGTAATAGAGGTCACTAGTGAGGATCGCTCTTCAGATACTGATCGTAGGACTTCTCATCCATTAGTGTCTTGATTTCTTCATGATTTGATAATTCTATTTTGAATAACCAACCATCTTGGTAACACGAGCTGTTGATTAAACCAGGCTTGTTCTCTACAGCTTCGTTCTTCTCTAACACCTTGCCGCTGATTGGACTTATTACTTCCGAAGCAGCTTTTACAGACTCCAAAGCACCACACTCCTCTGCGAACAGTATTGCAATATAATATTAGTTTGGAATATATGTCAGGAACTTTATCCAGAGAGGAAAAACAATCTAACAAACCATTTTTACTAATTGTAACTCCAACGTCAGGAAGTTGTGCATAAACTACATCTCCTAGAGCATCTTGAGCATAATGAGAAATGCCCACTGTACCAATATTTCCTTCAACTGTTATCCATTCATGCTTGTCTGTATACCATCTCTCTGAGTATAAAGTAATTGAGACAAATTAATATATATTCTGTTCTGTGTAAGATAAATTTTAAACGTACCCGCTCGTACGCATTGACTAGTGGTTATGTGACGTATTTTGAAGATCGACGCCGGTCTCGACGCCGTCGCGAGGACCTGGCTGTTTTGAACGCAGGCAGTCCTAACCGCCAGCTTTGTTATTTGTGTCACAAAACGTGCCATTTTCAAGATCAATTTCCTCAGGTGATTATATTTTAATTCACTTCTGTTCCTATGTCGTCTGCTCTTCAGCGACCTTGAATAAGTTCACGTACTTTCCGCCAAGTGTCTATCCGAATTAGAACAAGGAGTGATGGAACGAGGAGTATCCGACCGCGAGACTCAAGCGAATGACGAAAACTTCCACAAGCTCTTGGCATTTGTTGCCCAACAGTTGAGGATACGAAGTTTCTCGTTTTTCACGTCATGGATACTCTTATCATATGAAAAAAAAATTCTGAAAATCATCTCTTGGCATTGACAAGAGTACAAGGAAGATCTGGTTGCTCATTGATCTTTCTTACGAAATCTTTTGTAGATCCGACATCAGTTTGGAAACCATTGATTAGAATCAAAAACGCACTTGGCTAGTTCTTTAGATTGTTCATTCATTTTATTGTGTATTTTTTTACAAAAGAAGAGTAAGGCTTGCATTTGCATAATTTTGCGTTGAATAACAATATTAAAGTTATTGGTGTTGGACCCCTTTAATCCTGCTGTTCAAGACTTATGATTATACGAGAGAAAAGTTTGCCTAGTTTTGGCTCATGTCTTATTATTCTTATCAGCGCTTGGTTCTTATGATCACGTGAGGTGAATAGGTCACTGGTTAGTAAATTTCTTCACAGTTGAGACTCATAAACAGCTTATCAGTATTGTACAATATCAGTGACCCTTAAGTTCAATCAAAATAAATGTGAAGTGTAACGAACACGTTTTATACCAGTCTGTGTATCCTGAGACAAAATTATTTAAGACAACAAAATTAATTAATATTCTCCATTGCATGCCTTTAAACAGATTAGAGGGAGAAAGACATTTTATTGTGAATCTTTTACTGAATCGATTTCAAGAATATTTTTTTGAAAGTATGAACACAAATGAAAAATCACTTTTGGAAATTTATATGGAAAATTAAAGACCAATTGTGGAAGATCGTCCATTAGGATTGTGCACCGACCCACATATGGGTTTAGATAAACACCATTCGTACCAAACATTCTTTGTACTGCACCTTCTCCAAAAGTGTATCTCAATCTCATCACCAGTCTTAAGGTGCACTGGCTCCTAGAATTTATATAAGTTCTTTTTGACTTGAATTCCAAAAACATTTAAAATATATTTACTAACAACGTACCTTGATTGGGAAGAATATTGGGAACCAGCTGAACATACCAGTACTATGAGAATTTGGTTCTATACTTAATTTAACAGTATCATACAGTACTGCATCAAAATATCCAGAGAATCCATGTAATACTGAATTTTGTCTTACAGTAAATTTCTTAACTGCATATCGTGTATTATCAATAACTGTATCTAAAAATTAAACGCAGTAATAATGTATTAGCAACAGGGATGAGAAAAATGTTAATTCATAATTTTAGCTAAACTCACCTTTGTTTGGATGATGAAAAGAAAACAAAGACTGAGGTGCCGCAATGTCATACTTGTTCTGCAGGTGAACAACATAGGGCGTTTCAAAATGAGCCACTGCATGTTTATCTTTTTCCTTACACTGTTTTACTTCGTTATACAGTTTTGAGGATTGTACGGGACTGATATAAGATGTATACGAAGATGGTATACTAACACCATCATCTTTAAAAGCAATAAATATTGACAAAATAAAACATGTATGAAAAGTATTAGC
Organism: Calameuta pygmaea; assembly: GCA_031762395.1. Lineage (NCBI taxonomy): Eukaryota > Metazoa > Arthropoda > Insecta > Hymenoptera > Cephidae > Calameuta > Calameuta pygmaea. The sequence continues at coordinate 134,943 of JASANN010000485.1, forward strand.
TTAATTTGTGAATCCTGACCTTTCAAAAATTTTTGTACACCATCCAAACATTCTGGAGACAATTCGTTGTCCCCAAACGAACCAAGTAATTCAGACACAAGAATGTCTGCTTTCTCCGGAGCTTCCCAATTTCTCATATCACATGATACTACTGTCACTCTGTTTGACCACATTTCCTTCACTAGGGCTTGTAAACTGCAATTGCAGCATACGATATAAGTTTTTAATTGTACAATAGCACTACTTTTAAAATTACGGATCTTACGTTATCACCGCATTGGGATTTTTTTCCACAGCATACACCTTGATATTCTTGTGAGCGTGATCAGCAGCATTCAAAGAAGCTCGCACCAATGGACCTCTACCTGCTCCGACTAACATAATTACACTGTAAGAAACAATGAACTTAATTAATGGTTTTGATACAATTTTAACTGCTCAAATTTCTGTTACTGACATGGGTTCATTTTTCCTTAATTTTTTACTTTTATCCACAATAGCCATATGAATTGCTCTCTGATACTCTGTATACTTTACAGGATCTTTTTCAAATATTTCATAAGTTTGTGATTCCAAATTATCCATCAACGGTTGTAAGGGGCACTGCAGGTAGTCCTCATATCCACGAGCGAATTTTTCAACAGGTCCATTAATTTGACAGCTCTGGTTAAACGAAAAGTTTAATTAGAATAGTTTTGATGTAAGGATGGTTGTTTATAATCACCTTCCACAAATAATCTAAGTAGCTGTGATAGTTGCTAATGTTTTGATGCCTATTAGCGCCTGTTAGAATAAACTGAATGTCGTGTGAGCAGAATTTTTTTATTAGTGTTTGATGAGCTCTACTCAATACGGGATATCCTCTCTTATTAGATATAAATAATGTTGTAGGAAAAATTAAGCACTTCACTGGTTCGCCCAGCCATCTATCAATCTGTAAATTAATTATTTGTAAAATTGAATCTCTTTTAATTTCATATTTATATAATAGATGTACCTCCTCCGATTCCGGTAAGTCGTGGCTTACTATTAAAGCAACTCCTACTTTACGTTCAAAATCGCAAACCGTTCTAAAAGAATTCCACCACTCCCATGGACTCTCTAACAAATGTTCCTCATCATCTCTATAGGTGTAAGCCTGCTTTGCAGGATTTTCCATAGGTACTTGAACCCAAACCTGTAACAATTAAGAAGTATGTAAAGTGTGGTATGCATTGTGCAGAATGCATAAATGTGATCTATGGATAGTACCTGAAAAATACAGGTGGTCATAATTTTATCGTATATTATTCTTGCAAGATTCATGTGCTTTTCTATATTTCCTTTTAGTCTGAAAGTTATTGCAGGCACTCCCAAATGTGCAGCAAGAGAGAGCTCTTGATTTAATGCAGCCTCACTGTTCCTCATCAACATGGGAAGCTTTGAATCTGGGTTGAAATAAGGTGATAATTTACCGATCACCAAATTATTCCAATCTGCAAAAAATAAGAATGCCTTGTTAAAGTTTTATAGTTATTAAATAGTATACAGAAAGAAAATGAATGTGCAGTCTTGTTACCAGAACTGCATAACAGCATATCAGATCTTGTAAATGGTCCTGGCCTTTCTTTTGCATTTCCACTAAAGAATTCTCTTTTAAAATTTGGATGAACCAAAGGTACACATATAAAGTCAAACCTATAGAACAAGCAAAGCTTTAACGTAATATCAGAATTCAGGAAATTTATTTATTTAATATCTTACTTATTTGTTGTGGCTTGATGTAAACAATTGTTTAAATCAGGAGCAGCGCAGAAGTCCAGTCCGCAGGACACTGGTCTGTGAGTTGCCATTTTGAATATTGTTTATTCAAAAATTATATGACTAAAACAATAAAATAAAATATCTACAACAAAATATCGCATTTTGTATTTGTGCACTTATCAAATAACTAAGAGTATTATATTTCACATAATACTGTTTCACGACCAGCTTAAATGAAATGTATATATATTTATACAAAATCTATTTTTTTTTAAATAATACATCAAAAATAAGTAACCGGCATTTCATAGTATCATCTATCAAATATACGCACATATAAAAATCTGCAACGTGCAAAACTCACAAAATATAATCTGCATAATACATATGAACTCATCGAGCGCCAAGTAGAGATTTGAAATTTTTTATATTTTAAACAACTGAAAAATAATTACCAACTTCGTGAACCTTTGTTTGAATAAATGTTTCACTTAAGTTTAGTGCATGAAAACAGTCGTAAGATAATACATGTGTTTAGTAGGGCACGTGGCCGTGAATTAAGACTTGGGGTGCATTTGCACGCAAGCGATAAGTAACTTGGACAAATTTGTCCAAATAATTCGACTATTATTGGTGGACTCTCTGCCAATCACAGATATACCAAAATTTTATTATCGACCAGTTCTTGTAGGTAGAACTTTTAAGTTCGTGCCGTTTTACGTTTATGTGACGCTTGTTGCGGCCTCCATTTGCGCGTGAATTTTATTTCGTCTACATTTTTCAGCGCTTTACATAAGACTGGACTCAACTTAGGTAAGTCAATACAAAAACGATTTCTTTATGGATTAAAATGATTTTCGTTTGTGAAACTGCGTAAAAGACGATGATTTCAATAATGAAATACTTTTTGGAGCAACCATTTTTTACTTCATATCCCCAACTCTCAAACGTCTCGTACTAAGACAATTCAAACATTTACTGTTTAGCGCTATTTTTATAATTAAATATTTTTTCTCCGATTTTAGGAACAATGTCCTTCAATCGAGGAATGAAACGGGATTCCTTCGGGAATAGAAACTTCAATAACCGTGGCGTAGGCGGTGGCGGAAGTGGCGGCGGTGGAGGTGGTGGCGGCGGCGGAGGAAATATGGGGGGCGGTGGTGGAGGAATGTCTGGAGGTGGCGGCGGCGGAGGTGGTGGAGGTGGTGGTATGAATCCTTGGGAAAGTGGCATGATGCCTGGAAGAGGAATTCTACCAACGCCAAACAATAATCTGTCTCTAGCATCACCACAGGCTCAACTTGCGATAGCTAGTAATCTCCTGACAAATCTTCTTCGTAGTCAACAGGATACACAGCCGCAAGTAAATATATAAACTATAAATTACTTAAGCAATTGATCTATAAATATAGAATAATGCCTGATCGTACAAAAGTATCCTACACGAAAGGTACCATCCCTGCTGAGCCTTGGGAATAATTTTGGTGGCCCAGGCCCAAATTTCCATGGTCAGCAGAACTACTCTCCTGGACGCTACAACGACCGGCCCATGAGACATCCAATGAAGAATAATCGTCCTCAGCCTTACAACAAGGTATGACTTTATACAAAGTTAGAATGTATTATAGAGAATATGAGCTTCCGTTATTTTTCTGAGAGAGGATTCGAATGGAACTTATTGATGAGCGAGTTATTATTTTTCGCACAATCCTGTTTGACATTTCATTACAGTCTCAGGCTGTTACATAGACTATCTTTGGATTCGAAATTTCTCCTCGTACTCGTCCAGAATTCGATGGGTCGTCTGGATATTCGTTATTGTACTGCAGTGCACGGGCGTCCCGTCGACTCTATACGAGTTACGCAGCCCTAATAACTCATTTGACTTGATTTCTCTGTTCTTATTGAATTTGCATATCTCGGTGTCGCCAATATATGTACAGATTCACGCAATTCTCGCAACACCACATTACTAAGCAATCAATCCCCATACTTATCACGAAACTCTATTGATAACGGTGCCTAATAAGAATTTCAAGGAGAAGCGCCAATTGCTTTGCAAAGACCTCGCATCTTTTGAGACGTATTTGAATACGAATGAAATTTCTTACCAGTACCAGAAGATGACGTTGACATGTACGTCTTCTGTAAACAGAGGAACTCGCCACAACTCTTGTCTCTGTTCTGTCCGCTTATCTGGATGTATAAGCAGGAACAACAGAAAATTCCGAATTTATGAATATTTCTATTTCCCGAGTCCCGATACAAGTACAAAATATTTGTTCTGCCTTCATTTCCCTGTGGTTACTACGAATCAGCTTCGATTCGTGAAGAATCACAGTTATTGTCAGATACTTCTCATGACGGTTTGGTCGTGTTTGACCTACATGACTAGATGGGCAATAATCGCGCCCGTGACGGCGTCGTTGGGCGACGTGGCCCATCCGCACAACAATCTCGTGCACCCCAGTCCGGCAACCAACGTATGAACGGAAACCAAATTCAGCATCGCAACGATAAATCTTCTAAACCAATTCCTGCCTCTAAACAAAATCAGACTGCCAAAAAGGAACAGCAGGATGTTAAGACCTCTGATAACGAAAAGGCAGAAACACCCGTTGTCAAAAGGTAAGCTCCTGGCGATTGCGACATAGTCTCTTCAAAACTTCAACAGCGAGTTCTCATTCTCTATTATCTATTTCTCTCTATCACGTACAAGTACACAACTCACAAATACCCTACCTACCTATTTACCTTATGCCTACCAACCTACCTACCTTCGTACGTCTTTTGACATAAGAGTATTGCAATACATTCGGCAATCCGTTTCTTGACCTCCATTAATTGATCTTTTTAAATTAAATCCAAAGCCTTGGCTACGTTTCTTTACTGCATCCTGGTTACGCGATACTACAGCCCACAATTCATATCTTGGACCTAAACGCGCGTAAAACTGCCTACCTGTAGGGCAACCTCTGGATGTTCCACGTGTATCACGTATTTCAAGAGATTCTTCACATCTTGCAGCAGTCCTCGTTAACAGTTTCGTTCGTCAAATCATTTTTCACAAACGTTTTATATTTTCAAAGGACCACTCGTCATTCCCATACCGCCTCCTTCGCTATGAGAACCGTGGGTTTTTCGTTTCATTGATAAAAATCTCGTTTCTTGATTTTTTTTTTATTTTACTATTACTCGGATCGAGTCTAGATAGATATGCAGCACACTTTTTTTTTTTAAATTAGGTATCCAAGCAATTTTATTATTTGCCAAACTGTTTTCTCCATCTTTTATCCTATACTCATATGTGAACTGGGTAAAAGAAGTTTTTTCTTACATTTGAAATCTTGAGAGAACTTCGGCCTTGTGTCACTCCCAGATCTCTTGGAGATCTTCTGCTTTAAGAAGATGGATAAAACAGTAGGATGCACGTCGGCGTAACACAATGTACCTGAAGAGATTATACATTTTTAAAACAGTGAGAAAGTCAGTAATGATGCTCCGGAGGAGAAGAAATCAGAAGTGAAGGAAGAACAGGAGGAGAAAGCTGAGGCTACTCCAGCAGAGAAAATTGAAGGTGAGGAAGAACCGAAGGAATCTGCTGCAAGTGAGGAAACTGAGCAAACTGAGTCTACTCAGCAGCAGACTTCTTCGAAGGAAGAGAGCGAGCCAGTTCAGGATAAGGATAAAGAGAAAGATAAGGATAAGGATCCTAAAGCGTACGGAAAAAAATCTGAGGCAAGACATGCAGAGAGTCGATATGCTGAGGTTCCTATGAACCGAATGTTTTGTCCTGTTTGTAACAAGCATATGTGGGATGGATATGTAAGTGATAGTATAACAAAATTTATCTTATTATCATATCAGAAGGTAGAATGACTATATCCTATTTCAGTCATTTGAAAATCATCTTCGTGGACGAGCTCATCAACTGATGATGGATAAATTAGATGAATCCTACAAGCTTAAGGTGGATCTGATGCGCCATGAGTTAAGAGTTGCTGAAGAGCAACGTGAACTTACCTTAAGTAATTCTAAACGTCGTGGAAAAAAGGTACTTGGATAGATTTACTTTTTTATTAATAATATCTGACCTTGTATTATTTTCATGCAATTCCAACAGCTTTCCGTAGACCTTAATGTCAGAGAATATTGCACAATGTGTGACTTGAACTTCTACGGTACTTTGTCGAGTCATCGAAAGAGCGAGAAGCATCAACAATTAAAAACTTTTTTGCATCCAAGATGTTTCCCATGTGTCAAGGAATTCCCATCTCGTATCGAATATGACGAGCACTGTCTTACACCAGCGCATATGAAGAATGCTGTTCAAAATGAGGAGCAGAGAAAGAACAAGAAGAAAGGTCAGTCAACGAATACAATAATTTTGAAAATAAGCAATTATACAGAGCATTAGAGAAAATGATATTTTTTTATATTTGCAGAGAAATTAGCCAAGGGTGAGGCTGAAGTTCGCACTGCTGAAGATGAAGAGAAAGATATCGGAGTAGAACCCAAGACTGAGAAGGAGGAGGAACCTCAGCCTGCTGAGAATACAGTTTTTCTTACAGACATCACTGATGATATTACTGACACAAAATACAAAGTACCATCGTTTAAGCATTGTCGTCAAAATCAAATTGCAATTGGTAATTATGTATTTTATTTGTCGGGTTTATTTACTACTTATACCATTCACACATTTTTATTGAATTTTTAATATTAACTTGGTGTATATTTCAGGCAAGTCTCTTGTAAAAGAGGTCCAGGGTTATTATTGTGAGAAATGCCGACGTTTCATGATGACAACGGATGACATGACAGCTCATCTCCGTACCATAACTCATTATCGTAACTTTGTGCAAGAGGTAAAAGCATTGACCTCAACTCCTGGAAATGCCGCAACGAAGACGTTAGACGAATCTGAGGTATTCTGACTTATAAACAAGAAAATGATAACCAACTCTTGGTATTGATTCTAAAATTAGAACTTTAGTGATTCCCAATTGTTCAATTTCAGGCCAACGAGAAGGAGGCACAGAATGAGAACGAGGAAGAGGAGGAGGAGGATGGTCCAGGAAGCTGTAAGAGACGTAAGATCTCAAATTCTGAAGAGAACAACGAAGATGTTTCTGAGACAGCCAATGAAACGAGTAACGGAAGCGCCTTGGCAGCAAAGAAATCCGACGGTGATGAGAAATACGATCCTTTGGAGGCTGATGCTGAGTCTGAAGAGGACGAAAGTAATCGTTTAAATCCGGAACAGAGTCAAGCGGAAGTCCAGGACGCTGAGATTAATCAAGAGAAGAATACTCCAGCAGAAAAGATGTGGGCTGATATTGATAACGATAACGAAGGTGAAATAGGTAATCTTTTAGACGAGACAGGAGAGGAGAAGGATCAGCAACCGGAACAGGAAGCGGAACAGACAGTAGTGCCACCAAAGGTTGAGAGAAATATCACGCCGCCACAGTCAAAGCCTCAACGAGGTCGTGGTTATCCTCGTGGACGTGGAGGACGAGGACGAAGATCTCGTCGGTAAACTATCGCTCCGAACCGGAGAACATGTCTAGGGTTTATTCTACGAAACAGAAGTTGATAACAATTATTCTACCTGTATGTCCGCTTCGCGGAATACTGGCAATGCTAATTATGTTTTTGTGTTGCAATTCCGCACCACGAGACAGAGGAACATAAATTCAACGTCCAGAGTAAGCGTAAATCGGATGCGGATACCTGTGCACACGGAGCAATTGCAATAGAGACTAAAGAGTCGTGGGCAAATCTTTCTTCTCTTTCTCTTTTTTATTCTTACTTTTCTCAGTGCAATTTTTTTCGGAAATAACATCACGACTGCTAAGTTACTGCAGATCGACTGTAATAATTATCAGAACATATAATGCTTCTACCTATAACAATAAGCGGATCGAGAGGTTGAATCAAATGAATTAAGAATTAAGTCTTATCTTGATTATTCAAATTAAGCGCTTCTCTCCGTTTTTTTTTTTTTTTTTGTATTGCATCTGCAATATTTTTTATCGTGTAATTAATATCCACAGGCATCAATGTCAATAGGCAACACGAAACATGATCTCTAATCTTATACTCGTAATCTTACTGTTCAAGTGTCGCACTGTCAAATACATCAGGCCCCGATTTTTCTCTATTTCTCTCTATATGAGATGTTTCACTTTGACGCAGGATTTCGACATTTTTGTTAGTCGAAAGGCAATCGGATGCCTTGAGTGTTTCAGATTGGTTGACGTCATTTAGGTGGTAATCGTGCACCATGAATTTTACAATGACTAATTATACATAGGAAATTTCATTCCAACAGCAAAGAGTAATTTTATCGTTGAACTTCGTGTATTGATACTACGAAAAGGAACGAAATAAACAGTACACAAAAATATCTTCTGGTTTTTGATTTTTAAATAAAATTTCAACAATGTGTATAGGATAATGTTTGTTGTATTTTCCAAGTATAAAATTGGTGATTGAATTAATTGTTTTAATCTGTGGATAAGTGAGTGGCTAAGAATTCATCTACTGAGTCGGTATCCCATTTATGAATATCAAGTACATCTTCAACTTTATTGTCCGAATCAAAAAGCTTGATAATTGGATCCAAGCCACGGACATATTTTATTTGTAGATTCTTATACTTGCTGGGTCGATCGCTCTTAATGAAGGCTAAAATCAAATTACACATTTAGTCATGATGTTTTGATTAATTACTAATTTGATAAAATATAACAAATCAAATTTTTACCCTGGATCTGTGGATATGCTCCAAATTTACATGTACACACTTCAAGCACTGCCTTTGGGTAACGCTTCTGACCTAATGCATCATCGTCATCATCTTTCAAGCAACATTCCTTGCATTTGTCACTGTAATTTTTCAAATCATTATGCCTGAAACAGTGCATCGCAAGATACTACAAGTATTATACTCACTACATATCATGAAGATTATAAGTAACCAATTTCTCGCATGTAGAACATAGTAAATTAGCTTTATTGTATCCTAAGAGCTTGCAATCTTCTGCCGAAAAGTCTGCGGCAATTGCATTTAGCTAAGGAAAAGAGCACTATGAAACATTACACTCGGGTTATGATTTTCACGATAAAAACTCACACGATAATAAAGTGATAACAGTAATACTAAATATCCAAATGTACTTACTAGTAAACTAAATGTTAATGCGTATATCACTGCATGAACGTACATTTTATGAAATGATACGAATAATTATTTGAGGTATACAACACAGCCACCACAGATTATTTGGAAGCAGCTGGGAGATTGCCAGTACATACCAACAGGCTGACTATGATGGTTCAAGTCAGAGATGAGTAGGGGGATGCACAACGTTACGGGTTTTAGGCGATACCAAAAACATGGCGCTAAATCGTAGCGGCAAGTTTAGGAGTAGGATTTTGTGATCATCGCCTCCGTCGATAAAGCGTATTCCGTCGTAGCCGAACTAAGCGCGAAAAGGAACGTGTAGCTTGGCGGGCTGAAGTTCTCCGCTACTCACCACTGGTTCCCAAAGCAACCTTTAGAACGAGACCGGGAACTATAGAACTTCTCAAGAACTATTGAAAAAAAGCCTATTGTTGAAACATTTTAAAGAAATTTGTAAGAAAGTGTTTTTTACATATTTATTTTTTCAATACTACTAAACATTATTGGATCTTGATTTACTTTCAAAATTTATTCAAAATATAAAATCGAGGCTAAATCGAAAT
>JASANN010000485.1:144529-166301 GCA_031762395.1 Calameuta pygmaea
GTAGGTGCGGGTGCTATTGAGCACCTGCTAGTCTAAAGTCACCCTCTGTCGGAGACATTTTGCGCGGGGATCAATGGTTGACGGGGTCCGCCGCCGGCGGCGGGCGAGGTCCCTTACGTCTAACCCACTGAGCTTGCTCGGTGGGAAGGGACGGAGGTTGTAGCGTCAAATATCGTCCCTCAGGATGTCCTGGCGGTGCTCGCAAGGGCGCCGTCGGGTGCTACGCCCGTGGTCTTTCGTTGAGGTGAATCTTGACTAGGGGTAGACCCATCGCGTTTAACTTACCTTACCCCTTTTGCGTTTTCCTTGTCGCTCGACCCGACTTCCTTTCCTTCCTGAGGTTTTTCCCCCCTAGTCCTGTGCGCGACAGCCGCAGGACTCGGGGGTTTTCCTCAATTAAAAAAAAAAAACACGGTCCCCCATGGGGCCACGGAGGGGCGTAGCTCCCTTCTGGAGAGGTAGAACCTCACGGAAATGGGCGAGGAGGGGCCCATTTCGCTCCCTTATACTTCCTACTATTTCCAGTGTTCTCTTTTCTAGCTCCTCCTTAATAATCTGGTTCTCGTGCACACGTTTTACGCATTTTCTTCTCTCTTTTTTCCCTCAATTCTTACCATTTATCTACTTCACTCTTTCTTTTTAACAATCTTCCTCTTTTTTCCTTAAACATCTTCCCTGGCTGCTGCTACCAAGCGTTTCTATTCAATTTTCGAATCTTTTATTCCTTCCTATGTCTCCATCACTCTCTCCTCCTAGTATATCCTTCAAAACTAAGTTGTTAGAAAATCCTTTGAAAAAGGAGAGGTCCAAAGTGGTAGCCCATATAACATACAACGCGTATATTATATTACAGTGATATATTTAAAATATATCTCTAATAGCATTGTTATTGCTAATTTTTCGCAGGCTATATATGTACAACTGTAATTCATATACTGTATTATTATTGTATTTGCCGAATAAATTATCTTAAAATACTTACAATACGTAAACATTCTTTTGCCCTATGCGAATATCCCAGAGTACGAATGAGTTCTGTCTCTTTCTTACTCTCCTCCGTCCTAACAGCACCCTTCTCCTCCTCCTCCTCCTCTTCCGCTTCCTCACTTATGCTTCGACACCCCTTTTTAGCTTTGCTCCATTTTCTCCGTCTTTATTTCTGTTACATCGTTGGCTTATCATCGAAACTTAAGTGGGTTATTTCTCATTCAAGATTTCGCATTAGTTCGAATTTTCGCCGATAAGGGGGCAGCACCTCCTGGGAAAGATAGGTGGCGCCATCTCTGAAAGAACCAGTGAACTTTATCCAATCTAACAATTCCGAATTCGAAACTTCAGTGTTGGTATGGTATGTGGCGCCATCTCTGAGAGAATCGATGAACTTTTTCAGATAAAATAAATTGCGTTCACTGATTCTCTCAGAGATGGCGCCACTTATCTTGTCCAAGAGGTGCTGCCCCCTTATCGGCGAAAATTCGAACTAATGCGAATTCTTTAATATGAATTGACCATTGAAGTTTCAACGATGCCATTCTTAAAGTTACATTCGGAATCATTTTATCGTTGAAAGTTAACTGATTTGCTCAAAGATAGCGATCATGCCCAGGAGGTGCTGCCCCCTACTGCCGGACTCGTCGCTACGATTTAGCCCCATGGTTTTGGTGTCGTCTAAAACTCTGGCGTTGTGCATCTCCCTGCTCATCTCTGCTATCAATATCCTTCATTCACCTCTGAAGTCACGTTTGCAACTTTATGGCAAATAAGTTTCACGAAGTATCCGACAAATGCCGCAGTTCAAAATTTAAAACGCAACAGGTAATATTTGACGTATGTAACTTGATGAAATAAAAGCGTGGAACAGTTAATAAATTTTCTTCATCTTTCACCCCGTCAACCGAGTAAAGTAGGAAGAAAGAAAAAGTTTTTCTTCCAATTATTCTTCGTGCCTACTGAGTTTTGAAAACCCTGTTGCGTTCGTCAGAATATAGTCGATCAAAAACCGTTGGAAAAATTCCAGCATGCAATTGTCATTCCTCGTTCCATCACCTAAAGCAGCCTAGTCATAGGATAACGATACCAAGAAAGGATAAAATTGTCTGATAATAGAAAACAACAATGATTCAATTAAAACAATAACAAATACATATATTTCTCGAAATGTGGTACAGTAGGTTTCTTCTTTTTTTTTTAAATATTGGTGGTCGTTCATACTTCACATTTTTCACTTTTTGTTTCTCATTTCGTACATGGATCGGATGATTTTGGCGTGACGGCATTGTGTGTTCCGTTCTCTATATCTATTCTTGTCTCCTATAATCTGAGAGCAAAGCTGGTAGCATCACACACGTGTGTCTGCCCCTAGTTCGCTGGCATTTTTATTTGCTACAATATAATTCACTATCGTCGGATCATCGCAAAAATGTCGAGGACTATAAACCGCGGCAACAATGATCGCGCGACTCCAGCCAATCACTTTCAAGCAAAACAGTCATTTGTATCGATCGATATCTTCCAAAAAAAAAAAAAAAAAAATACAAAGGTATATTCATAGAAGCGACAATGGATTCGCGCGAAAACATTCGGCCTTCTTACTATTTCATAACCCGCCCCCGGTCACCCCCCTCCCCCCTTCAGCGCCTTGCAGAGTATCGCAAATATTTTCTACTTGCAAAAAAAAATTCTCCGATCAAAACAGTTGCAAGGATATCGAATCAGGCGTATACCACCGGCACGATTAAAATTTTAAGCATTTTCATGAAAGCGACACAGATGTCCCACCTGGCACTATCTCCCACAGGAATCCCAAGATTTCAAACTGACAACGGATAAAAATGAATAAAGAGCAACGATTCACATTAGAATATCGTGTTACGCAAAATCGCAATGGGATCCTGTCGACGACTCAATTATTGTCGCTCAAATGAAAATTCTTGGCAAATCTTTCGCAAAGCTCCAATCCCCTCTTCAATCAATAATTCTATACGCTGTCAGGTATCTTAACCACTTTGTCATCTGATCAGCCTGTCGCTATGCCGACACCTTGAAGAGAAGATAAAAAAAAGATAAAAACGTAGAACACGACTGAGAACTCTTATGCAGCCATGATTTATCTCCATGTAACAATTTGTCATCTCTCTATAATATTATACCGAAACAAAATAAACATCTAAAAACTTAAAAAGATGTAGGCTAGTAGACGGAGCAGCCACCTTTACAATCAATCACGATCGTCATCGTTCCTCTCGTCATAATGTAATTACAATTATATATAAGTAAATAGTCTATACACGAAATAATTTTATGAGGTCGTCAGGATCGTTATTGTAACAGTCGCGGTCGGTTAGAAGAATTATTATTAACAACAAATAATAATATTAATAATATTAATAATAATAATAGTCATCGTCACGGCCGTATCGTCATCGTCATCGATGACGACGACGCTGTAACGTCTGTCACACAGAATCATCAATCTTAGCGTTTCGGACGACCGTGGGCGGTTTGTGACGTTACGTTCTTTTCTACGTTGGCGACGCTTTCCGCGCACTTGAGCGCCACTGCGATTTAACGTGTGAGCTATAATGCTAACGAAAGGAGAAAAAAAGAAAGAAAAAAAAAAGAGAAAAAGTACTTTCCTAGCCTTACAATAAAAACAACTAGAATCACTGTGTACCATCACCACGTGGATACGATAGAAATATTAAAAACCCTCCGGGAGAACTAGGAGCTAGATTCGTGCGCAGAAAACGTCGATAAGAATTAAATTCTTTAATTTTCTTTTTTTTTCTTCTTCTTCCCCTTCTAATCTTTTTTACTTCTGTCACTCTCTCTCTCTCTCTCTCTCTCTCTCTCTCTGTCCTTTCTCCATATGCATATACAATATTACAGGCTATCTCACTTTAGCACGCATTCATTCGCATTCTCTCCATTCAATCACAGGCTCTATCTTTGTATCTTTCTTTGCTTTACTCGCTCTCTTTATCTCTCTCTCTCTCTCTCTCTCTCTCTCTTTGTCTTTCTCTCACTTGGAGATATTCGCTAAAAAAATATGACGTCGAAAAAGGAAAAAGAAAAAGTAATATCGCAACGACGACGAGGCCAAGGCAAATTTCATCGCGATACGGTTGTTGACGACTGTCGTCATACAGTCGTCATGGTGTGACGTAACAGGGTCACGTGTCTCGTAAACGAAACACGTGATTTTTATTACGTCGACGCACGTGCGACAAGACGTCGTCCGCGGTATGTCTTAAGAAGGACTTCGTCACGATCCTGGTTTTACAATTCGCTACGCGCTTCGTTGAACACAATGCAAGGCCTTATAATTAAAAAAAAAGAAAGCCAAAAATAAAAAATAACGGATCGATCGATATTCTAGGGCCTCTTAGGTATATCTATAGGTATACATGTACAGTATTTAAATACGTTTTCGTGTCATGCCTGTCTGATGTGTCATATGCGCGCGAAGAAATTCCTTTTAATTTCTTATTGGTTTCCTTTAACTTATCGTTAGGCTGAATCGTGATCATTATAAATTTTGACGTTAAATATTGAACGAAAAGAAATTATACAATTCTAGCCGATAGTTTTTAATATAATTCTGCGCGCGAGGAACATCATTTTTATTATATAATATATTTATATACTATACATTGTATGTTTACTTATGTATCTATATGACATATCTATGTAATGTGCGCAACGAAACGAAACGAATACCAGACTTTTGTCAGAGCACGCAGGCATGAGCTCCGAGCAACGTGGGATCAGAGAATCGATTTACTACGTTCGCGCCACACTTTTTTGTGATCCGTATCGAGAATTATTTACAATGGCTCGGTGAACGCGACGCGGCTGGAGTTAGCGAGCTTAGACTATACTGTTGTTATTAATATCAATACCGACATGCTCGAGCGAATTAGCACGTGACAGCGCACGTGGGTACATATTTATATTATTTTCGCTTCTTTTCTCCCTCCGCACTTATTATTTTTTTTTCTTCGTCCTCCTTCTCTGCCTTCTTTTATTTATTCTTATATAAGAAAATTTAGCGCCCGTGAAAAAGGCACCAAAAGTAAGCTCACATGATTCAACCACGAGAGGTCTCTATCATTCCATGTGTAATTAACGCCCTGGCGGCTGGCCCTGGTAACCAATACGCGACTTCCTGTGTACACCGGGTCTGTGAGGAAGACGGACAAGAGAAAAAGAAGTACTGAAGTGGATGATTAAAGAAAAATTTATAGATCAAGAAATAGAGAGAGAGTGAGAGAGTGAGAGAGAGAGAGAGAGAGAGAGAGAGAGAGAGAGAGAGAGAGAGAGAGAGAGAGAGAGAGAGAGAGAGAGAGAGAGAAATAGTAAGAAGGTGAGAGAAGAGAAACAGATATATCGTGGGGATTGAAAGAATAAAAATGATAATAGCAGATCATATCAACATGCTTAAAAGTCATTATGGAATACAGATAATTGATAGATCATTCGATGGCAAATGTCACTAGTCGAAGAGAAGAGCCACGAACAAGATATGCCTAAATGTTTGTGATCGATGACAGACTTTTGGTTCGAGATCAGATTTTATTAAATCAAGACAAAGGAGATGCTACGAAGAGAATGAGAGGATTGAAGGAGAAAGAGAAAGAGAGAGATAGAGCGAGAGAGAGAAAGAGAAACATAAGTTTAACAATAGAGTAAAGAACAGTGTGAGAGGTAAAAGTGAAAAGATAAAGAAAAAAGAAAATTCCCCCAATTCCAAAATACATTCTTTTTTCCCTCCTTCTTTACTGCTTCTATTGGCATCGATGGAAAATATCGTTCAGGCATCTTTCTCCTTTTTTCTCTCAAGACTCATAAGAAAATGGCGGAGCTTCTTGTTCAAACGTATGCAGGCGGTTGGGCTTACGCGCGTGCAAGTGTACAGTGTATACACACATATACATATATATATATATATATATATATATACATATATATTTATGTATATGTCTCTCCATACGCGAGTGTAAACTGTATACGTGTACTGAGTGTAAAATGCAATTGTTGGTATTTCCCAATGATAAAAGATAAAAGTGATCCGATCGTAATCTGTGAGAATATGCGTGCGAATGTAATGTGTATGTTTGTTTATACATACATTGCGTCATCGGATTAGCATAACGTGTGTACATGGTGTGTGTCTTTGTAGTGTCACGGGTGTTACGTAATATGTATATGTGTCCTCTTCATTTAAATGTAGATACAGGTATCTCTCTCTAGTATTGTTCATACTATAATATGATATCGATATTATATATAATATATATATATAATCTAACTATACATATAACTATGTACAAGTGAGGCTGAGGAGGATCTAGGGGATGGATAAAAGGCATCAGGTCGGTAGATAAGATAAGTTTTCACTTGATGTTAACGCAAAGAGGATTATACGGATGGGATATATGGGGGAAAGTGGGTGATGGTTAATGGGGAGGGAGGGGATATAATGAATTTTTTTAATAGAAATTTGTGTGGGACTGTCTTCATCTGCGTGTTTCTTCCTGTAGACGACGGAGACGCGATCTAAGTAGCGAAGAGACACTGGGTAACGAAGAACTGTGAAGACGCGTCGCGACGGCCATTGGTTAGACGTCCGTGTATTTGCTGAGCTTATCACGCAGAAGCATGTTCTCATTCTTTAACCGATCCAGCTCCTGTCGCAGACCCATGTTCTGTAAAAAAAAAATGACAAAAGGGAGATCAGAAACAAGATGGCGTCACCGGCCCTGACATAAATCATTAGGGAAACATTGTACTAGTATTAAGAAGTCTTTTTTTTCTTTTATGTACATAATTTTTAACTGTTATCAATATAATCAATGCCCACACGTGCTTACGTATTGTAATGTATATTGATCAGTGTTCGCGTATCCCAGTAGAAGAAGATCCTGGTTTCTCATATAGTTTCTTACCTCCTTCTCCAGGAAGCCGGCTCTCAGTGCTATCTGATTCTCCTTCATGCGACGTGCGTCTCGCGATCTCTTCGCCGCCATGTTGTTCTTCCTGCGACGAGCCCAGTATTTGTCATCCTTCAAGTCGTCCGGAACGAACTGGGGTACCAAATGGAGCAATGTTACCGACGCATACTAGAAGCTTCCTACTTTATCTACATGATGTCACATTCTTCCCTGAGGCTGCGGCATCGAGACTCACCTGTTTCCGTGACTTCTTGATCATCGGCTGGGGCTTCAGTTCCTCGTCGGAGAAGGCTCGGGTGCGGGGATCGAAGTCTCGCCCCGATGACGCCATCGAGAGCGCTACAAGAGACAAGCCATATTGTATTCGTGACGAGTCCTCGGAATCTGTTTCTCGCAAGAGAATCGACAACGGCCACGTTAGTATGGCGAGTATCTTCTTTCATTGTCTCTTTACAATTGCCGTCCATGGGTGCTCAAGGATCAGGATGACAAACATTCAGCAGGAGTGAATAAAATAATATTTAAAAAATTGTCTCTTCTCTTTTTTTTAATAATTAAACAGTGATCGATCAGATCATTCTGATCCATTGGGCACATCATCATGGACCATCATCAACCTATTTCTTGCTCAATGTTACACTCACTGGAATCTGCAGGTGATGGTGGGTTGAGGGTATCCGGTGAGCAGCATTCACTCGGCGATGGTGATCTTTCACGTTTTGTAACCGGCTCGAGATGAAGCCCTGCAGGTCCTTGATGACCGCCAGCATCGTTATTGTTCATCTTGTGCAATTGGCCACCCTGCATCGTACCTTGTCCACCCCCGGCAACGCCATCGACAGGGATACCATTCTCCGAGAGGAACTCGTCCAGGTCCACGTACTGTCAAAAATAATTCACGTGAGAACATTCGCATCTAACCGTAAGGCTATAGACATAAAGCGTGCAACGTACACAAACACTGGTCGCTCTTAACGGTCACATTAATCTGATTAATGAGTGACAATTAGTGGGAGGCTGATAAGCACGATATTGCCAATTCCGTTCATGGATACAGTCCAGAAAGTGAACAATAATATAATACAAATTAACATTGGTCAATAGTAAATAATATTTTTAAAGAAAAAAAAAAAGATCAATAATCATAGCCAAAATGGGGTAAAATTAAAATTGTTTTGGATGTTTTTCAAAATTAATTTTGCACCCTTTGATTCAAATTTATGCGAAGAACAGCATCGCTTACCGGGTGTCTTTGTTAGTGGCGATGAAAAAAAAGTCAAGGTCTAGCCAAGCAAGAAGTGTCAATGAAGAATCAAGGTCCGCCGGGAGATCAGTCAGGAAAGGCCGCGCCTGATTCGACTGTAGACTTTCCTCCGTGATGTTAGGTGGGGATACATGTCTTATTTGTATAAGAGCCATGCGCGCGAAGGACCTGACATTTATCCGAGTCCTACTAAGGATTTGAAAGATCGTACAACTCTAACGGTTGCTCCCTCCATTGGGAACCTCAAAGTAAAAAAAAAGTAACCCCAGTCTGGATGCCTATAATCATCAGAGAAAGTTAGATCGTTGGAAGATAACAGTGGGCGAGGTCATTATGTATCTTATCGATAAACCCCCAGCAATGTACCTGCAAGTTATTTATATGTATCTACCTGTATAAATCTATTAGACTGGAAAGTAAATAGGTTACGTATATATGCCGACTTGAGGAAGAACTTTTGCGATAGAGCAAACGAAAGACGATGGAAGAAAAAAAAAAAGAAAATTAAAGTGAAAGTTATCGCGAGATATGTGGTAAAGTTCGATAATCAATTTCCCGTTTTTACGATTACGGACATCGAAGAACGTGGCTAAACCAAGCATAAATACTTTTGAATTTCCCGCACTGTTACGTACCGAACCAGACGCCCTGCGGACGAAATTGGTACTATCGAAGACAAGAGTGCAAAACATTCTAGACTTCCTCAAAGAAAAGTTCCTATATAAAACGTCCATTTTTGGTACAAGGAATTCAATGTAAGACGTTGAATTCGCCGTGAAAGGAAATTAACACTTGTATATTATATCTCTCTGTCTCACGTGATCGAAGCTCGCCTGTGAATTTGCGAGATTGACGGTAATAATTAAATACGTATTAAGCAATAGACGGATTATTATTTACGTAGGACTTCGAACGAATGGTGTCTGGTACCGGTGATATCCACCTCAAGGATTCCACGAAGAAAATCTTTCCGGGTAGAATCTGGACGGGTCTTCATAAATAAACCATAGACTATGCTATACTACTCCGTATCGTATCTAGATAGGCGTGCGTATACAGTATAAGCGGCAGTAGCAGACACGTAGCGTTCGCTAGAGGAATTAAATAGAATGGAGTGTCTCGATCTAGTCGACTTGCCTAACGTCGAAATATGAATTAAGTGGAAACGTCGACGATTTGATTTAGACATTGAATTCTAAGCGACGTTAAAGCCAGCGACCCGTCATTCTGATTGGCAATATTAAACATGATTGATAGTTTCATATGCGCGATCGTTCGCTGTTATATATATAATACGAGTAACCTCAGTTAGATTAAAATCTTATACCAGCAATATGGATCCCAATTTTAATATATGAATTTGAGGTTATGTTGGCTTTCAAGATTCCCAAAAATATACGAGTAACTATAGAGAGGCGACGTACAGTAAATTTATCAGTTGCCTCCTCGCGTACGTCAGAGAGCAACATACGAATACATCACTGAAAATAGATTGAGGCTGTTCCGCGAGAGTCCAGGCCCCCACCGCCCGCAGTGAGATATTGATCGATATCATCGATCCGCATTGAACATGGATGAGGGATAGATCCCGGATCAAGGAAGGAAGAGAGAAAAAAAGTAGTGAAAATGAAAAGGAAAAACTTAAACGTTATTTTTCTTACAAGCAGAGGAAGTCCTATATGATATGGACAAATTTCACGCAAACTGATCGTTAGTGGCGATTACTGTTAATTGTTGGTAAATTATGATGCAAGCTGAGGAACACGCCATATTTTTTTTTTAATGTGAATTTCGATTCAGCGAGGCTGAGGGCTTACCGTCTCGCGTCTGTGTACATACATGGTTTAATACCTTCAGGTCGGCATCGTAGGGCAGAGTTTTGTCCCATAAATTTGGCCCAAGGAAGGCGGCCTGCGCTTCCACGTTGCCCCAGAGTTCGCCGTCGGCGTCTTTCTTCTCTTCTGGTCCATCCTTGCCTTGTTTCCCTGTAAAATAAACAAAAGAGGTCGCAAATAAGTGAGAATTCCTGAATTGGATCTAGGGGAACAATTAATAAATGTATATATAGCACCCATGGGTACCAAGAGGATCAGGGCTAGGCCAGTGATAGACAATAATAACAATAATAGCATGGGACTTATAGTGACGTCATTGATCCTAGTCAAAAAAATTTTTGAAGTTTAATATTATTCCAGGACGCTGCCTGAGCGAAACAGGTATGGCGTGTTTTGGATGAGTTCTGGAAAAAGGGGCCCCACAGGGGCACCCTGATGAACGCGGAACAGGATGGCCCCCGGGGCCGAAATCGCCCTAGCGAAAAAAGAACGGCACTGGCCTTGAAGAGGCTTACCTAAAAATAGCATGGCTGTGGCCAAGGAGCCCGAGCGCATCTCAGCCGCGTTCCTTTTCACGGCCATAACGACGCTATGACTGACTTTTTATTCCAGGAAAAAAAAATTAAATTTCATATTAAATTGATTGATATCAATTTGAATATTTCACTACTTCATTTTGTCAATGCCAGGAGCGATGAATGGTTCAGGGATGATACCAGCGATTGATGATCTAGTACGGACCATACTTATGTATTGCCGTTGACTTTATTCAATGCTACACATGTTTCGAATAGGTTGGACCAAAAGTACAGTCTCGTTTCCACGAAGGAATTTCGCGCGATCGTATTGCTGCTTCGACATGGACAGACGAGGAGAGCGGTCGGGTCGACTGTCAAGGCTATGAGAGTATGCTTGTCACGCTAGGATGTTGGCTAGCCACAGATCGAATGAAAATAACACAGGATGATGATGATGATGATGATGATGATGAGGATGATGATGATGATGATGAAGCTAATGACGATAGTTATGACGATGACTGATGGCAGTACGAGTACGTTACAACCAAGTGAAAAAAAATGTTCCCTTCAAGTTTTTC
Source organism: Calameuta pygmaea (assembly GCA_031762395.1). Classification (NCBI taxonomy): domain Eukaryota; kingdom Metazoa; phylum Arthropoda; class Insecta; order Hymenoptera; family Cephidae; genus Calameuta; species Calameuta pygmaea. The sequence continues at coordinate 155,681 of JASANN010000485.1, forward strand.
ATAACGAGTAGTAGAAATACAAGAAAATAAATGTTATAATAACAACTAAACACTGACATGCCTCCTCATAAGATAATAGAGACTTGCGTATCACGAGAGTTCCTAGTGTTTGATAATGAGTAACAAAAAAAATGCTCTACTACGAGTAAGACGGTTAAGACCCGAGTCGCCATGATTCCTTAACTAATAGCATATAGTAAAGTCAACCTTGAATTATCTAATGCGATTAACAATTGAAAATTAATACTAAATTTTAAGCCCACCAGGTATAGCGTATAAACACCCACTGGATGAAACCTCGATGCTAATAGCAGGAGCGTAAAGAAAATCGTCTTGAGCGTTCGATAATGAAGCAAAAATAATTACGTTATGGTATCGGCGACTGCGTTTCAATGATAAAACGCTCGAGCGATTATTCGATTCCCATATTCCGTCCTATCCTAACCTAATGGCAGGATGACTCAGGACCACGGGGAGCCTTGGTATTGTTCAGCGACGCGAACTGCGGCGCGGAACGCAACGGCTTGCTGTTTACCACGGAAATGCAATTCTCGTGAATGAACGGATAAAATCAGAGTCTCCTGTTTCCCTCGCCAGTTTTCGCGTCATTCGCCACTGACTTTCATAGCTATTCTCTGGTCTTCCATCTCGCTCCCGTGCACTGCCGCTCTCTCTTTCTGTCTCTGACACTTCTTTCCGTCGGCCGGCAACTAGGTACGTACCAGTGGTAGATGTCTAACCAGACGCCACCAGCAACGGCTACTACCACAATGACTACCCTTCTCCCGATTTCCTATAGTCTATGCCTCGCGGAGCGTCTGCCCTCTGAGCCCCTACCCGAAACATTCAGCTTCCTCCCTTCGCCGCTCGTCGCGCCGCATCGCAACACGAGATTAGTTCCGCAGAGCCACGACAGTCAGCCTTGAACCAAATTACTGCCGGCCGTTGTTTAGTTGTTTAGCCACCGCTGCACCATTATGCCTGGAGAATATTTACGTGTAGCGTCCGACGAGACACTGGATGGGAATTCCTGTGGATGAAGTGAACGAAGTACATCGACGAGGATTGCCTATGGAAATATTTGTAGGTTACTTTATTATATTGTTTCGCTACGTAAATGAAAAGTCCTAGGAGTTGTATGCATTTACGCAATACTGTCTCACTCTGTCGTTTGAATTTACTTGAGTAGGAAACAACCGAATGATGCAGCAAAATAGTGTCGCGATTTCCGTTACGCCAGGAGAGAACCAGTTCTTTCTCTTCTTCGGCAGACAGGTAATACGTCTAATGATGGTTCTTCGCTGTGGCTTACGTAACCGCAACACGCGAACTTATACGTAGCTTGCACACGGCATTTTCAAGAGAGAGAGCTTGGCTGTCTCTTCACCGAGAAGAGGAAGGAACTCGCGCGGAGTTTGGTGTACCAGGAAAAAGTAGACATTTAAAAAAGGAACGTCTACCGCGACGTGTCCCACCTCTACGTGCCGTCCCTGCCAAGATTCATCGTTTAAAAACAATGTTTATGCCGTCTTTTAACCGTCGTTTGAGGAAGCGAAGTTTCAGTGAAAATCACGACAAAGGAGGGCAAGGATTGGCCAACCCTGGCGTGAATGGTATGCGCTATGTCCGAAATAGCCATGAGCCAAGGCCGCAGGAAACTATCTCCAAACAAACGTGTATATTTATGGCATCGAGATCGGTAAAATTTTCTGCATCGTTTCTAAAGTGATTGTCACTCGTTGATTGCAAAAAATTTGATGCTCGTTCCCAGAGCCAGCGTGAGACAGTGAGTAGCGATATATGTATATATATGCAATTATTGTCAGTCTTGTGTCTCTTGCGTTAACCAGTCGTAACGATAATGGCCGACCGTATCTCTGGAATCGAAGAGATCCTGTTGCCCTGTAGGAGATTCACTTTCGTCTCGCATTCACGCGAGACTCGTTGCAATCCAATACGCCTATCCTTGAGGACAACAACGTCACGGTTCAACGAGACCATCTCCCTGGTCCAATAAGTAAGCCTGGCACGAATGTCACATATTGCAACGACCCACCGTCCGTGCACGATGGGATCGATTGCGCAACGCGAGAAGAAGAAACGGCTTCACGGAAGAGGAAAAAGGGAGGGAAGAAATAAGAAGGGGGAAAAAAACAAAAAAAGATAAGCAAAGAAATATTGCGAAACGACGAAAAGAAATAACGTTCGATAAAAGGTACAACACCGCGTGGCCCACGAAGTTGTGAATAACAAAGAGTAGGCGACTGACCGATTACCGAATTCTGTTTACACGCGACACCGTTAACCCCTGCATTTGCGTAATCCGGGAAACTATAAAACTTTTGCATAATATCAAACGAACCGGTTTAACCGATTCTCCTATTATCACTAGCCTGGCGATCGATATTGACTCGTGCCTTTGATGGAGCGTAAGCAGAAAAAATGACTAAATAGAAATTCAATATTGAACATCGAATTATGATGATTATCGCGTTTCTCTAACCGCAGCCAATGTGGGCAGGTACCAACAGAGAATGCACTTCCTGCTTAAATAATGGAGATCGGAAAAAAAGAGTGACAGGAAGTGGCGGGTAACTTTGTACGGATTTTACAATTGCGTTTTTTGTCCTAGACTCTGCTAAAATTCAAGTCAACTATATATATATATATCTTCGCGAAAAGACAAGCGTCAATCTTCATCGACTGCTCGTAAAAATTCTACGCGTTTCTTCAAGACGGTGCTGTATCCAGCGCGCTCTTGTTCACGGCCGACCAAACGTCAGGGCTCTGTAGTCGATTCAAATCACCCGGTGAAATAAATGGCGACGCCAGTAGGTAACGCTGACTTACGGCCAGTAAATCTTGAATTCTTGTCAGAGTCGGTATGATTTGTATCGCGACGCGTCCCGACGTTCCTTCGCTCAAGGTACGAAGAACAACGGTAACGCGAATCGACCACGGTGTTCAACTTAAATTCCATTACAAAATCGTTTCCCGTAATAGTCGTTGCAGCCGGCGGCCCCTGGAAACGCGCCTTAAGGCAACGGGCACTGCGCATCGACAGTAAGAGCCTTACTGTCACAAGGCATTACAAAACGATCCTTACTCTATGATAACAAACGGCCGTTACACACTACATGTACTTATATTGGTAAAATATATTTTTTTTTTCTTCTCAAGCCACATAACCGACGTGTACTCCGATACAGAGAATATTATCGCACGATGGAAATATTTAGTCAATTCTCACTGCCATTGCTCCCGGGTACGTTGCACGAAGTGTTTGGACTCATCGGCGTATGTACACAGCTGCGAGCAAGGACACCAGAATGGACCGTTCAAAAAGTGTTCCCGAGTATCTTCCGCCGAAATTCTGACATTGTTCGTGCCAGACTGTAAATGCGTATATACATGTATACACACGCGCGCGCTTACACGAGAACACGAGGATAAACATAATTATGCAGAATGAAGCTGGAGAAGTTCGCATAACGGGAATGAGAAGCAGCGAGCCACGAAGTCGTCCTTGGCCGCTCCTCCTGGTATGAAATAAACGGCTACCTCCTGGGAATCATTTCCTGGACATGTTCAGCCAAGAGTATCGGACGGTGTAGCATTTGATTGATATATTTCTCTCTGACTACAACAATGATTATTTGAGACGTCAGGAGGATCTTTCTCGAACAATTCGTCCAGGTAACAAGGCTTGACGCCATACGGATAATCCTAACCTCTTATGATAGTGAAATCAACAGTTGGCATAAGTACCGGTATAACGGACGAGAGTGAAAGAGGTTTCGCTTTCGTCGGAGCGTTCCCACTCCGGGATTTGTACCTAACCTAACCTACCTGGCCTACCTCGTTGCGTTTCCCCGTTACCTGGTGACCTACTCCCAAGGCACGACGCTCACGCTCTGACGCAGACGCACACGCAGCTATGTATTATCCCGCGAGCTTAGAAAGTGAACGTCGTCCTCGTCGTCATCTTTGGCAGCGGCGAAAGGTGCGCTCTGTGCTTTATTGTGCGTATCATTCACTATGTCTAGGAGGTTATCGGGTTGGCCGGGTGCTGAGAATGATAATGAAAAGTTTTCATAAATTTTTCAGGATAGAAAAAAGTGTTTTTTTTTTTCCTCCTTTAGAAACGACCGGCCGGCATGACTCATTGAAGATCTTCATCAGCTCTCCGGATGCAAGGTCTGACGAGCTCTGACTAGAATTTCTGTACTTTGGTTAGAAATTCTATGCGGCTGGACATGGAATCATAAAACTGTCTTCGTGGAGCATAATTCATGCTCGTTCTATCTTTTGATTTGTGCGTCGTAAACTGGTAACTGGTTATACTTATTATTTATTGTGGCTCATGAGTAATTTACTTATTTTTCTTTTTCTTTTTTTTTTTTAGTTTACCTATCACGGTACTTCAGCGTGGCGCCTGGGTACAAGGTGGTTTTCAATGCTGGACGATATCGAGAGATAAGAATAAAATGTATTGAGTCTACGTGGATAGTTCAGTTAGGTACAACAGGATCCTTCTGACACGCATGCGGAAAGCGGCAGAGTCGAGAGTTCCTAGTGATTTCTCTTAACGCACACGCGAATATCCTTCCCGGTTGAGTTAAGTCCGCTGTGGGCAAAGTGGGGAGTCTGTATGTACGGGATAGTCGGTATTACAGTTTTATATATATATATATACCTATAAAAATTACACGTTAATCGAACCAATGGAATGTGCAAAAGAACCAGTCCTGGTAAAAAAACCGCACTTCCGGAAACATGCCTCCTGAGCATTGTTTATGCCGGATTGTGGAATCTAGGCAAGCACCTAACTCAAGTAATAATATAAAACAGCCAGATGTCAATTCCAACCTTAAGCTAATTAGTAAACACTGATTTATGGGTTAATAAAAAAAAAAAAAAAAAAAAAAAGACCAAGTGTTAGAAACAACACCAAAACGATTTCTATTCCGGTTCGAAAATATAACGAGGATTAGAAATGATCGTCTTTTACTTTTTTAATTTAATTCCGACTGGTTTCTCTTTGTCAAATATTTCACGATGTTCCACGTGCACCTGATCGCATGGACAGACTTTGGATACAGGAAGACGGGTTTGATGCTGCTATAAGAAGTATCTGTCTGGATGCTGGAGCGCGCCAGGACCTATTTGCAAAAAGGTCGAATCGACTCTTTTTGCTCGACAATGCTCAGGCAGCATGTCGTGCGGTGTCTGGGCCCGGCTAGTGAAAGCTGCAGAGCCACTTTCCCCAGGGCGAACGAGCGCTCAGCTGGTTTCCGGGGACCCCACTAGCCTGGCCCGAGTCCCATCCAGCGTCATGGAATCAGACCTCAATAGCCCATAGTTACTCGCGTCCCACCATCGTTCCACTAAAAGTTGTACCGGTCCGACGCTTAAATGTTAACCACTCTCTCGTCGAGCCTCTCCCGTCCCTGCCCAACCACTTCACAAGGCATGCCCCCCCTCCCCCCCCTCCTCCACCGTTGTACTGATCTTGTCATTTTTACAGGAACCCTACGGCACCAACCTGATGATGCCTCGTAGGCATAATTACTCTAAAAATATAAATCTGGGACCTTGTGGCTGGATCCTGACGGTATTAATTGATATTAATAATTTATTCAGGAGCATTGAGTGTCATATGGTCTCCTTTTGGAATTATCGAATTTTTATGTCAGATCTCGCTTTTACTTTCTCTGATTGATCATTGACCAAATAGAAGTAGGCGATTCTAGGCTCTCTCTATAATTATCCCACTTCGCGAATGGCGGTCAAGCACATTCTGTAGGTCAGTTCTGCATCACTTTCGCTGATGTCTCTGTTACTTAACAATTACGCTGGACGTCGCGACGCGTGCGTCCTGCCCTGTTGGGATGGTTGACGAATAAATGCCAATATGATGAAATATTGGAAAACTTAATGATCATTCATGAAAGCCCATCCCTCTTGCAGGCCCATGACTCTCGTACGATTCGATGACCGTTTACAGTGGGAAAGATCATCGTGCCTATAATTATTTTTTAGCGTCCTTGAAGCCTGAAGGTAATTAAGTATGTTAACTAGCTGTGTATTTTAGTAATTTTAAATTTTTAAGTTATCAACCAAATTTGACTTTTTTTTTCGACAAATTTAATCCTTGACGACTCGACAAATTCTTCGGGATCAGTTTAAACGAAATTACCGTAGATTCGGACTAGTTGCTTTTTTAAGGCCGTTTACATGCAACTACTTCGTGTAGTTGAGGTTATACCCCCGGCTGGGTTAGACTGCGGAAGTATCGTGGGTTCTTGGCTTGCGACTCTCTCCTTCCGCTTCTGGAATGTACCTGACTCCTAATGCGAGTGAGAGAGTGAGAGGAACGAGGAGAGTAGTAACTAGGAGATGCGGAAATAAAGGAAAAAAATAAAAAGACAGTATTACCACCTGTAGCTTTTATCTTCCCAGCAGAAGTCGCTATGAGGATAACCTTACTGTGTCACGTTTGCAGGATCGTTTCCCATGTCGCGAAATTTCGCAACTTCGTCGCATTCCCATGGAGCTATGGACGAGGGAAGGAGGGGAGGGTTCAAGAAGGAGGGCCAATGGTATTTCTGGGGGAAAGCGAAATACAATTTGCGACAGAACCTTAAGTCGCTGGGACGACCAAACGTGATCGTCTTTTCACCTTTCTGTCAGTTTACAGAAAGTTTGTAAACACGTGTATATATATATATATACATGAATTTTCACAAAAATTTCAAAAAGGCGCGTATCCATGAACAATACCCTACAGTGCATTTATCTAGTGAAAAAAAAGTAACGGAAAGGGGGGGGGGGGGGGTAATAAAAAAACTCGCTTCACTTTCATGAAATTAAGCAATAACGGGCGACCGTTACCGATTCAAATTACTGCCACGTTGTTAAGGCGGTTTACAGGCGAGCGACTGGACGAGTAGTAACGATTAGTTCTTTTCATGATCCACGTTATTCCTAATATTCACAGTACGGGTCCTTTAATGGACTAAGCGAAGATTCGGAGGTTCCTTCAGTCAGTATTGACTGGTTTAAAATAATTAGCTGTGCAAAAAATTACTCGACCGCAATTCACTTTCAAAACTTTCTCGGATATAGCTCCGGTGTATACCACACAGCCAATGAGCATGGCGCTGACAGTTGGTAACCGTGTTAGCTGGCGTTGGGTAGTTCGGGACGCCGATTAACGAAACTAATGAAAAAAAAAAAAAAAAAGAAGGTAATCACGGCGGTTACGCAATCCCGCGCAAACGAAAGTGCTCGCGCCATGTGAAATGACGCCTGGAAGGAACTACTTCTCGCCATCTAGGAGGACTAATGACAACTAATTTCAGATAGCAATCGTTAAAGGTACCGCGCGCTCACGTTTCTCTCGCGAAATAGAGATCAGGCTTGCGATATCTTACCCAGAATTCTTCGGGGTTTCTTTCGAGAGAAACAAAATGACGTCGCTAAGTTATCCATCTTACATCGATTTATATCGCTAGAAACTCGCAAGGCGGTCCTCACTGGAGCATGTTGGACTTAGGAAGCGTTCCTAAAGATTTTACGAAAAAACATATAAAGAAAATGGCTGACAATGGAGGTAACGTTGTAATAAATAAAATTACGAAAAATATCGATATCTTCGAATCGAAATCTTATCGATCGACCAATCCTGCAGTTATTTCAAAGATAATATACACAGTTGAGACTGTGTACTTGTCAGGTGCGTTCACAGTACAGTTGACCTAGTCGGGCTAGTGGCTGCGTAATCTAAAATTAATTCGCAACAGCTGCTTAACCCAGGGATAGATCGACTGTACTGACGGGTTCTGAAATTTTTTTTTTTCTTTCTATGCATGTCAAGGTTATAATGGGACGGTTTGTGAACGTTGATATTTTCACACGGAAGTCCATTGCGTGAGTGTATCAAGTACTCGAGAGAATTGTCAATTTTTCGAATTCATATTTTTTTTTTTTTTTCTAAGACAGCGCAGCCGCATGCGACGTCTGGTAACGCGAATTGACATTTGACTGGCCTCCTTTCTCCGGGGCTGCCACGTGCTCCTGGATTTGGCTATGAGCGAGAAAGTAGCGTTAGAAGCTACGGCGGATACCGACGTGAAATTTGAAAATACTCGAGCGGCGTCGCGACGCTCAAAAATTCATTGTACGCGTACAAAAATTCTGTTGGGTTTCGTAATGAAATTGAAAAAAAATAATTAGACTGAAGAAACAAAGAATATTTTAATTTCAAAAATTTCCCCTATCTCGGGTAAAAAAAATTGTATTAAATTTTTTGATTTACTTTCATTGTTAAATTCGAAACTCGAACAAGCGATGGGAGTGAAACTTCATGGACGAGTGCTATAAGAATGAGTTTATATATTAATATTAATAACAATTATGAGGAAGAAAAGAAAAAGAAATATTCCATGGATGACGAAATAAAGTAATCATGTGATCAAAGAGCTGTGTGAACGTTCGTTTAATATATGTACTCTGATGAAATTTATATATGTTATTATAATCCAATTGATTGCATGCGTTTTCAGAAAAGGCGGTTTTTCTCATTTTCTAATTGATAATCATTATCAGCCACCATATACCCATGGAATAACTCATGGTGTTGCAAAGAACGCCGGAACGACGAAAGGAAGGGAAAAAAAAGAAAAAATTGCGTAATTGTCAATTATCGACGAGTAAATTATATTTCACGTATATAGGCTAAGAGATAAACAGGTAATTATACGTCGGGTAATTACACGGAACGCGCAGGCACCATTGACGCTCGGATAAAGGAACGAAGGAATAATAATGAACGTGTTACGAAGAAACAAAAAGTTTTACACGTGAAAAAGAAAAAGGTGGCGTCCATATTGCTTTTCTCCGTTCATACGAGGTACAGTACGCTTAGATAATTATAATGTAGGGTATAGTCTGATACATAAATAAAATAAAGCTGTCGCGGATATTATCCGGTATACCACTGTTCGTGTCGATTAATGAAGGAAGTGAGTCTCGAAGACACGTTCGAATGGCTTTCAGAGGATATATGGAACAGCAGGAAGGCGGAATTGAAAACTTGATCTGAAGAAGGAAGCCGACCTGTACCTATCGGGTGTCTAGGAAAATAATTAAAGAGTGAAAATGCCAGGCGCGCGTGGCAATTATTTTTGGCTTTTGGACGACCACTTTGAATTCCAGGCTGAATGAATTTCACTGGCGACGGACGCGTTTGCATGTGGACGACGCCAAAACTTTGTGGTACACGACCTCGAAGTAAGAAAGCGCTCAGGAGATGTTTTTCGAATTTTTGGATGCTTTCGAAAAAAAAAGTTTAATATCTTTGTTATTTAATTTTTATGAAAAAAAAAATTTTTTCTCGCAAACTCGGTAAATTTTGAAAAATTGTTGAATTCAAGTATACAGGCGCCACTGACTTTTATCGTAGTACTTGATTGATCTAGGGATCATGATAATTTTGATTTTGTAATTTATCATTTCGTAGGAAATGAACGAGTAATTTTGATCTAGGAAATCAAGAATCACGTGACTTTCACTTTCACCGCCAAAATAACGAGGACGCACGCATCGTTGCGTATTTAGGAGAAACGAACGCATAAATGTATTCCCTTGTTTTTTTATTTTTTATAAATATTTTTTTTCGATTGTATCTTCTCCCACCCAACACCAGGCACTTTTAATTCACGAAAGGATAATATGAGTAAGAGAGGGATGGGCAAAAAATTGAAAAGAATTATTGAAGAGGAATAATTCGATATCTATCCACTTGAAAATCCGATCGACAGGTCTGTATTATTAAACGATAATAGACTTTACGCTCTGTGATTCTCTGGTGGGACCAGAAACGCGTTTTCAACGTAGCGACGATCAGGCAACCGGTCCCATCGATAAACCTGCCTAAGCCATCCGGATACCGATTTCGCATGCCGCGATAATGAATTATCAATAATCAAATCTGACAAGGCAACTGTGATATCACATCAATACCGATCTACAAAGTGTAAAAATCGGTATGACCGATTTTCTAAGACTCTTGGAGATCTCGTACAGTAAGACACCGATCTTTTTTTCTCTCTTTAATTTCCCCTTTTTTTTCCATCTCAAGTTCGTACCGATACCGATACCGATACCGATCCCGTGGCCAACTTCACGCTTGACGAGATCGGCAGCCAGGTCCAGGCGAAATTTATATCGTCGTCAAAGAGCGTCTTCGCGGTTGAAGAAACCTGCGGCTGCTTTTGACTCGTTATGGTAACCGAGCACAAGAGCCCGCAATATCGGTATTTTCTTACCGATATCGAAAAAGAATTTAATTTTCGTCGTCGACACAGGTAACGAGAAGGGGGAAAAAAAGCGTAAACAGTCGCGACATGAAAATAAGCCTCGAAAAATTCTTGGAGGTGAAACTTCCTATGTAAACGCGGGTAAAGAAACGGCGACAACCGGTTTTGCAAACGCATAGAGGTATATGGCGTTCGGAAACAAGAAAAAGAACCGAGAAACATCCAGAGAGAGAGAGAGAGAGAGAGAGAGAGAGAGAGAGAGAGAGAGAGAGAGAGAGAGAGAGAGAGAGAGAGAGAGA
>JASANN010000485.1:166401-181894 GCA_031762395.1 Calameuta pygmaea
GAGAGAGAGAGAGAGAGAGAGAGAGAGAGAGAGAGAGAGAGAGAGAGAGAGAGAGAGAGAGAGAGAGAAAGAGAGTATTTAAAACGACAAAGAGACAAGAAACAAAAAAAAATTAAGAAAAAAATAAAGGAAAATTAATACCCTCAACGGTACTCAACGTCAATTATATCGATTAGTATGATGTTTTTGAATATCGTAAAGGCATGTATATCAACGAATAATATTCAAAAGTCTTGATTTGACTGACTTAGTACCCACTAACTGCCGGAGTCATGTTCACGATGCTAAAACAATTTTTGTTAACTAAGACCGCGTTACTAAAATGCAATGGTCGAGAAAAAATCGTATTTGTAACATGTGATTTAAAAAAAAAAATCCCCAAAAAAAAACATGTTCCATAAAGTACCGTTATTTTTGTTAACAAAAAAATTTCTCTCCATAAAAGGGAAAAGGTGCGAGAGAAATTTCTCAAGCTTCACTCGGCATTTTCAATTCATCCGCGTAATTAAACTTACGTTGATAGTAAATCCCGCGATTGTTACCAGCGTTCAAAAATGATACATGCATAAAATACGCGCGCAATCATCAGTCCCCGTGTAAGCGCGCCCTAAGTCACGTAAACCGGGAACTCGACTACTCAACCCGGAAGAATCGGTCTTCGGGTTCTGACTGAGTGCGGCGAGTGAGCGACCGTTGGAGAAAGTAATCACAGCCCACGCTATGGTTGGGAACAGACAGACACCTTGTCTTCGAATAGCCAGTGGTTCTCAGTAAGTAGGAATCAAAAATATCCCAAACAAACAATAACGTACAATACGATTACGCGATTAAAAAATAAGTCTAAGAATCTCGACAAGAAAGATCGGATAAAAAAATTACCAAAAAATCGTTCGAAAAATTCGACAAACAAAATTATCTCAACGTTCGTGACCGATGAGAATTGGGAAAATAAAAATATTGAAAAAAAATTTTTTTTTCCAAAAACCTGATTCGAACCCCATCACGACCTACCTGGACTTTGTTCATTGTCTCCTTACGGAATTCCTGTAAGGTGTGTGAAGTTGGCGTTTCGTTAGATCGTGAGAAAATCTATACCGGAAGTTGAGACGGTAAGAGATTTTCAAATGGCACGAACTTTACAGAAGAAGACGCGAGTGAGTCTAACCGGTAGCAGGTAAGAAATAATTTATTGTAATTCCGCAATTAAGCATAAAGGAAAGTGAGCGAAATGCATGCACTGATTGTGATGCACCGAGTGCATGCGGCATTGAGCTGTCATAGGGAAATGGTATTGGTGTTTTAACACTGAAGTCGTGAAGTGCACCGCGGATGCAGGGTGCGTCAGCTCCGCGAATTTAAAGCGAAAACAATCCTTGCGAATCCTCGCCACAAGTTCCTCGAGCAACGTGAACTTTGGGGATCGAAAAAAAAAACTTCGGTAAAATTTCGACCTTTCATACAAAATGGCCGTTTTGACATATTTGATATATCGAAATCGAGTGCAAGCTATGACGTCTTGGAACCCGTGACGTAGTAGCTGTTCAATTACGCCACGGCATAGCGACCTATCATTATCTTAGTCGGCCTCTTTTTTTTTTCAACCGAGCAATTACTTTTCTAATGCACCTGAAGTGCACGCTAAACTACTTTTTACAGTGATAACGAAAACCGTCGGCCGCGATAACACGCGGAGCGCGTCGCTTGAACGATATGCAAGTTTTCAAAGTAACGTCTTTTTTATTTTTTTTGAACTTTCGCACCGAATCAACGATACATGAAAAAAATTATCTGCCCATCCCATAGACACTGAACGCACAAGTGGAGAGTCACGTAAATTTACCAGAAAATTTCGTTGATTATTGCCTCATCCACATAATACTTAATTAAACAATATTAAACGGCTCCTACTTGCTAAATTACGCTTATCCATTGATATGCACCTTTTTTTAGACGAACGATCAAGACACGTGGCACAATCTACAGCTGTTTTCAAAATACAAATAAGCTCGCTCGCGAATCCAAGATCCAAGCAAATAATTGAGAATCGACGAGTCGCTTAATTAGAATCGCTCGAATTAAACGATCGACGATAACACGGTAAATAAAGTTATCGGGATAAGAGTACCAGCGTGGTTATCGATTAAAAAAAAAAAATCACTATATATCCACAAAGAATAAATTCTCTCATCCAAATTTCCCTTATCATTGGAATCTGAAACTCACGTGGAATGATCATTTCATTTTCTATGTACGGATAATGTAATCGGTCGGTGAGCAAAGCGAAGAAAAAAAAAAAAATTGTTATCCTCAAAGTCTATGAAGAGACCTCCTACTATCAGTACGGTCGGGTCTTCTGATAACACAGCTGTTTATTTATAAAACATTCTTATTGCCACCGATGATTCGTGCACACCGAACGGAGCCGCAAGACCATATTTTTTTCGGGTCATCGATTCGCGAAAATACGAAGTTTCTCGAAATTTCGAAAAAAAAAAAAAAAAAATTAGAAACCTATAACGTCTTTTGCTGTACGATACTCAAAAAGCTGGCGAACGAGATTACACTTATCGACACAACCGTAAAAATGATAATCGACATACGTCACGTTGTGAAAGCTTTATTTCCTTTATCGAATTGTGTCGGAAATTTGAAAAAAAAAATTTTTTTTACGCCCAACCTAATCACGAGTCAAGATCACGTGGCGATTATTCCGATACGAAAGATGAAATCACATAATCATGTCGAACTGCTAATACGTGCGATAACGTTTACATGATTTATGTTAATTATATTTAATATCATTAATCAAATCGTGATGGATTACTTAATTAATCGTGTTATCATAATTATTGTAATGATTCGTTGAGCCGAGCCGTTTAGAGCGACAAAGAGAAAGGGTCGATGCAAGTAAATCAGAAAAGGACCTAGAATTAAGTGCACGGAATATTTTATAATCGCAACAAGTCCAGCTCGATCCAGCGAGCAAACTGGTGGAAACGATTAGATAGATCATTGGCAACCATAATTGAGTCATGGATCATTTGGGTTCCATTCGTAGTTTCTAACCAATGAATACAAGATTAATGGCAGTAAACCTGTCGACCAACTAACAGTCTACAAATTGCCATATAATGGTCGTGTTACGATTTTTCAAAAATTTTAAACACCCACAGGACTAATAGACGATGATAACGAATGAAAATAATTGATAATTAAAATTACGATGAATTAGGCGAATCGCGACTGCGTTTTAAACTGAGACTATTTCCAAGTCACCCAAAAATGTTTAAAAGAAGCGACCGTCTGTAGGACGCGAGTCGATTGAAAATTTCTGATGAAGCGAAGAAGCAAAAAATATTGGAAAAAGTGCATATATATATATAAACCTTTTTTTAAAGAATATATATATATATATATACAGACACACAAAACATAATTCTGAGCCAAGTAAATGCAATTTTCTTCCAACGTGTCGCATCCATCCCAATGCAAGCGCCTAATGGAATACGTAAGGACACGTAAGCACTGTCGCCCGTTGCAAAGCACCTTAAGCCTCTGGTTACCTGCAGTCAAGCTGACACCTGGTAAAGGTGGGTCGAGAGTGTCGACTTTTTTGTGGCTTCGTTTAGACCATGGATTAAAACCCAAGGTCAGGTTACGGTTAGTGGGCCAGGGTCCTTTCAGAAGAGAGAACCTTAGTGCTAGTGAAATATAACGCTCAGCAAAGGGCATAAAGTTTAAAGGTCGAGGTGGCTGACCCATGAAATTTTTTTTTTTTTCATTTTCAAAAATATCACCAATCAGATACAAAACACCCAATACGAGCACGACGATTCCACATATCGCAGTGATCCTGGTACAAGAGTTAGATACCAGATAAATAGTCGAGGTCATAGGTCACCCAGTACGGATCCATTAGACTTAGCCTTTATCAGCGAAACCGTCGTATGGTGAATTCATTAATAAAAGGGTTAAAATTACATGCAAACACACATACACACACACACACCACGTTCACGAGATCGACATCGCGACTCGTGGATCAAAGATCCTCCCGTCAAGGTCGCCACGGATAAATCAAAGCATATAGGTCAGGAGGTGACGTTCAATCGTACATTTCTAATCAGCGTCGAAAGATCTACAGTAATACCAGCAAGGTCGCTGACACTTGTGACGTACGCAGTACGACGAATCGTATCATCCCACAATGAAGCACCTTGTATGATAAATCTAGTAAAAAAAAAAAAAAAAAATCCCTATATCGATACCAGTACCAAAAATGCAATCAAGATGAATCTTTCGAATTCTCCGATATCGGCATAAAATTCGCGAGTGTCTCTGATCGATCGAAAACATATACCTATATACATATATATATATATATATATATATATAGGTAAATAGTACTGATGCCTATTAAAAGATACCGGAAGATAATGGGATCGCGGTTATCCGAGTGTGGCCAGTGCCACGTGACCTATAGTGTATCCCGATACATATATAAATCTGTATTGATTCAAAGTAGGCACAGAGTTCAGCAGACACGATTATCGGTATCGGCACGACGCACTGCCGGTCCAATTGGCAGATCGATCTACCGTTTGTAATTACCTGTATATCAGTACCTGCCTAGCAACAAGTCCTCTACACCCCATTAGCGCAAACGTCTAATCGCGATTCTATTTTCGCGCCGTGACATTACCCGCTGGTCATTGGATGACAATAGTACGAAAAAAAAAGAAGAGTAAGCAGGACGAGGGAGAGGCCCGATCGTCCGCCCATCCCTGAGCCATTGTGTCATGGTGAATTCGAAGCACCCATGGTGTCCCATTGTTATGACATAAATAATTCGAAACGCATACCAATTTGAGCCCACTTGGATCCATGTGCTCCACATAGCTAATCGTTTGGTGGATGCACGTATGTTCATACGTGCACATATGCTCAAAGGTACTAACACAAGGTCAGCCAGTTTGTCAGCGATGGTATAGCGTCCTTGTTGGTGTGTGGGTGATTCAAAGAGAGAGAGAGAGAGAGAGAGAGAAAGAGAGAGCGAGTGAGATGGAGAACGACGTGGGCATGTAGTTGGTAACATACGTTACGAGGAACACATATGCTCGCGTATAGACGGATCGGGGCTAACGGAGTTAAGTGACTTCATCTAGCAACCAATCAGCATTAGCGGACTCGATGAAATGCTCGAAATGTTTGTCTCGATCTCCCGCGTACTGCTGTCTCTCTCGCTCACGTTACAGCGGATCCTCATTTCGGATCATCCGTCTCTCTCTTTCTCTCGCTTTCCGTATCATCCGTTTGGACTGACGTTGGATGACGTCACTGCACTTCAACTGGTCGAGCTTGACGGGGAGAATCGAACGCGATGCTCGACGGCCCTGACTCCGTCGTCAGACGGAAGCGGACCGCATGCGGAATAATTTAGTATAATCGAAAGGCGTGGGGTTAATCGATGCTGGAAGGCGAGTGTAAAGAGATGAGTAGAGGGGGTGGGGGGAGGGGGGTACAGAGGAACAGAGTAGAATGGGGGGGAGAGTGAATACAAAATTAAGAACTCACTAATTGGAACGTTAATAATTGTTTTGTGTAAATGATAACAAAAATTGTTTCGTTATCACGAAATTCTTCATTGTTCGCGGGGATGATTGTGACGAGAGAAAATTTTATACTTTTTTTTTTTCATTTCCGGTATCGAGAAACTGGAAATTCTGTTATCCGGCACGGATAAGGGGATGAGGCATATGTGAAAAAATGCAAGAGCGAGCTAGTAGGTGGGTGGACAGTGTAAACAAGAGAGATAACGATAACGGGCGTAGGTAAATGCAAATGCAAGGAGCTTGAGGCGATTTCATCGCGAGCTTATATGTGTGTGTGTATATATATATATATATATATATATTGTATTCGTAAAGGTACATAAGATACATAATATGTAAGAGAGGTATATCTGCATATGTATGTACATGAAAATAAGGATGATTCATTCGTGTTACATTCAGTACGATATGTGAGTAACGTGTGCGAAAAGATCTTTCCTGACTGAGAAGACATGCGGGAACGACAGGAAAATATAAAGCAGATTGGATATACAGAATAAAGAAAATATTTATCAGCTGTCCGAAGGTGCGTGTGTGTGTACATAGATATATATATATATATATATATATATGTCTGATTAGTCAGTAGACTTTCCTACTGACTGAACGACTGCGCCAGAAAGTCTCGAAGAACAGCCAGTAGTCAGAGTCTGTATGTAGGCTGACCGGTAAGCAACAGGTGGGCGTATCTACTTGGCCGGCACAACGTATTTCCAGTAGAAAATTACTACGTAGTACGTATAGATGCAAATATTTATTGTAGACTATGTCACATGTTTGATAAAAGATAAAAATTACCATTACATAGATTTAAGAGAATTTTTGAATTTACCGGTGAAAATAGTCTTATCGGTGTCGTCGAGACTTTACCTCGGTCAGTCGTAAACCATTTCGAACGATAACGTTGCCGGAGCAAAGGATTTACATATTTGTAATAAAATCTACGAGAAAATAGCTTCCAGCACTGTTTTCGTAAGAGTTATTCAAGCGCATCGATAACTTTTCCTGATGACGAAAGCTAACCTAACCTCTTTTTCGTGAAACTTCCATAGCGAAGACGCGCGACGTGTACGAGCCCCGTGAAGTTGGCCGCGAAGCATCGACTCTCTCGTAGTTCACAGTTCATCTATAGTGCGTTCGATTCTATCGGCGGGAGAGCACTGAACAACGCGAAGCGGACCCTTATGGAATTTGCTAAAGAATTAAAGCAGCTACACGGCCAACAGAGAACTTAGCTAAGGAAGATTCAGGTATACTCTCGTATACAAAGATAGCAAAGCTAACAAGCTGTCCATTGTCTAGCCTCCATCTACTGTACATTAACGTTCGTGAACTAAAGATATTCCTTCCGCGTTCGTATTTCTCGTTAAGAGGTTAATCCTCGCGATTTCCTACCGTTCATGTATACATGATGCTGCCTCCACAGATGTTGATACTGACTCCAACGTGAGCTGGTGCTGTCATCGTGAATAGGTGGCAGAGGAGCGTGAACTTGATGGGCGTGAGACGTGGGCGGCAGGGGCGGCGGCGGTTGGGGTTGTTGTTGATGTGCCGGAGCAACTACGATATGTGGATGCGGTGGTCCAGGGGGTTGATGCTGCTGGGGATGATGCGCCTGGTGAAGCACTCCTGGTACTGGAGGCGGCGCCAATTGCTGGTACTCCATAGCACAGCTCATCCGTCTTCGTTTCACGCAGTTCGCATTTATTTATTAATCACCAAGAAGGTACCCGTCAATTGTATTCGTCTTTCGAATAAAATGGCGGGACTCGACCCACCACTGTCCAACGTGATTTGCTTATTACGTTGCAGGATTAAAAGAACCGCGTCCGATACTTCTAAGAGGCGTCGCGTTTTTTCGTTTTCTTCTACCGCGTCGTCTTCTTAGAATACCCGAAGGCACTAGACCCTTCCCGACGCCTTCGTCTTGTTTATTATTGTCAGAATAGTCGCGAGGTCTATCGACGTGTTGATGCGCCGTGCTCTTCGTCTTTACCGAAACATCAAGGCGCGTTTCTAACCTCAAACTGTCATGTTCGATCGTGTCTCCCGCAGGACATGAAAAACGTACATGATCAAAGTTCTAGTTTTCTCGATACACAAGCTACGTGCACTGCGAATAAATACAAGGATAAAGAGGCAAGCGAGAGATTACAGAGGGAAGAAAAAAAAAAGATTAATAAAAGGTCCACGGACAGTTCCTCTAGTACGCTTCGCTCGAATGTCTCTGTCCTTGACGCTTTTTCCGATCACTGTTTTCACCCACTCACAATGTCCAGATGAAAAGTATACAGAGCATTCGAGACGTTCTAAGTGGTTACCGTAAAAGATTCCACTAACGGCCTCTCACCGAAGGCAATTCTTATCATTAATATAAAATTCAAACGAGAGTCGCGTTTCCCTTATCGTTATGCGATTTCAATCAGACGGCAATGCTCGTAAGTGCCATTAAAGACATCACTGAAGTCACGGCAAATAGTCTAACGTACGAGTATATGGCGAAGGGACGCGCGCGTTAATTTTTCCTCTCTTCTCTGCAGCTGTCAAAATCCCGTGGCTATGACAGCGAGAGTGAACGAGACACGAGAGAGTGGGAGTCACTGAACGGGCAGCGAGGAAATGAAAAGCGCGTCTCGAACGTACGGCGTCCGGACAGGCACTGCATCGCGGTGCGGAGCCGCCACGAGCTGCCACGGCCTCCAGAGGAGAGCTCTCCTCAGGGAAGGCGCAGAACCTGCCTTCGTATTGCCCGCCTCCACCTCCCACTACTATGTCTAAAATCCCCCACTTCTTTACCACCACCTCCCATCGTTCGACCGTTGGAAGCGAAGCGAGACAGAGATATACGTACACGACTCGGAACAGCAATTTCAAACGACGAGAAGGGCTTCCGCATTGGGATTTCTGGATATAAACAGTTGGCGAGGGTTGCACGGTAAAAAGGGTCTTTATGTATGTGTGTATATATATATATATATTTGGTAATAGGTACTATTTCAGATTTTGGTACTCGGTGTAGAAATTTTTTTTTATTGATACGACCCGACAACGAGAATCCGATGAAAAGACTGTATATCCTGAGTATTTTGAGTTTGGACTTCCTGTGGCCTCCTTGTTGATTCTACGCGTAAATAATCTTTACGACGGTCTATAACAGTATCGAGGATAGAATAAAATTCCCTAGGTAAGATTTATATGGTAAACATCGGTTTCGATAAAAGTAACTATACTAACGAGTCCTGGGGCTCTTGGGTACGTCGACTTGTATACTGAAATTCCTGTACTTTCCAAGGTAAATATAAACGCGGATACTCACGAAAGGATCGTTAACGTTATATTTCCCTAGGAAATAAGTGCATTAAGACTAAGTGCTCAAAAGTCCCTAGAATCACAAAGTTCCTTTCTCGCTATTCAAATGGAATAAAAAAAAGATGGACAGACGTCGCTGCGAAATACATACGTAGTATAAAATTTTGTGTTTCTCTTTAAAAAAAAAAATTGGTCAAATGGATGTTCTGATTTTCTTAAAGTGACCCAGATCGCTTCTGGCGGAGTCTATTGGCCGAGTTGAAATTAACGGTAACGCTCGACGGCGCTTGGGTAAAATCGAAAGTGGTGAAATGGCGCGGGGCCCACAGGACGGAAGGGAAAGATTTCCTCGTGGTGAAGAGAGAGAGAAAAGCGACGACGCGAAGGAGGAAAGGAGTTGGCAAGAGCGAGAGAGAGAGAGAGAGAGAGAGACAGCACGGCGATCGTCTGTATATAAAAGTGAGTGAGTAAGAGAGAGACAGGGAAAATAGAAGAAAGACATACAGGACAAAGACAGAAGACAGTGAGTAAGTGCCGATCGTGAATCCCAGTCCGCATGCGCGTTCCACTCTCTCCTCGAGGCCCGTGATAAACTCTTCTTGGGCCCCAACAATGTATAGCAGATACTTAGAAGAACACTATGGGTCCCAGCAGAGCGCGAGGCCCTGAATCACCGAAACCGGTCTGGGCCCAAAAACCTTGCCTCAGCGAACGCGGAAACTGCGAATCAGACCAGGCATACGATACGCGCTATTTTTTTGCATTTCATTGTTATTATTATTATCCGCCAACTTTTTTTTTTTTTTGTTACTCAAGCCAAGTACTGCACAGTCATCCGATGCATGGGTACTAAAGTTATATCCCATTGACTTTTGGGAGTATAAATTTTTTTGACGCCATCGAACTGCAATACCCAAGAGAGATTCCGAAGAAGAAAAAAAAAACGGCGAAACAAAAGATATCCCGAGCACGTTTTTCACTGCCGCGCGGCCACTAGTCTGTGACTAATGAATTCGAGACGTTTAACTATTTTCTAACCAGCACTTGCCTGGGTCCTACGAATAAGTTTGCTTTCGTCGATTTAATCGCACGAAACAAAATACGCCGCCGTTCGTTTTCACGAAAGCGAAATTCTTTTACGGGTCGACCAATCGTATCGTGAGACGATCAACGATTATTTTGATCGATTACGAAAATTGTCCATCTGTAACCTTTACGAGGTTCTATGGCAGGTAACCGCTTCCTAGACTGTCTCTGTTCGTCCTATACCCTGGAACAAGGACGACGACAGGTAATTGCTGGAGTTTCCTGACTAAAGGTTAACGCGAAGGATCGTTTCGATGCGAACGGAACGAGAATACTGCAACAACCTGTTGATCCTGGCCCCTTTCACTCCTATCATCCGCGATCAGTACTAAGTGGTGTGTGTGTATATATATATATATTCCAGGTGTAATTTCGCAATGACAATTCCTCAGCCAAACGCAACAGCCACGTGAACAAGTATTCCTGAAGGAATAAAAATGTCCACCTATCGCTTGGAGAACTTTGCTGGTTCCGCATTAAAAAGCAACGACAAACTATTTGGTCAGTTTATTGCGTAAATCGTTTTTTCATTCCAGAAAACAGCGAAACTTGCCCTGAAGTGTATAGAGGAAGGGGTACTGCTGGAGGATGATGAAAACAAAAAAGTGAGAATACAAAAAAAAAGTTGGCTCGCCTCCCATGGCGATTGGCTTGGGCCGCGGCAACGATGGAGAACCGTGGCATTTCACTAACTGGAGAAAGTAGCCGAAAGCGGTTCTTTGCCGGGCCGGGCCATACGAGCAATAATGGTTGCTCAACGGGTACCGGTCGGTCAGATCTTGCCAAATCTTATTCCTGGACTTTTAATGCCTTGGACGGTTAAAAATATGCTGGCTGTGGGTATGTATGTATATATATATATTTTTTAAAATTGCTGTGTTAGATTTATGAAAAAAAAAAAAATAAAATGTTTTCATGTAAGCGACAGGTATATGATCTAAGCGACTATTGTCGCTGATCGTAATGGCACTTCATATCGGTCGTCAATTATCGCTGGGGAGTAACGAGGAAACGTTGATAGACAACCATTAAGTGTATCTGTATACTCGGGATGAGTAGTTATTTATCTGAAGATCAATTTACAACGCGCGACAACTTGTTCAGCGATCGCGATATGAGAATGAATTGATGAATGGCTTTGTGAGATAAATTTAATCGTATTTATGAATAATCTGATCTATATTATGTATATAATGGATTGAATGTGTAGCTATATGGATACTGAAGTACATGTGGAGTCACCTTAAGAAGCGTCAGGTGAAGCTTCTAGAGATACAGAAACGTCTAGTTTATAACGTTGTGTATCCACGTGTATGCTTAAGTCTTTTATTCTATGCAAGTCGGACGATTCTACTGTGGACTATGTAGTTCAATGTATACGGCTGGATCCACACGTGGGAGCTTTGTCGGTGAAGCTTCTTCGCGCCTTCGTAAACTCGCCATGTCGACATCTGTCCGTCAGCTGTTAAACTGCTCGACGAGTCGTGTGCTAGATCAAAAGCGACTCGGATCGCGAAACGTGAGGCCATTTTGAAATTTGAGTTTCAATGGAAATTAGACCAAAAAAATGAACGTTCGTTAAGATCGTGAATTTTATTCTTAAAATAGAATTAAAGCGGAAGAAAAAAAAAAGGAAATGTACGAACAAGCAGGAAATTGTAAATCCATGATGTTTTTTTTTTTTCAAGATAGATAAGAAGCCTGATAAGAATTAACCGTTAGATAGACTCCTCTCGTACCTACAATTGATAATTTCTTATCGTACGTGACATCGGGAAGAATATGTGGATATTAAAAAAAAAAAAATGCATCGACTATTCCTAAACGTCAACACGTTTCCTTCGTTCTTACTAAAATATTCAAAAATCACATAGATCCTTCTCAACAGTCGTTCAATACTGTCCAATATACTGTTGGTACATGACGTAGGTTTTTTTCACATATGTGGACCGCAGTGACTCAGTGTGTGACGACCTCGCGAGTGCGGCAATGGAAATATTATTCATGGTGAAGAAGGAAATAGTCGGACTATCCCATAGAATAGAAAGACTGGAGAAGTTGAACAATACAAGTTAGAATGTAAGAGGAGATGAGAAGACCTTGTAAAACGTCGAAAGACTCAAAAAGAAATTCCCGTCTTATATACTAAAAGTATAATTGTAATTATCACGCCTAAGAAACATTGTGCCACCGGGTATATACATAAGTATACGATGACACGTATGAACGTAGCGGCACGTGTGCCTGTGAGGAAGTTTAATAGCCATGTAGTAAGTGGACGCTAAAACGAAAAATTGGTAGAATTTTCTGGATATTGTGGAGAGCAAAGCCGAAAATTACGCCAGTGATAAATTTGTATACCGTACAGGAAACACGGCTGGAAAAACTATGAGCAAACAGCCCAGCAGCGCGAGGCACCCTGATCGATGTCCCAAGACAGACTGACTTTGACAATAGTCAAATTCGAGTACCAATCATTCCGATTGGTCCCCATAGCCGATAACTCTCATCCTCGAGTCGTCCCTTTAAACTAAATCAAGATCATTCCTCAGCGAATCGGTACGTGACTCCTGGAGATCCTCGACGGCCATTTCCCCAGGTCATCGGGCGACAGCTGGGCACCACGTCCTTAACCCGGGTCAGGGGGTTCCTCCTCCTGCCCTTAACCGTACCAAAACTCTACCTCCGGCCGCTCTACAGCCTTTTGCCTCTCGCCAGCGGAGCGCCGGTATCTCGGCCGGACCCCTGCCGGTCCCTGAAGACGTCTCCGTCGGGCAGTCTTCTCTGCCGGGTGACTCGGTACGTCGGGACTATCTCTTCGCGACGGTTTCGAGGACCTCGAGCTCAACTCAACAATAACAAATCTTTCCGATAACCTTGGCGTAACCGTACGAATCGATCCGAGAGCGCAGCTTCTTATCAGGCTGGCGACTCGAAGGGAACCAGAAAGCTAGAACGTTATCTGAATCGGTAGCTGGAGTCGCCTTGTGACTGTGAGTCGAAAAATCACCTAACAATATACATATACGACTTAAGCAAGATGTGGCAATGGCGTGTCGTGGCATAGCGTGCCCGACGGTATGGAAGGATAATCCCCATGCGGTTGACGGTCGGTTTCATGTTTCCCAGTGGGCCGGGTTCTTGGCTACCTAGACAGGAATCGACGGGGTCCGAGAGTTGATCGTCAAGTGGATGAAATTTTTAATTAAAAAAAAAAAGAAAAAAAAATTGAGAGGTAATAACAAAAGTGAAGAATAAAGATATGAGAAATTCTATAACATCGTATATACATGTATTTATCAAATTTCATTGATTATTGATTAATTTTAATAAAACGTTCGTATGCGTGTGAGTGTAGATATATGTATATTATACTATGAAAATGTTACCGAATCACAGTGCCCATCATTTAATGGCACATCAAACACACGTCGCAGCCAGACAAGCTGAGCAAATCCTGTTTCTATCGATAAAGCCAAGTTCTCATGAAACTACCAACTAATAAACCTGGACAAATATCAATTATCTCGCACGAGCGACCGCATTCACGGTACAGGATCATAACAGAGGGCATCACTCGCAATATACAGGACACGAAATACATAACTGTCTAACGAGGGGTTGGGATTTGGATGGTATATATTTTTGAAAATGTAAAACCAACTTTTTTTTTTACCGCGAAGCTAGTGAATAATGAAAACTATTTATTTCCAGAATCGATCTTGATAGCTGTCCGAATATTCAGAATGCTTAAATTGTTACTCGAAATAATGTGTTATATGAATTTTGTATAATTAATAATAAATATAAAAAAAGTCATTTATTTACTTCGCGGATTGTTAATGAACGATCTTCGTGTACCAGTGTCTGATTATACAGTGACTTTTTTTTTTCACTTATCAAACGTTCACCTAATTTTCCATTGTTGCCTGATCAGACTGTACATACCTGAGTAACGTCTAGTTCGAGAATCGGACGAAAGTGGCGCCACTATCGCCTATCAGTTCACTCTTTAGGCTAGGGGGCGATCTTCCTCATAGTTCCGTTCAAGTTTCCTGTTTCTCGGTCGAGGAAAAGTGTGCGAGGACTTCCTTCCTATTTGATATCCCGAGGACGTCTGTGCCAGACGACAACGTCACCATCGTCAGGATGCAAATAAGCTTTCATAACAAGTGCTGGATAACGTGTGTAAAAAGATATAAGGTATGGTAAAGGCATTCGCGCGAAGATTCTACGTTATTGAAATTTTCCATTATTTCAAGATGGCGTCCAATGTCCGAAAGTATAGGGAGAAGAATCGACAATTCCTTTCGATATATAAGACAACGCGAACAATGGTTAAGATACCAGTGAGATGCAGCCGGTTGAAGAAGACAGGATGGGGACGGGATGTGACGTCACAAGGCCGGACCGTTCTCTACCCGGTTTCATTTAAAATATCGCACATGCATCTCTTGAGTCTCTACTAAACTACATATATATATATATATATATAAGTATATAAGAAGTATTATGCATTTATGTGTATATATATATATATATATACACACATATATAATCGCGAATGTTTATACGCGTAATAAATAGCTACTCGGAGACACAACAGTGGCATGCAGTTGTGCTGGGTCGTCAACGTAGTAGATATTATTACCTTTGCTAGTTTGACGCGATTAACGATGCCACTCGTTGACTGTCGTGCAATTAACAGGCGCCGCGTACTTATAAATTATTGAGAAAGATACGCGACGGAATTCGCGTGTTTCTGTAAACGTGTTAGTAGTTTTCTTCGGCTTCCTATACTGGATATATTGAGTGTATATAAAAAAGAAAGAAATTTATATATTTTTTTTCCAGTCTATTTTTCCTTGCACGGTCTCCCATCTATACCACGATGATCCGTGCCTCGGAAAGGTCCAAGTTCGCGTATTCCTGTAAAACCTGATAATAACTTTCTTCCAGCTCCTATTCTAGATATGGCGAATGTATTTAAAGAAAAAGGGAATTTATATATATATATATTATTTTCGAGACGATCCGAGACTCACAAAAGTCCGAACGTATATCGATTATTTTACGATCGCGACGGCTGTTCGTCGTAACTTCCTGGGATACACCTCAAGAGTAAGAGTGTTTTTGGCAGTTGGCGATATCTCGGCGAAACATGGAAAAACCGGTAGGATCGGTGATGCGCTTTGAGAACGATCAATTCGAAAGTAAAACGTTTCGCGCATGAATGCCGATACTCGGTTTCACGATGTGCGCCGAGTAGCACTGCGGTTGACGGTGAATTGAGAAAAAGAAAAAGAGAAGGGTTAGAAAGAAAAGAAGGGGGGAAGGAGGGAAGGAAGAAGGCGGAAGAAGAAATGGAAGAGAAAAAGAGACACCTGATGAAGATGACCATTCAATTTGAAGATATCCGAATGGTGGCGGGGGGGGGGGGGGGGGTGCAAGAAGAATAGGAAACGATTTAACCAACGTGAGAAATA
>JASANN010000485.1:184727-233845 GCA_031762395.1 Calameuta pygmaea
ATATATATCGCTTCACTTGTCTTTATATTCCTCTTGAACTCTCGCTAAATTCCCTTCGACATATTTCTTTCGTAATTTACAAATTTACACTACAGGAGAACCGTCAGGATTTACCGGAAGCGCGGACGCACTATAATTTTATAATTTTGCATTACTATCCCGAGTAAACTCGACGTAATTGGATGTGTCGATTTTTTTAATTCTTATATAATAATTTTACAGGCATATTGACCGTACGACAGGGTCACTAATCATAAAATAAATTCCATGTATCCGAAACGACCAGTAATTTTCTATTAAAATTTTCATCCTTATTTCGAGCCTCCAATACAAAAGAGAAAATTCATCTTGCAATAGAAAAGAGACTGAGAGTCCTCCTAGAGCATAACTTTGCCATTTTTTTTTTTTGAAAATATTTGATTCATTTTTCTTTTTTTTTGTCACCCAGCCACAGCCATCTGGATACACTATATACATATATATGTATAGACGTTTTTTTAGCTTCATAGGGGAACAGGCCGACGTCGCTCCAGCGACTCGACTATCACAATGGCTTCTTTTTTTTTCTTTGACCTTCCCAGGAAAAATATAGCGCGATCCAAGCTCTCAAGCCTTTTCAATCTTTTCGCTCTCGACCGACGCTACGGAGTTTATCGTGGATGCGCCTTTATTACCTTCGGAATCCGCTTCGCTTTTCACTAAACTTGAACTGGAACCAGCCAGATGGGGTTCGTGATGCATTGGCAGGATTCCTGCATTAGCGTCTTCAATGGCTTTTCTCAGCTGTGAAGTTAATAGTGATTTGTGAATGATAATGAAAAAGATGAAGATAACTGATGCTCGTTAGGCTTTTATTTTTATTTGCAAAATTCTTTACCTCTTTCAATGCCACTACTCCCACCAGTCGTCCAATGGCCGTTACGTAGGCATGATTTACGCCAACCATGCTGAACAGACTGTGAACCTTGAGTAGGGACGTCCTCTCGACCAGTTGAAATGGCGCAGGATCAATGTGGCACCTTGAGAAATCCACCTCCAGTGCCATTTCGCTCTCCTCCCATTGTTTTTGATCCTCGGCTGACATGTCGATTACGCGTTCCCTTGGCTGGACGAGAGAGAAGGTCAATTTATACGAAGCGACGATTAGCTCAAGTGATCGCGAGTTCTTGAATTTCGCTTAAGATTAATTAACGGGTCATTATTAGTCAGGAGGTCCTGAGGAATTAGCCGAAGAGTTAGAGTCTTCGAAGATTTGGCAAACTTTTACGTTAACTGGTTGTCTGATCTGCGCAATACGTCCTGGGCAATCACTGCTCGCTTAATTGGACCTAATTGACTTACCAATTGTACTTTTTTCGACGTCGCCGGACTCGGCGTCAACATTGGCTGGTGCGCCGGGACGTTTAAACATTCCGCGCTGTCTCTTCTTGCGGCGGTCACGTGACCCGAACCCATTTCCGGATCAGGATCCACATCCTGTAGCGTAGCGGATTTTCTGAAGATTGCCTCGAAGGCTAATCGAATTCTAGATAGGATGGTGTAATTTGAATTTTTTTAATTTGGCTCCAACGGGGACGGAAAAAATATGGAAAAAGTAATTTTTATAAATGGTCGCACCTGCTCTCTGCACCTGTGACTGTGGTGTAGGGCGTAACTGCGGGACTGGCCAGAGGACTGAATCCTTTTAGAGTGAACGAATTAGTCTTTTTCAAAATAGATTTTTTTGGCTGCGAGCCGAACACTGGCGTGTGATAGGTGTGCTGTAAGAATACGTACGGTTTGAGTAACGGTAGTAAAACTCAGGTATTTGTAAAGATGCTAATAAATGGGACGCTCACGTGATCGGAAGCAGCGTTGGACATCGTGCTGAGGTCGTTGGTGCTCTGACGTTGCATTTTCAAAATGTCAGGCGCTGGTATCACTTCGAACCTGGATGGTCTCCTCGTTCTCTCTTGCTCTCGCAATTGTCTCTCGATCTCCTCTCTGGCTCTTTCCTCCGCCTCCTTGTGCCACCTCTGGGCCACCTGAAGTCTCCTCTCGCGACCGATGTGCTTCTCGATGAGCTTGATCAGCTCGAGCCTCTGAATGGATCCCAATAGAATCATGGAGTCTGGATTATCGACGAGGGGGAATCCCCGTAACTTTCGATTCTCCTTCAGCATCTCCTTCAATCTCTGATAAGTTATACCGTGCCAGATGTATCGGACGTCGCGCACCATGAAGTCCTCCACGTAGACGTTATACATACCTGATGAAAAAATGTGTGAGGTCAATTGGTATTTTTTTTTTTTTTTTTAGAATTTTGTACAGCCTGATCCTTACCGAAAATCCTGTTGGAGTAGCGTGAACGAGAGATAACGATTGTGACGGAATTTTTTTTTGTACAAATTCAGCAGGGTCTGAACTCACCTGAACTGGATGGTAGCAAGTCTGGCAGATAAGGCAGCTTCTTGATTAGAATGATACTGTCGTATATGCTGGGTTGTAGAAGGGCGGCTATGGCGTTGCTAATTAGCACGGCTATCATTATCGGTACGATGTGTGTAATCTGACCAGTCATTTCAAAAACTATGACACTGACTGAGATGGTGTGAGTGACTGCCCCGGAGAATGCAGCTGCGCCAACAGTGGCGTATCCACCTGCGTTTACAAAATTTTTTTTTCCCCTAGAAAAAGAGTCCTGTCAATCGAGCAATTTCGAATTTACCTGGTGTTATCGGAGTTATTACTCCGCCATATCTAACGCCATTGGGAAACCATAGAGCCATGGCTTCGCCTACTGCTCTTCCCAACGCTGCGCCTATTTTGAATACTGGAATGAAGATTCCCGATGGTACCGGGACGGTGGAGCTTATTATCGAAAAGATGAACTAGAAAGATAAGCAGAGTTGTGAAACTGGACGGCTGGCCCCGGTGGTCTATTTACGTTATCACTGATAGTGAAATCTTACTGTGAAGGCTACAAAGCTCAAAAGTCCTGTGAAGACATCAGAATACGGCGTGGACCAGTGCTTGACGATGTTGTTCTCCTCGACTGTCAAAATATCTTTGGTCCAGGTGAAATTAGTGAAGAGTCCATGAACCTGATCGTGAGTGTTCAGGTCGCCGGCCATGAACTGTCCCAGTCCCAGGGGAAAGGAAACGGAAGCCACCATGAGGGAGACGATTCCAGGATATAGAAATCGACTGTAAAAAAAAAACAAATGAAATTTTTCTCTTTGGTTTTTTAAAAAAAATGAATTATTGAATTCTTACTTTTTCCGAAGAAAACTGTTCATGCTCTTGTTCTTGCGCATAAATATGACGTACTGCCTGTGCAACCAGACGTAAAAAGCTCCACCAAGTCCGCTGCCAACCCCGATCAGAGCAAAGATGAACAACTCCTGAGGATCGAAGGGAAAGTCCATAGTGAAATTGGTGACGAACATGGCCGTGATGGTTTCCTCCCTCTGGAACCATATCGCCAGGAGCCTGAACATGGTGGCGCCGCAAACGGCAGCAAAGAATCCTCTCCAGTAATTGCGCACGGCGAAGTACACAGTGGTGACCTCGATACTGAAGAGGACGCCGCCGATGGGCGCGGCGAAGCACGCCGCGACGCCGACGGCACAGGCGGCGGCGAGCATCTCGCAGTTTCTGCTCTCGTTCTCGTAGATCCCTTGAAAGCTAGTGACCAGTTTGGAGAGTAGCGTCGCGACGATGCTGGCTATGTGGACGAAGGGTCCTTCCTTTCCCAGAGGAAGACCCGAGCCCAGGGTGGCCGTCAGACCTATCCCCTTGGCCACTAGGGTCCTGAAGGTTAGATATTCCTTGAGCGCTACTCCGCGCAGGATGGTCTTCATCTCAGGTATCCCAGAGCCGATACTCTGCGGCGCCACGATGTGCACGAAGCCTGCGCTGAACAAGATCAGACACACTGGCAGGGACACCCAGGCCAGATATTGGAGAGCAGGGTGCGTCGTTAGGTCCTGGTAGAGCCATATCCTTGCTGAAAGAAGATTCAAAGGCTTTAGAGAAGCCTTCATATTTCTCGAAAATTTTTCAAATTTTCTCCGATTCTTCTAATAGTTACCATTGTTGCACATAGATATCCCGCGGTCCATGGCGTAGCTTATCAGTGCCATTATCACTCCCAGTAGGGCCAGGAAGACCCAGTCCTCTCCTAATCTTGCTCCCGTGTGCTTCCATGCGAATGCCAATAGAGCTAATAATTTTCTGCATAATGGACCCCGTCTGGATTTCGACAGTTCCTCCGCACGGGATTTATCGAACTTTCTTCTCGTCTTCTCGTGGTACTTTAGCTTTCTTGCCTCTTCCTTTGCGTATTCACCCAGGTCCTTCGTGTACCGACCATACATCTAGATGTTCAATAGACACGGGTTACTCCATGAAAATTATCTCTCTATTAGGATCGCACGATCTTCAAGCACGCTAATGAGTTTGTGATCTGATTAAAATTTCCTATCACTCTATATGATAATATGATTGACAAGCACAGATCGATGATTCGTTTTTCGGAACACGTGTTCGCGCTCTGGATTACAGGTGTATGCGAAAGAAGTGTCTGCGGTATCAGGCAGGATTATTTGTTAAAGATAATAAAAGTCGTGCGCAAAAATTTCGGATATAAAATGGCGAGCATGGATAGGTCATAGTTCAGGTCGCACTTACAACGTAGTCATCGTTACAAACGAAGTAGGCCCTGTTCAGGACAACGGCCGGCATAGAAAGTACAGGCGCACTAGTATCCCGAGTATCAGCTTAGCGTACTCGAGCGATAAGGATGATACTTTGATAAGGAAACAATCTTGAGCATATTTTTTTTTATCAAAATTAATTAATCACTCCCAACCGACAGGAACAACAGCCGATCCTGATATCCTCAGTGCTCTTGTGCAACAAATATCGACCGGAAGACTCACTGCCATTTTTTGTTTTTCGCAAAAATTTTCCAAACCGTTTTTTTCATAAAAATAATTTTTTTTTTTATACCGGTCTAAGGGTTGTCGTCGAGCGCACCCCAAGCGACCCGAGAACAGACAGACGGTGACTGTTCGCTCGTCGGCCAGTGGAGAAGAAGTCTAGGCTGAATTTGTCGAAATTTGGCAAGAGTCAAAATTCTATAAATAGATTGTAGCTCCCCTGCCGCATTTCCTATTGTTTATGAGGTGCAATTAGCGGCCTTCTACTTGCAACGTAAAAAGAGAAATTTTTATTACTGTATTATATTTAATGGCTGGATTTTTTTTTATTATCCCCCCCCCCCCCCCCGCCCCCTTTAAATTTTGATTTTTTTCTACTGCATAAGTCACTCTTGATCCTCGTGCGTTACTTGATTAAATTGCCGATCGAAGGGATACCGTATTTCTTATCAACAAGTCCTCGTGTGAATTACGGGTTGCGATAACATTTTCGAAAATATGCCAATAGTGCCAAATAATTTGATCAATTTTCTTTTTGGTTCAACACGCTCACTGTCAGTTTATCATATATCCCACTACGTACTCGGCCACTTTGAATTCGTAATAAACAATGACCAAAAGTAAAAACATGGTGAGCATTTTGCCCAAGTGGGATCGGACAATAACTCGGCTAATTTTTTTTGATAATGAAAAAAAAAATTGGAGATATTTCGTAGAAAAAATTAATATTCGCCAAAGGCTGTATCTGTTCAATAGGAGATCCCGTTTTTGACTGACGTTTCGATACTCCGTATCGGCATTCGGTAGATACATGTAGATAAAAATTCTCAAGGGGCATGCAGGATATAAATATACAGACTTACACTAGATACTTTTATATACAGTATATAGACCGAGGGCGCAATTTGGGTTATAGCCGAAGTCATAGATTACCAAAAAAAAGAAGGTCAAAATACATAAAACTACCTGAAATTTGGTTATACCTAATTCCAAAAATTCTCAAAATTCAACGTTACTCGTCGTACGTGAACTTGCAGCTGTGCTTCCCATATGAATTTTCCATAGCCTTCGGAAAATGATTCACCCTGCGTGGACAGACTCGTTATTGACGTCAATAATGACCACGTCCCACTGGGCAATCGGCCGGTTCTCTAACATTAGTAATTAGGCCTGTATAGAATTAGCGATTGGACTCTATCAATAGAACATAAAAACGACAATCGCGTCTGGCAGAGCCTGCAGCGACGCTGAGGATGCGCCTGTACGAAGCTGCATGTATCCTTTTTCAATATCATGTACCATACGGCGTGCATCGAGAGATTCGTGTATTTAAAAAAAAAAGGTCAAAGCGCATTCGGTCCAGCTGCGATTTGGTGAGTGAAAATGAGTAGCTGCTACCGTAAAATGCATGCACATAGTCACATGATTAAATTGCGCATGCCGGTCACGCATCCCTCATATGCATAACAAGTCCTTAAGCGCTCGTTCAGCGACGTGTCGTACGCGTATACATATGTGACGTAGACATAATATAGAGTGAAGAATATATAGTGGGCAAAGAGGTTAGGGAGGCGAAGAGAAGCTGTCAGTTTAAAAGCGACCGACGTCAATGGTTTAGCGCATAGGTGAGCACTGCTGACTTGATTGTTGGAGCTTTGTGGTAGGACAAAGAGTCGCTGCCTAGAGGTGCGTCTTTCGTCGGCCATTATTAGCCGGGTATAATTATTTTGTTGTTAGGTTGAAACAAATGAAAAAAAAAAAAAAAAAAAAAAACTGTATAAAGATGATACGCGCAGGGAGATAACAGGCACGAGAGAATCTGATGTTTACCCGTTGCCATGGAAACAATGATGACTGTCGTTGCTTATGGCGCCTCTCGCACGAGGAGCCCAATAATGGGGGAGACTTTCCGGCATTGCGAAAGACGTTAAGACCGCGTGATATCTCGTGACTGGGATTAAGGCGAGTATCCAAGGACGAGCGTGCATGTGACGGATAGGTGTATGAAGAATGAGAAAAGAAAATATTTGTTCTTTTTATTCAACCTGACAAATGTATCGATAAATTATTATTTTTTTTTTTATTGGTTTTGACATTTTCATTAGTCGATTTTTTCAGGCAATTTGACGAAAATTTTGGATTATGGTTTTTCAATGGGTGCCTCGATGGTCCACGCTGCCATGAATACAACTAAATTCCGTTTTCTTAGGCGCGCATTGGTCCCACGTGGTTATTTCGAAATGATACTGTCATTCCCTGCTTCTTGGCCAGGTCCCAAAGGTCGCCTTTGGATGCTGTTGGAATATCTTGCGGCGGAATGGATTCTCTGATTGGCGGTACGAGAGGGGCCTTTGGGTGCGTGGATGAATATCTACATGAAGATTAGGGGGGAGAGAGGGGAACGAGGGGGAGAATAAAGTATATGAATTGTCTCGTGGCAAGGGACGTTTTTAGACTTCGTCTGGGGAATCGTCTGCTGCTGGTGTATTGTCTTAGGTGCTCGGTTGCAGCAGATGCCGTCGATTTAATTATAACACTTGGCGTTCATTGGCATTTACGAAATCCACGTGTAAAATTGGTTTCCTTGGAATTTGGCGAATTTGCGAAAGTCATGCGAGAGAAAAAGAAACGGACCTCGAGGATGCGCGCGCATGCACAGATGGAGGCGCGAGAGTTCGACCAAGGCTTGGCGGGCAGGAATTTTTGAAAAACAAAAAGACAAACTCAATCTTACAATAGTGTTTATGTAGTCGAACGGATCGAACTCCGGTTGTTCCTCTTCCGGATTTGGTGGAGGACAGGGGTAGAACGCTTGAGAGGGTCTGCGTGGGTAAGATTGGAAGAAAAAAAATGTGAAAAAGAAAAAAATATTTCTACCATCCTCGTCCCCTGACGCCGTTGTGATTTTTTTTTAAATATTTTTTCTCTGACCGGTTTTACCTGTGGGGATGATTCTTCCGGTTTTCCTTCAACTTTGCCATTAGCCTTGTAAACTCTTCCCACTCCTTGTCAACTTCCTCCTCGCTTCCTTCCGGATGATGATGAAGACTCTCCTCCCGGAGGTCGGCCTTGCTCGTTTGGCCAGCCATGCCTCCCTCGAGATATATTATTTACTTGAGTTGCCTCTTATACAATCGACACGAGATATAACGCATGAAAACACATCACGGAAAGATGCCGGGGGATCTCATCTAAAGGCCCTGGACCCGTGGTCTTGCTCGATAGCCAACTGGCCGACACTGTTCCACGCTTATCTGCATAAACACGTGTAAACAGGATTGAAGGCGGATAAAATAAGTAGCCGACGAGTGCGAAAGTACCGTTAAGCCACTGCGAAATTAACGACACTCCATTGTCAATGGAGTGACCGAGTGAGTCACACTGGAGCAGCTCCAGGCGCAGAGCTCAGCAGCGCTAGGCCGGCACACGGGGGCCAGTGGCTCAATTTACAAGCTCGTTAGCCGCACAGCCATTTTGCCCTTTGCGCGCACTTGCGTCAAGGCGCACTCTGGGTCGCGTCACGCCTGGCGTGTTTCTTGAAAGCGCCTGTAGGCACTTGGAAGAAGAGTTGACAAAAGTTTCGAGAATCAGCGAAACTATCGGCCCCAATTAGAATTTCATCCACCGGCACAGAGTCTGATTGGATCAAACGTTTGTTAGGGGGTTTGATTTTATTCTTTTTCGAAATTCTTTTTTTTTCCCTTTTTAATTATCCACTCGTCCTTCCTTCGCTAACTCTTCGTACGGACTCTCCTACGATCTAGCTACTTTCGCGCACGACTGTACGAAGCTGTTCGGTAATGGACCACTTCCCCCCAGCGAGGGCTCGTAGGAAGCTGCCTTCAAAGTCACGAATTATCATTGACCAAAATTGCTCGGCAATTCCGATTAACGTTCTCAACGACCGGATCAAGCGGTAACGCGTGGATCCAGCATCCCATTGATCTTGGATCGACAATCGATCACTTGGATGTAATGTAAGCGATTAGGAAAAAAAAAAATAAGAAAAATTAACCTTTCCATTGTCGATGATCTGAATGCTCGGTGATTCTACGACTTTGTAACGACATCCTATTTCGTTGTCTATTTTCGGAAGTCTCTCCACCAGCACGTACTCCTTTGCTTTTTTTAATTTGAACATTTTTTATTAAAATCGAACAACGCTTGATTACGCGACCGCACGCGTCCGGACGATAGATCAGTCGAACATTGCAATTGGATTGTTTGGGCATGAAATTTCTTTTAATTTGGCACAACTTTTTCTTTTTGGACTAATGCAAATTCGAGAACGATAAAAAATAAAATTAACCTGTCCCGCCGATGAATATGGACTGAGACATTATTTTACTTGGCGAAGCCACATTATCCAAGTGCGGTTATAAATTTTCATCTTGCCTATTTGCCCAACTCTTCTTGGGTATGTTTCCATGTTAAACATTAAGGAACATAGATAACGCGAAAGATTAATGGAAAAGAAGCCGACGGGTAAATTTGCGAAAATCGATTGCGTAATCTCGAGTACAGCAAATCGTTAATCAATGACCATCGCGCCACTGTTTAACCTGTCTACGCTCATTGCTTGATAACGTAACTATTGGTATCTAAATATACATATATATATACAGTTTAAATATTTAACGACACCATGTGGGTCAACAACCTCATATTCGAGAGAAATTTCTAGGACGTTTTGAATTGGTATTGAGAATTATTTCTGAGCCGTCAAATTCTTTCGGTTTCGATACTTAGAGCTGCCTTCGACGACGTCCAACTTACATAAATACGATCAAGTCAATAAGACGTCTTCGCACCGGGCAAATGTTTGCCGGATATTTTATGACAGACCTGCGAACGTTAACGGATAAGGCAAACTTTGTCGGAACGATCAATTTTGATAATGGGTGTCGACGGAAGATCACTTGGGGATCCGTAAGAAAATTTAAGTGCAAGTCAAAAGTCGTCTGTCTTAAATGATTTTGTCGGTCCTGTGATAAGGGTATTCACATTATGGCGATAGACATAGATATATGGCTATGGTTGAAATTATGGGTCGCTCAGGATGTCTCATGGGTTCATGACCCCTAACCGCTCTGCCGTATTAGACCATTGAATTAGTTAATGCCAGTCAGATGAAGCTGCAATGAATCACCCTGTGGCTCGAATGCATCAGGAGCCTGATTGCATTTTGGACAGATCGTTTCTTCAATTAGCCTTCTTTCCTGTTTGCCTAAAACATGTGCATTGTTACCACCTTGCACAAGAAAGATGCATCGGGGGAACGAGAGAAGAAAGGAAGTAAATTTTTTTTTAATTCACATACATTTTTACTATACAAATTGGCCAGCCTGTTAGTATCTGTATATAAGAAAAAAAAAAAAAAAAAAAAAAAAAATAGTGGGTCTAGGACGGATATCTTCGATTACCGATCATCAAATGAGTCTAACGAGATAAATCGTATTAGCGTTAATTGATTTAATTACTGGCCGAGATTTTCAAAATGATTTCGTCAATAGGTTCTAGTGAAATTGTGCATACAGAATGCGACTAGTGTATTCGAATGTTACGACTTTTTTATTGAGAGAATATTAAAAAAAAAAAAATATTTAAGATCAAATTTTTATAGCGATAACGCACGACAAATATTGGACTACGATAACCCTTGACCTCGCGTACACAGCGACAGATGTATCTGTGAAGTCATCGAGAGGTCCGGCAAATACAATTGACCCTGGAAGAGTATACGAATATTTGGATTATTAAATAATCTGATAATTAAAATTTATATTAATTAATATACCGTGTCTAAATTGAACATATGCACATTTGAAATTCATCTTTCAGGGTTATCGATCTATTTTTCTTTCTGTGTGTCGCCAACTTGAATAGCGAATAGTTTATAGACAATCACAACTATGCATGAATATGCATACAGTGACTGATTGTCAAAGAAAGAAAATGTCGCGTTCTTTAGCTTTATTGTCGCATTAGGATAATCAAAGAGAAGGAGGTTAGGACAGACTGTCAGGAATGTCGACTATGCATAATCGAACTATCGCATAGTGATTTATCGCCTTTGCCGGGACATGGGAAGGTGTTAAGTGATGCTAAAATTATGCGTTCACTTTGAATTCATTGGAAACCGCCTTTCGGTAGACTTTGCTATGCGGAATAAAGGTGGGTGCCTTTTTAATGTGTCTATACAATGTGTATATATATATATATAGACGACATATGAAATTCTGATTGGCTCGCCGGCAGTAAAGACAATCGGTTTACGGAACAATGAATAGAATTAATTGAAAGTCTAGTAATAGCACCTGTAAGCCAGTGCACGTATCGATTGCCGATGAGGACACAAAATATTTATTCAATAGAAAATTGTGATATCACTTTCTACTATGAAAATTATTATTCCCTGTTGCGCGCTGACACACTCAGCGAGGTTATCGCGGCGGGAATTACGAATGCGAATAGAACGGAATGAAGATAAATTTCTTTTGATTTGGACTTTGATGATTTGTTCAAAATTTCATAAAGTACGTCTTGGATATGTTTTTCGCGTCTTTAGGATTTTTTTTTCCACGTTACGTGGATCTCATTGAAAAACATTTACGATACAAGGACTGTCGGCTTGGTACGACGATGTCTTTTGACCTTTGGTTACGATAACACGTGAACTTTTAAAATCGCTCACAGACGCAATGCCTCTATTATTTAAGTGATAACCCTGTTTACTGAATTAACGATATGAACTGACAAGAAAAAAAAAATGGCCTCCTCTGGTCAACCACCCTCGATCTTCTAGCCCAGCGAGAAGCTGTGGACACTAGGACTTGATAGTCTATCGGGAACATGTTAAAGGGTAAAAAAAAAAAATTGATAAGAAATGTAAGATCGGGAAAAAAATTAAATAATTATTTATTGCACAACAGGAAGAAATTTTTCTTCGTTATTTATATACACGGTGAGCAAGCAAAATATGGCTGCCAGATTCTTTTTCTTCTTTAGGTAAAAAAAAAAAATGGCGCACTTATTGACGCGAAGTGCATGCATCGTTTACGCTGCAAGTCGGAGGTGTTACGAGTATCTTAATGCATTGATATGTATATACGCGCGTGTCCGTATCGACTGCACGATTGGTGAACGTGTGCGTAGCGTAATCGAGATTTGACGAGGCGGCATCGGCCAAGGTCGTCATCTTTGACGGTAATCAAATCGCATAACTCTTGCGTCACCGTATCGCCGAGCAAACGCGAGTCGCGAGTTTCCATCAAATTATTGAATTACACGAGAACTCGATCGACGAGTAAACATTATCTATAAAGTTGGCTCAGTTTGTTGCTGCAGGAAGATTCGCTGTCTGATCTCTTACCGGGACGTTCTACTTATTGTTAGACCTGCACGTTACGGCCATGAACGTCGCTCGATAAAGATGTCTTTTTCTTCTGTACGGCAGGACCAGTGAAGCGCGGAAAAATATCTTAGCCAGCGGCAAAAGAAAACAAAATTTTATATAAATAGGGCATTGCGTAACTTTGGTGCCATACGAATTATACAAATTTCATTATCCGTACTTATACGACTTAGGCATTTGCCAGTTTAAACACTTGGCCGGAGCGGCAAAGTCTTTTGACGAACCGCCGGTGTCATTGCTTATGTAAAATAAGATAAGGTTATTTATAGTCTGGCATAAAAATTTGCGTTAATAAACTAACCCGCTCTATGAAATGTACAGTGGTACAGAGTATAATAGGCAAATAGTATGAAAATAGATAAAAATATAATATAGATAATATTTATGAAGATAGAACGAATTGCTTTTTTGAAGCATATGAGTCAAGCATATACATATATATAGATATGCCTAAATGTTATTCTTGGGCGTCAATTTCATAGGTTCGACGCCAATGCGTCTGGCAAATTCTTCGGAGTTCTTGATCTGATTCACGTGGTACGTAATCCCGCCGTCTTTGTCGACCTTGGCCATAGCCTTTCTTTCAGGATCGCCGGCCACCAGGATCTCCTTCTCGCCGGCACGGGGTAGATTCCTCAGCTGTCCCAGAAGACGACCTAGCCGTTCCTTGGATCCGGAAGCAAAAGCCTCAGGATCGATCGCCATGAAGCAATGGCCCAGGTTGGCAACGCGGTTCCCCGACTTCCAAGTTCTTACGTTGGGCCCAAAATCACTTCCGCTTAGAATTCCAGAAAGTACCTCAACCATCAGCGCCAGACCATAGCCCTTGTATCCGGAATGCTCCTCGGCGCCACCTAGCGGCATCAGCAAGTTCGCGGCGTAGGCTTCTTCCGGATTCGACGTGACCTTTCCCTCAGAATCCAAGGCCCATCCCTTGGGGATAGGCTGTTCCTTGCGCATGGCAAGTTCAATTTTACCAAGGGCTACGGCCGTGGTAGCCATGTCCAGAACGAATTCGTCATCCCCAGAACTCATACCGAGAGACAGTGGATTGGTCCCTAGTCCAGCCTGTTTCGCTCGAGTCGGCACCATCAGGGGACTTGTGTTCGTACAGCTGATACCGATAAGGCCCTTCTCCATTGCCATTAGAGAGTAGTATCCGCAAATCCCAAAGTGATTGGAGCCCCTGGCCGAGACCAATCCGACCCCAAATTTTTGGGCCTTATCCATAGCCAATTCCATACAGTACTTTCCCACTACCTGACCCAGCGCATTGTTCCCGTCGACGAGGGCGATCGCCTGCAAAGATACACGTCGCTGCATTTTTCCATTCCCTTCTTCCCAATGCATTTTTTCAATCTCAACGCTCCATGCATATTTATACGCGAGAGTCAATCCGATCCCTCCTTCTTTCTCTGTGCAAATCGTTACGTAAAAACAAGTGAATCGTATTGATCAAGAACATCCTTATATCTTATCGGGCCATCGCTCGTTACGTTGCCGCGAGGTCGTTCCGTCTCTGATGTCAGACTAACCATAACTCCGTACGAGAGAAAATGGATTGTCAAAATGAAAAAAAAAATGATCTTCAGCTCCGACCTTTCTTAAGCACAGAGAAAGACGAATGGACCAGAAACAAGGAGATCCGCGTCCTAACCTGAAAGTCCGTAAGGACGCAGGGTTTTCCTGCAGGATCAGTGAGTCTGCTCTGAATGTCCTTGACATACATTTCCATCCTGTTCATCCCATGACTGAAGTGTCCTCTGTAATCAGCGACCATAAGATGATGTCCGACAGTGAACGCGTCGTCTTCGGTGGTACCAGCCTTCTTCAAGGAGTCCGAGATGAATCTGACGACCTCGTCCTTGGTAACGACCATATCCTCGGCACTGCTTGAACCAGTGGATAAAGACATCCTGGCGAACGACCAGCGCGAAATAACAGGCACCTTGATGGAAGCGTCAGCAACCGATGCTACGAGACTTCTGAGCGCCATTTTTTCAAATTAACCCTTCCGACGATCCCTCGGCCAGCGCAAATCTATCTTACGGTTGTTATCTTCAAAGTTTCACACCCGCGAGACCTCTCACTATCAGTTGCTCCGCTGTCGCGTTCCTCTCATCTGAACTGTCAGATACATATGTTTTATACCTTACGCGAGACTCTATCGGGGCTATAGTCTCTTGATACGCACTCTGAAAACTTTTACCAGCTTCGCGTCTCATACGTATTCTACATACACTCTCCGTTCCCACTTGGGTTTCTGAGCTTGACAGAATTCCCGTTTATCACTCAAGTGCAACTGCCATTTTCAGTCTCGACCGAGTACTGGACATATTACGTGGATTGATCGGAGAAACAAGGCGCGTGTTATCGGACGATATGGAAGTAGCGAGAAAAATACGAAGAAAGTCAAAAGGAGTTACGACGACTTTTTAAGAACGACGCAATAGTTACGTAGGGATTTACAGACGATCAGTAAGGCTATCTTCTGTCTCTTCCATGGATCATAGATCCGATCCAGTGGCCTTGGTATATTATTTTTTCTTTTTTTTCCCGATTTTTAATTTCCCAACCGAACGAAACTTGCCATTTACGTTCTGCTCCTACAGTCCGTGAGAAAATACTCTATACTCCGGCTGCGGCGATCGACGTAGGCGTCAACGTCGGGCTTGCGTATTCGTTCGCAAGGTCGTCGCGCTTACGTCACTGTTGCAGGGGAGCT
Organism: Calameuta pygmaea; assembly: GCA_031762395.1. NCBI lineage: Eukaryota > Metazoa > Arthropoda > Insecta > Hymenoptera > Cephidae > Calameuta > Calameuta pygmaea. The sequence goes on from JASANN010000485.1 coordinate 199,789, forward strand.
CCAGTAGGCAGCTATACACAGATGCAGAATCTATCGATGGTCCACGGGACCACTTGTCGAGTTTCGGTCCTTTAAATGAATGGGGGATCTCTTATTCATCTCCGGCAGGAGGCACTATTCTTTATTGTTATATAGATTTTTCATATCGATTATCAATGCTCACTTATCGACAATCCAGCTCTACCGATTTAAAAGGAGTGCGTGAAAATTCACACTGGTCTTACGGCACCTAGCACTGATACGTGGCGACGGGCCAATGCCCTTCTGATCACATACTAGAGCCGAGCGGAATGAGGGAGGTCAGTCGGCTGACATAACGTGTATCTCTTTGCGTCATGAAATTTTACCAGATCTACTGCGCACGCGTCCCGTTACTTTTTTTTTTCTAACTAGATCTAGTGACTTTTTGATTTGACGCTCTAGCAACCTGGGAATTTTGCTATTTCAGCTCACGGCTATGACTTTGGTTTCGGGTATTACCCACTGATTAGCAATTCTAATTTCGTTAGAATACATATGTATATATATATATATATATATGTTTTATTATGATTGTTTATATGACGTATGACGTTTACTCTGGTACATATCCCGCGGAACGGGTTTAATTATTCGTACCGTATAACGTAGAACCGGTTACGTCTGGACGTGGCTATTGTTGTCAGTGCAGTCAATATTTGCGCGCTTTTATCTCCCATTTTTGTAGGTACCCAGATAAGCTAATAGGACAGGGAGAGAACGTACCGACAATACGTAGACGCGTGCTCCTCTCGTGATCGACGCAACGGTTAAGCGCGAACTTTGAAATCGCCTTGAAGTTTTGGGTCGGGCGACCGTAGTAAAGCCGCGATTGTCGTGCCTTTTAATGGGATAAGAAAAACTCCAACGGCCAGTAGTAAGTAGTAAATAAGTAAGAGATCAGCCAAGTTTACATGAAGCTACACCTATTTGCCCTGACATTATTATTAGTATCACTTAGCACTGTTGATTCTGTCACGTGAACTTCTTGTCAGAGTTTATTATCTCTCATCGATATCCAACACAGTGTCGCTTGACCGTATTATTTCGGCTGTCCTATCAGCCTCGTAGGAGTTACCGATAACAAATTCACTAAGTACTTTCTTTCCCGGAACATCGTTATCTCTCGTATGACCCGTTTACATATGTCGAACTTTAATGAAAAATCGTTTGACTGATAAGAGTTAAAAGATATCGCTGAAATGTCATCTTTAAAAAGTTCAAGCAGAAGGATCGCTGTCGACGGTATTGAATTTGCGTTTATCCGTCTACAAGGTACGTGGTCTTTTGGCTTTGTCCGATGATGCAACCTAGTCGTCATGGTAACTGATAAGCCAAAATGGCTCGTGGGTGATTTTAGCTCTTATCCGTCACTGTCGGGGCCATCAGTCTGTGCAGCAGCCGTCGTCTGCGAATGATGTAGGTGAAAAATTTGTCAATCGGCCGTGTCGCGAAGTCAAATTCTCGAGAGACGCGAACTCTTTGTGTTACGTCTGATAACGAAAAGATAAGAACAGGGTGGGACTGCGAAGGAATGAAATTGTGCGAGAGGCAGTAACCCCGGATTATTTTTTTCCGTCGCGTGAAATCGTTAAGGACAAAAGCTACGTCCTACGAAATTGCAATCGTAAAATAAGTACAACACTGATAAAAGATGGAAAAAGGCATTGGGCCGATGAAACAAAAGAAAAATGCGCAAATGAGAATTTCATTGGATCGACCTCCATGTAGAGATCTCCACTACGGAGGAGTGGATTTGAAAATGGACTGGACACCATTTTGGTTTTCTTTTTTTCTTTTCCTCTCATTTTACCTCCTACCAATAAACAGCACGTCTTCTGAGTCACTCGCGTCGTGACTGCCTACACCGAAGCAAACGATAACTTGGCACGTATGATTCTTGACGAAGCACATGTACGCTTTGTTAATTTTTTTTTTCCATACAACATTTGTTTGTTTCTTTAATGATAAAATTTGTCTTAGCTATGGGTCTGACTTATCGGGGGGGGGTGCAAGAAGAATAGGAAAGGATTGAACCAACGTGAGAAATATAGGAAAATAAGAAAAAAAAGCACATGAAAAAGAAAATTTCATGAACACCATGCTATCGTAATTTATTGTATATGGGTGCAGGGAGTGGGGGAGGGTGGCCGGCGTGATTACAAGATATTGGGAATTTTTAGCGAGTGTAATTAATAAATATGTAAATAATAGATGAGCTGACGATGGCCACTTACCCTTGAGTGAGGATGTTATCATGGGGTCACCTGAAAATGATATAAGTACAGTATACTTTATGAATGCTCTCCTACTTGGTTTTGGATTTACTCAAAAAGTGAGAGGGCGGTATAATTATTTTGAACGATATATATATATATATATATATATATATATATATATACATCTATGCCTATATTTTTTTATAAGGAAATAGTACAATTAAAAATGGCCTATCGTAGCAGCGTTAGACGTGACGAGTGAGGGGGGCGTTTGCACAGCGCGAGAAAATTTCTAACGTTTAAAATTTTTGTATCTACTTATTTTTCCCAATTATATGAAATATTAATCGATGTATATTAGCACGCGGTATACAAAATGGTATATCAGTGAATTATTATATATCGCAACGAGGTTGAGTAACTTCGCGTTGCTTCCTGTCTGGTTCGCGAGCGAAAACTTTCTCTAAAAATAAAAGCAAGCAGACGATCCTTTTGCCCGACCACGAACGAGCACTCGCTCTGAATTCGACGTTAGTAGAGACCGCCCAGTCAAAAGGAACGCCGAGGAAAGAAAGGGCCGAAAAAAAAAAGTGGGTCCAATCGAGGAGCCAAGTAAGAGTTTTTAAAATATAGTCAAAGCGAACGAAAATGAAGTGAGTGTAAGGTGGAAAAAAAAAGAAATCAAGAGTTATCCGCCATGTCGATTGAGGACGAAAAACGAAAAATGACGTCAACTTATTTTTAGTACCATTTTCAGCCGCGCTCTCCTGCAGCGCTTCTATCGTTCATCGTGAACTTCAAAAGGGACAAAGACAATCCTTCACAACGGATTATATTATTCGTTCCTTAAACTTTTCTACCGATCGTCTTCGCTCCTGCCAGATATAATACACGCCGGACATAATTCACGCGCGTATTTTGCTACGGGACACTCCTTTGCGCCGTGCAGAAGTCTGCAACGGTGAGACAACCATGAATCAACACCTCCCCTTCATCGTGCCGCGCGCGCCCGCGCATGCGCACTGGCCGCTGCGCCATTCGATGTGGGTATTAAAGTCGCCATTCCCATAACTCGCATTGTTCCTGAAACTTAGCACTCGACTGCATGAACAAGAAGGATCATCAGTCGATGAACAAGAGAGACCGTAAAGGTTAGGATAAAGATATAAAAAAAATTTTTTTTAATTATTTAAAAAAACATCCCTAATTTTAATCGCTGATATATACATTGTTTTTTTTTTGTTACTTAAGGGAAAAGTGTCACGCGATGAATCCTACGAAATTGCAATGGAAAAAAAAAATTCTACAGGACCTTCCAACCAGGAGGCGAACTCGGACTAAAGCTTGATGGAATGGACATTGCCTGTGCCGAGGGCAAGCAGGGCTGGGCCCCAGGCGCGTGGGCCCGGGTGGGCAGGGCCCCGGGGTCAGGGATCACCCCAGCGAAGAAAGAACGGAAAATGTTTCCTTCGCGAGATACTCTATCTCTTCGCATAATGCGCAAGTGGGAGGCATAGCAGGCAGCATCGTCTTTGCAGTTCGCAACCTCCGCAATAACAGTCTTTTGTCTTACGACTGGCTGCTTCGCTATGGGCTTTTTACTTCTCTCTTGGACCTTTTTTTTATGGCTTATTTATCTCGGTACCTCTTAACGCACGAACGTCGGAGACTTTCTGGTCTATAAGGACTCTAAGTCCAAGACACATATATACATATTTCGTATATGTATATAAATATGTTAGAAGGCAGTTTCCAGGATATTTGGCATTTTTCAGGGTGGTCCTGGAAAAATCCTCGTTATAACGTATACTTCCAGGGTCGTTTGGCGACACTCACACCGAATTTTTCCAAAAAAATTTTTGATGCTGGATACTTGGAGTTGTGATGGGGCACGAAGTAGTTCGTTGGGTTAGATTAGGTTAGAATTTTAATGTGACGTGTACCAAGGTTTAATTTTTTTTTTTTTGAAAATACATCGACTTGCCGTTACGAGTGCCGCATGTCCTCGGAACTGCCCCTGGACAAGTTTGTGTATATAAATATATGTATGTTAGACGTTAGACGCAGTCTCTAGAAAGTCAATTTAAATTAGCAACGGCAAGATCTAGAAATATTCATTGAACCAATCTTATGTAAACCATACACTCGTTTATTTCTTTATAATATAATTTATGACTAGTGTAAATTTTCTGATCCGTGAAATACGACGATTAGATAGATCGAAGAATTTTACTTGTATAATATCGGCTTTTAGTAACTAGACAGAAATTTACGTAAAATGTATCATATACGTCCCTGTCCCTCTAATTCGATATACGATATCCAATGTGACTGTCGTAACCGTTATACAATTTTTTTTAAACAATTTTATCGTTATTATTATTATTATTCTCTATTATTCCTCTATACGGACATCCTACTGAATTCCAATTGATATATTGTGCACTAGGCAATGAAAGGTTCGTCAAGGATTCTATTGCCAAGTTCTTCTAGCCAGATCATCGATATCCATTGGATGGTTGAGTATAATCGCGTTCTCAGGCGCACTGGTAACAATAAGAGAGGGCAGATATGTGTACACTATATATATATATATGTATATACGTAAATGCACGTATTTCCAGCATATAGTTACACATGTGAAAGGCCGATCACGAAATGGCGAAGTACGCATTGACAAATCGCGCATTCTTTCTTGGGATTGAGTATACTAGCTATATATATATATATATATATATATAAGCGTGCTTCGTTATCAGGTATCTTCATGATTTTTTCTTTCTTTCTCCTCTTCCCTCTTTTTTTTCACAAGAATCCTGAAGTGCAACGAGTCGTCAGTGTGATCTCGTGACATCATCCATCTCCCATGTGCATAAATGCATTTTGCCGTATAATCTTCAGTCCCGTCCACAGACTATAGCGTAGATGGGTAACTGTCAAAATTACAAAAAGTTTGGCGCAGCGCCACTGCGGCAGCGTCAGGTACTTGTTTAATATTTAATAGGACCGACAGCGACCGTTTAGATTTTTACGTAAGACTCTGCCGAGTTGACGAATAAATCCGTAAAACCGATTGATTCCGGTTTAATTAAGCAAGTCATCGATTGACTAATCCTTTCTCTTAAACTCTCACTCAGTCAAGCAGGACGCATTTTTCGCGATACTTTTTATTTTCAATATGGCCGCCGAGGTGGGTTTTCACTCTGACTCGCATGAGACGCTCGATAAGCAATGCTCGAACGTGCACTTAACAAATGTGAAAGATTACACGTAGAATTGCATCCTGTGAATTGCAGTCGCATTGTAAACAGCGTCCACTGTTATCCTAGAACGCTGTATTATCCTCGGCAGCGAGATGGAACGCCTTGGTGTCCTTGGATCTAGTCCACGTGCGTTGCCCATCCTCCGCCGCGTATTAACACGGGGACAACCAAGCGATCCTATCGTCGCGGCGACACGATTGGCAAGTTGTTTCATTGGTTGGAAAATTAATTAAAAATGATTTTCTTTTTTTCTTTCATAACCTCCAACACTTCACTGACAGATACGAGAAACCTGATTTGAAAAATCCTTTAACGATAGAATTCCAACGCATTTCGATCCGTTCTCAACTAATTTCAATTGATTCTATAGTCACATCCACTGGGATACGCTGATAGGCTACAATAGTCGACTTAAGGCGGGTTCACATTTCATGAATTTTTTTACGTTAAATTAGGAACGCAAACTATTGTCGCGATCGCGACGTGAATAAATTCTTTGCGACACAAAGGGAACGATTAAATTTCGATACCGGCAAACAATCGCTACATGCATATTCCTCTATTTCTTCTATTAAAACTTATGGTCGTTTCTTCTTTCATTTATTTCTTCTTTTCTCTTACCTTCGGTACAGTACGAGTCTCTTTTGCTGGACGTCTCTTATTTATTTCTTTATGGCAACGCAATCGTTTCTCGTAACCGTCTACGATCACGGCCGTTGATGGTGGAAAGGCGCCTTGAGGACTTCGAGATACCTCTAATGAAACGGTCACGATTTTATACCTGCCGCTGAAACTGACTCGCACTTCTGAACTCGGCTTAAAAATCTACTCGGCGAGACAGTTTTCTTTATTTACTATGGCGTAAGAACACACGCAGGGAACGAGGAGGATATTCAACGTCGGCTACCACTAATATCGCACGGCACTGATAGCTTTCTTATATCGTGTGCAAACGGAGGTAAATAAGAATTCGCCTTTATCGTCGATCCATTTAAAAAAAATCAGTCTTATCGTTTGACAATAAAAAAAAAATCGCCAAAAATTCATTTGACGCTACTCGTGAACACGAGATTGTTGTTAACCGTCAAGCCTCGTTTTCAAAGCGTCCTACTCGCAATATAATAAATCACAAAACTGTCTCTAGGACGTGTTTAGTCTACGCGGCAAGCGATACGGATCTCCCGATATTTAGGCTACCGATTACAAATGGCGTCCGTCGCCTACGCGGCTACGATTAATAATACAACAGTCACCGTATCGAATCTTAAGGCGACTTTTCAAACGAGAACAAAGTATCGATACCGACGATAATCGATTATAACATCTTAAATAAAAATCCAGCAAACACTTCTTGTATCGTACGCATAATAGCAAAAATTCAATTCTCTCTTCTTTATGCGGTATGACTTGCTAAGCAAACCCAATAAAATAATGGATTCTCGTTGGAATAGTCGAGATTAGATACAGTTTCCATGTAGCACTTTATTTAGCCAATGGACGAGCGTCGCTTACCCCATACAATTTCCATAGAGCTCGAGCGACGGAATAACGAAAAATCTTGAACAATATAATTCAGTGAAAAGAGAAAGAAAAAGAAAGTGAATAATAATACGTTTACGTACTCTGTATGATCGAGAGAGAGAGAGAGAGAGAGAGAAAAAAAGGAAAGAGAAAAATTTAAGATCCATCCAATAAAGTGTGTACGGCCAAGAAGAAGGTTACTGCGACAGGATTCTGCTGGACCAATCCCATCGCGCGAGATTTCCACTGAAAATGCAATCTCAAGATATACAAAGAATTTTGCATAACAAGACTAGTCAATCTCAATACCCAACCATTTTATTTAAGGGTGTACACACAGGGCAACATCCATACAGTTGAATTATCTTCCTTTTTCATATTCCACGTACTAGGATATATGCTTCTGTTATGCTTACGTAGTTACGTGTATGTACGTCCGTATATATATATATATATATATGTATCCCAGCCAGAGACATTTCGTCCTGTAAATTATTCATGGGGTATCTATCTGTTGCTTCTATGTGGAAAATAACCATACAGCTTTTATTATTTCTCTGTTCCAGCAGTAAGCGACACTTGGCATTTATTAAATAGCCAGTCCGATACATGTGAACGTGAATTCATTTAATTTTCATGCAGTACGCATTAAAACGACATTTACGCTTACTAATCGATATACTGAGACAGACGCCGCCTACCGCCTTCTTCGTAACCTCCCCCCCCCCCCCCCCCTACATCACGCGACGGAAGGAAAGTAGGAAAGAAAAAAAAAATGTAACAGGTAAAGGAGGGAGACGAATGGGGGGATAAGATATTGTCGATAGAAGAAAAAAAAAATCTCCAGGGTATAGCGAGTGCTTCGTGCTTTTATCTGTTACAGGTAATAACGTTGGTATCTCTTATAGGCGAGTATACTTGAATGATCCATTTTGTGATTGGAGTGTATACAACGGACTTGGGATTGATCGATTATATAATTAAATAAAAATTATCCTTAATAAGGATAAAATTCATGTGATTTCCCACGAGGTCAATCATGGATAAAAAAAACAAATGTATGGGAGTCAACGTGTCTTGTGTTATAACGTGCAGTTACATGTAAACACTGAACTGGTCTAACGTAGAACATTGATAGGTCACAAGGGTTAATCTTGTTGAAGGGTACCTGGGCTGCCGTAAGAGCAAGGCCTTCTTGAAGTCATCTGTCCACGTGGATGATGATGATGGTGATGATGATGATGATGTTGCTGATGTTGCTGCTGCTGATGGTACTGATGCTGCTGATGCGACGGCGTCGGTTGAACCGATGGCAGTTGCAACTGATGTTGCTGGGAATTCGTCAACGAGGTAGCAGTCATTTGCAATGATTGCTGATACTGGGGATGATGACCGTGATGAGGATGAGGATTGGGCCAGACGTAGTGGTGCTGCCAAGAGGCGCCTGGGTCAGTGATAGGCGCCATACCGGGCCCTTCTTCGCTCCCCATTCGCGTCCACAGGGTATCGCTTGTCGTGATGACTTTGATGACTTCAGTCCTACAGCCTCTTCTAGGGGTTTTCTAAGCAATCTTGTGATCCAAATGTGACCAAGGTTGATCCTGGACTCAAGGCAGATGGCGGCTGAGATGAAGGTGAGGAATTGAGATCAAAGAAGGAAATCAGTCGCTTTGATGACTCCTGATGATGCTGTCCTGCGTTGTTACGACGGATAACATTTTTATGAGATTTGTTATTGTTATTTAAAGATGCGTACTTCTTTTTCTTATGGAGAACAAAGGACTCATACGTCATTTGTCATTCTATTAGTTTTCCAGTCACTTGCTTTTTTTTTCTATTATTGATTTCTTTTTACACTTTCGCTTCTCTTTTACTTGCTGGTGGTCAAAGTTCACGGTTTTAACTTTGACTCTCGGTCCGATGTATTTCGCTTTAGAACCTGAAAGCATCAACCCCCGAAGACATGTCATATCGATACACAGGAATCCCGTAAAAACTTCATCGGACGAAGAAGATTTGACGTATTCGATATTTAAGGTTCCCTTTTCTTATTTTCTTTCTTTTTCTCTCTACAGTATTCTCTCCTACGGTATTCATTCGACCTGAACCTCGCGCAGCACTATACGAAACGGTCAAGTTCATGCGGATTCGAAAAACTTGAATGACAAACGATTATTGCATTAAGGATGTTAAGAATTTTTTTTCTTTTCTCAAAAAATTTAATACTTCAGCACAGGGACTTCTAGTAATTTTGGAAATTATTTAAATTCTATTTTTATACACACAGTATATGTAATACGAGTAATAACTTCAGGACCAGTGAAAATTTTCAATGACAACTTTTTGAGGTTATAACAGCCCATTAAGGAATACGTATGAATTCGAAAAGACGACTTTTACATAATCAACGAATGAAAATGTGTTAAATGGGTTAAGATCGTTGAATTCGAAAAACAAGTCAAAGGACAAAGGAACGCAACTGCTAAGATCTCGAGGTAACCGTCTGCCCACGCGCCATTATTATTACTACACGCTTACCGATTTCTCAGCGTGTAAGAATTCTATCTTCATAGATCAATCATACGGTAAGACAGGAAAAAAAAATTCGAAAAATACACAACACTTGGAAATACCGATCAAACTACGTAAATCGATCTCGAGAAATAAGATAGGTCCAGTATGATTCAACAATTGAAAACGCCTATAAGGATCAGTAAAAAAATCGGATGACACAACCAGATCGTATAGTGCATGGATGCCGATGAGGAAGAGGATGAGCAACAAGAGTACGTTGGAAGCCGTAGAAAGATAAAGTAAAAAAAAAAAACAGTGCTCGCGAGAAAGGCAAAAAAGTTAGAGAATTATAAAAAAAATAATGACAAAGATAAATAAAAAAATTTTTTAAGCAAGAAAGAAAAGAGGAACGGGAGCAACACAAGCGAGAAAAAGATATATAAAATTAAGTAAGACAGACCAGTGTCGATGATTTCAAATGAAATTACTGAAGATTGCATTGAAAAGCAAGACCAGCTGAATCCTCAGAGTTTGAGACAGCAATGAAATACGAGAAAACACAAAACTAAGGGTTCCTAACACCCAAAACTTTCCTAAGCACAAACTTCAAGCGGCAGACCGATTAACATTGATTCACAAATGCCGAAGGGAACGATGCACGTATACGTCCGACAGGGCTTGGACCTTAGATTGAGGTTATGTGCGCAGTTGTTGTGCAAGGGACGGCTAACGATAGAGAAGTTTATAAAAGCAAAAACGATAATGAATGCTACGTCCCCATCAGAACTGTCGGCGTCCTACGATTTTAAATTGCTGGCAGCGTTGTAAACACGCCCAAGGAGAAGGAGGAAGATCAGGAACAAAGCACGACGATGTTTACATAAACGCAAAGAGAACTGTCGGGTCGCACGGTACGTTGTCAACGAACGTTGTACGTAGAGCCGGATTTATTATTTCTTTAAAGTTTATCTTCTCTTCGGTTTTCTTAACGGACGCGAGTCTTACGACAGTGCTGACATCTAACGAGTCACGAGGAAAAATCACACGGCGATTCGAGCGCGGACTGCGTGGAAAGCCGGACTCGCGTTGACTGAGTCTTGCTGAGGGTTGAAGCCGTGGACGGAGGGGAGAAACGGGGTTGCTTCGTATCTCCAGTGGAGAGACTGAAGGGAGGGCAGCCTGCAGCGGGAAGAGCCACGTGCACCAGCAGGCACGTTCCCGAGTCACGTGTAACCAGCGACTAACCCCACTTTTTTAAAATTCTCTTTCTCTTCATCCGCTGCTGCTACCTTTACGTTGCTTAGAACTTGACAGCGTCTCTCCACGCTATTCTTATTATATGGGACATCGTTTTTCTTCTCTTTATTGTGTATTTATCTTATTTAACATCGCACCCCACCACAGCCGCTCTACGGAAATATCGACTCTAATACTCAGTTTCCTCACTTTCCTTTTAAATTTAACTCACGGATAAATTTCCAGCTAACCAATGACTTTCTTGTTTTACGAATTTATCTGCGGGTTAACACACAGTTTATCCGACGCTGAAGAAATCCGCCGTAACTCGAAGTCGTCGTTAAAGTCGTGAGTGTCGCTGGTGAAAAGAATTATTTCTTTTTGTTTTTTTATATTGCTCATTTAATTCTTTCCTTGATTATTTTCTATCGAGGTATCTTCGTACGAGACGAATTATGGCGCTCTATTTGCATTAAGGCTAGTCGTTAAGGCTCGAAAATGCGCCCAGTCACGCTTTGGCGCGAACGCGAAAACGTATCGCGTGACGACCGAGCACCAGGTACATAACTCAATTACGAACGATACGAAGATCGTTTTAAAAAAAAGAGAGAGAGAGAGAGAGAGAGAGAGAGAGAGAATGACGAAAACGAAAAAAAAAAAGAGAGACAGAAACTTTTGAAACACTCGCGTGACACTTCGTACACTTGTATACGTCGATTCTCTGAGGTACCTTTTTTTCAAATAGACGGAGACAGACGTCTTCTGAAAAATTCAAAATAATTTTTTTTTGCCGACGTGCACAAAAAAAATAAGACAATTCATCGGGTAGCCTACTGTCCTCGATATTATATCCCTTAACACGAAACTCGTAGCCTGTGCAATAATGCATCGAAATTTCAGAATCAAGTAGCCGATCGAGTCCCGACGCAGTTACGAGAGCGTTCAGGTCTCGAGTACGTTGAACTGTCCTGACCTGACCTGCGACAACCGCAACGTGTTCTCAGCCGATAAACACTCGTATATCAGAGTAATCTCATGCGCGAATCATTGTAATCGCTCGACGACTAGGAAATGCAGGTGTTACGGGAGAATCCGTCCGGTCTTGGAGAACGCGGGACGAGATAAATAAAATCAAGCGAAAAAATTTGAAAATAATAATAAAAGGTCAAAGGACTCGAATCAAAATCAGTTATATTGTAAACACACAAAAAAAAATTTTTTTTTTAAGGTTATGTCTACTCAACATTAATACCCGTACATCTGTCGGCATAAAAATGCATGACTAAAATATACCAGACTGACCGTCAGACCCAACCACGTGCAAATCCCAAGTCTGTTACAAGTCGGAAGAAGGTCTTTAAAAAGTTTAAGATTTTCTTCTACCCGTTACGTGTGCACCTTAGGTCTTCGTCGCACGTGGAGACTGTCGCTGCCTTGAGAACGAAAAGCTAAGCCCTCGACGTACCTCGTGACAGCTGATATTCTTTCGTTAATTCTTTTCTTCCTCTTGTCCACGGTAATTCTTGTGCATCAACCCGTTTCCCCTATTCTCCTTCGCTTTACTTCGCCAGTCTCCATCCGTCCGTCTCTACCGGCTCCGCGCTGCAGCCGACCCGGTGTGGGAAAGCGCGCGACATAAATCATTAATAATTACGGGAGAGCCGAGTTGCCCTCGGACAGCCACATAATATCTTGTGGACGAGGCTTAAGGGAGTGCAAGATGAAGAGCCTCGTACTTGCCGTACCTGACTCCCAGTGGCATCACGTAGGATCGACCAAGGATTCTTTGACCTTGGTCAACGATGGAGGATATCGATGATCTCTCTTTTGGGCGGGAAATTTAAGGATTTTCAAAATTTTTACATTTTTATTAAACACTCTTACGTATGTCTATATCGAACAACGTGCGTACTATAATATAACGATTATTGACATATTCTGCTGATTACAGTTAAATTACAAAGAATCATTATTAAATACGTTGATTAGATTACGTACACGTGAAATATCGCTGACGACCATCAAAGGTCAGAGGTCAAAGTCAATCGAGACCTTAAGCAAGGATATTAAAATATCGGCATATATTACCCCGCATCTTTCACTCTGACAGGTTGTTTAAGCAGTAGGAATATTTTTTGGCAGATTTATCGAACGGTAATAAGATATGTCATTTTTAGGGGGTTTGTGATGCAAACTTATAAGCAGTCTGTGACTTTGTTAAATTTAATGGACGAAAATAATGCAACGTTAAAGTAGGATGGATCTGGTAACAACGAAAGGTACCCCTGTCAACGTGATCCTGAACACGTTCCTTGCCCGTGACCTTATTTAGACGGATACACAATGATAGTAAATTTATCTGATTGTAACCTAAAAAAAAACAATTTCAAATTAATTAAGTCAATGGTTTACGTGCAGAAATCCAATAACAATCCTTTTGGATGATAAACCGGTCAGGGTTCACGGAGAGGAGGCTAGGGGTTCGCCCCCCCCCCCCCCCTCCCCCCATATCGCACGCTCCTGGCAACGTGAGCCCATGGCTCGCATTTACACGGATCTTCGTTCTCGCCGTTCAGAAATTCATTTAGAATTCTGAAGCTGTGCGCGGGCATATAATTAATAATGAAATCTTAATGAAGGGTCGATTGTTACCCTAAACGGGTCAATATAGGTTTTTGCATGAAAAGTTGACAAAATTATTTAAACCCACCCACGTAGAATGACTATTGGTGAATATCAATGTTTTTGAAAAATTGTGTAATTTTTTACAAATTTTGGAAAATTAATAATCAAGGACGTCACATATCCGGGTCACGCGGACGGAGTAAAGTCCGCTTTTCATGGCAGCTAAAATGACGCGCGTTGTCGCTAAGGGTTGAATATGTGTGCATCGGGTGCGATCGTGGGTAAAATAGTGACGGGGAATTCGCGTCGATCGAACAGTTGTAGTTGGTTGAGAATCCACCTAGAGGAGATCCAATTATAAAAACGGCCGAGGTCGGAGTCAAGTTCGAACGTTGCTTGGCGAGGAGGCCGTCGCCGATTGCAACCGCGGTTTGTGGACATGACTTGAAGAATTAATGAAAATCAATGCGATCAGTCCAAAGTTTCACGTATGAGATGATTAAAAAAAAAAAAAGATACTTTGTCAAACGCTCTTACCCCTACTCCAAGATCATCTGAAAGGCTTCCTGCAGAGGTCAGAGGTCAGGTGAGTTGACACTAGGAGAATTCAGTTTCACCGGGCGAAATGGTAAAGGAAGAAAAAAAAAGGTCCCGACTGCACAAGGGCCAAGTGACCTCGTGCGTGTCAAGCGCCATAGAGGATATGAAGGTAGGGCTCGCGAACAATTTATATTTTAATCGGGTAGCGGCTGACGGGGATGGTTTATCAGCGGGATGACAGGCGATGTCCGCTCGTCCCATCTGCTCATCTCCTCAATGTCGTATAAGGGGAAGAGTGAGAGAGAGAAATTTTGTTCTCTTCTATTTTTTTTTTATATTTATATTTAAATATAACATCAGCCAAGTGGAAAATGTAGGGGAGACGCCGTCGCTCGATAGTCTACGTATATTCTCCTGTCTTGTTCAGGTCGACTCTTTTACTTCTACAAACAATTCTATAGCCCTGTGTATATTGTATGATGAACTTTGAAAGAGCCTGTAAACAGATAAGATCAACGGGATCGGATTAAATCCAGTATCTGTAGAGTTTATATAAAATCCAATGGGATGCTGTGTTTGTGTATATATATATATATATAGTGTGCGTATTCTCGGTACACCTTAGAAAGATTCTTAAGCAACGTGATCTCTCGAAGATAGCAATTAGTAAAGGAGCGCGAGACGCGCGTGTCGTAGTTTCGTATTCACAGAATTAATTTTCGTTTGGACGGCGTTATATCGATAGCGAGAGAATCTGGCGTCTCACTCAACCCCCTTTCGAAGGGAGGGTGTGGTCACGTGGCCGGCCACGTGCTAGCGCGGCGTGTCTTCCTCCCCGTTCATCGGGTACGGCCACCCCCCCCGTATACAGCAACACGTGGGCGTCCGTGGCCGTTGGTTGGCCGACATTCTCAAAGCGCGACCATATATCTCGGTTTCCATTTACGTATACAGAATTGTGTATACTGATTTCTGTGCTGACATACAATAGGCGAGTATACCATAGGAAAGTATTTCGTTAGATGTGCGTTGTATGTATGAAAATTTTTCCTTTTTTCTTTCCCTCCAAATCCTTCTTGTTGCGTAATAGTTACGAAATTTCCGAATCATCCTGGCGAGCCAATTAGTTCTTCGATCCGGGGTCAGAGATCAAAACTCACTGGCGAAATCGCAAAACTGGGGGTTACGCTGCGTTGTGGCTGATTTCGAATGTGCGAGAGGTTCGGGAGAATTGGGACGAAAAATAGAAAATTAACGAGGAAAGAGGATTACGAGTTTGAAATATTTTTTTTTTTTTACCTATAAACGTAAATGCGACAAGGACACCGGACATGATGCACGCTCTTTGTGTAGCCATAAAGTTACATGTGCATAGAAGCGACGGAATATCGTGCCGCGAATCCCGCGATTGTTTGGCATCGCGAAGTCGCACGAGTCGCATTGGGTTTACATGCCGGCGGATTCCCATCGAGATGATCGCCTACGCGACTACTCGTAATGGCGGAGGGCAATAGTGGTCAAGGAGAGATCGTAGAACCGTAACGGGAGCCATTACTAGGATGGGAGACTGAATGAAGAAGAGTTTAAAGGTCGTTCGGAAGATCAGAAATAAATTCCATTGAGGATGCGCCAGTAGATACGGATAAATTCCTACTATTTCTTTTCAAGGTTCAACCCCCGTCTAACGTTTATTCAGTACTAGACACGATACACGTTTTTAAGTTTGCCAGATGGGGGATTTAATGAGGATAAGCTTTATGCAATATCGAACGCAGCGCCGCTATTGGAAGACATAGAAAACTTTCCGTAAACTTTGCATTCCTTAAGGATTATCACAGCGTGCATCCTTGGTACGTCTAGAATATTAAATTATCTCCGCCATTTTTTTTTTTTCATTTAATACCGTGCAATTAGCGTGCACAAATGTAACTGCCCCTCGAATATTAATTAAACGAAATCCACGTTTCCCCTGTGTCTCCAAGAAGGCGTGGAGAAATAAAAATAAAAAGCAGTTGCGTATTTGACTTTAGACAATGTAAAAACAGCAACGGCATGATATTTAACGTTAAAAAAAGAAATTATATAAGTTCTCGGGCGTAGGACGATCAGCATGTTCTATTATGATCGTGAACTAAGCATAATTAAGATTGCATATACTCCGTAAAAGAACTATCTAATAACGTATAAAGTTCACTAATTGTCTCTCGAGTATTTGCCAGTGCACGTTCCCATTAAGCAGACGGGTGCCGATGATAATAAATTTCCAAGATTCGTTACCAGATGCCAGCATAGTCTTCGAGCGCTAGTGTCGCCCTCTGCAGGTCGCTCTAGCAACTTTGCTCGACTCTGCTACACGCTTGGCCTTTTCCCTTTCTACTCAATATACGTAATATACATGTGTGCGCGCCACACGCCATCTCACGCGAAGCCTCTTCTAACATTCCGTTTTGTACACAGGGCCGTATTGAGATATTATCAAAAACAAAATTTCGTTAAGCCGGGAAAGTTATCGCGATTTTTTTACCCATTCCAAAAGAATGAAGTTGCCTACTCCCAGGTTAAATAAATCTATGAACTACCAACACCCATTAAAACGGGTGCAATAAGTATTTTATTTTCTGGTACAAAAAAAAAAAAGTTATTCAACCCCCCCATCAAACCAACACGCAAAAGATACAAAAATCCTTATCTCTGTGAGAATTACAGATACTGGTTGGTATTAAAAAAAAAAAAACATCAATTTAAAACATACGATCTCTTACGAGATGATACCGATAACGTAACGGTTTTTTTTTTCTCGAAACTTGCGACATATCGATCATCACGCACCAAGCAAACATTCCATTTTCATTCCCTCCAACTACATTCGATAGGTTATTGTATACAAAGATCCCTAATGGTCTGTTCATACCTGCATGCGTGCAACGCGAATAAATATTCCAGGCGACACGCGGGATTCGTGTGAGGATAAAACCTGCAGGACGCGGAGGATCCTTGCTGTTAATTTTTCTTCGACTGCAAAGTTACAAGTATTGCGTGGGCACATCGTGACAGGGAGCGTATATGTTAATACTGCGAAGCTGCTACCCGTTGCTAGTCGTTCTAGGATCTAATTATAATTCTATAAA
The DNA here is from genome assembly GCA_031762395.1 of Calameuta pygmaea. NCBI lineage: Eukaryota > Metazoa > Arthropoda > Insecta > Hymenoptera > Cephidae > Calameuta > Calameuta pygmaea. The sequence continues at coordinate 216,853 of JASANN010000485.1, forward strand.
GCGCGACAGTCGTACAGGACGCAAACTCTTATCAGTGATCTCGGTCAGTCCGCTACTGGCTCCGTGAATCTAGCTACTGTGTTATGGTTCTTCTTAGAGGCGAATTCCCATCGCGCGATGCCACTGCTAAGCCAACGACCAATGGGCGGGTAGCTTCAGAACGAGGCACGAAAAGAATACGATGGTAAGGTAGAGCACCGACTGTCTGTAGTGCGTTCAGAAAACTCTCTAAAGTGAACTCTAGTATCGTTCTGTCATCTTCGTAATAAAGACACTAAAATAAAGACGCCACGTGACCGTATCACCCGGAGTAAGATTTGCGAACGCACTCCTGGGGTAATGCAATACAAAAGATACGAAACACAGCGGATAAAATAGAAAATGTCCGCCGGCATAATATGTAAAGATTTAATCGCAAAAATTGTTATAATTATCTTCAATCACGTGAAAATAGCGTTAAACCCTAAAGAGACAGTGACTTGAGACTTCAAGCCGTCATTACACTCGTCGCTCTCATTAAACCTTAATGACACGTTTAATATATCAAAGTTACGCTAACTCCATAATTAAATAAATTGTTATTACGCGTTAAAAGCATCGCCTTAGCAATCACAAGCTAGGTAAATATTATATCGATATAACCTTTTTTTTTTTATTCATAATAACCACGATTATATTCGCGGAACGCCATTTTGTGTACCTTTCGCTTTTGAGCTACTGCGCCAACCCTGAATATAATCGTAAAGGTAGCTATGAGAGTAAACTGCAATTAAATCTGCATCTATTAGATGATGCAAGTTGGGAAATATAAACACGATAAAATTTTTTTTTTTTTAGTCATTGAAATTTCATGCAATATCTATTACGTGAGTTAGTTTATCGCCCACTGACTGCAGTGTATTATATCATTAAAATCGTCGAAATGATCCCAGTGAACGGTGCTTAAAGTTATATAGCAGACGCAAGTGCCTCGACGCCAATCGGGTAGTGCGAGTTTTATACGTGATATGCGTAACGATACAAATGTTTTCTTAACTCTGTATCCCACTTACCCTTACCTCTGCCTCAATCGCCTTATCCATCTATTTATCTCGCCTACTACATTAGTTCAATCATTTGAAAGTTGAACATGATTTCTGTCTATCATAATTACCGTAGGCTACAACCGCGACGCCGAACGTCGGTTTACGTAACGTATTAATCGCGAAACTATATAATCGGTCTCGATGGGTGTCGGTTAAAAAGAAATCTGTAATTGCCAAGTTTACATTTTACTAACAAATTAACATAGTGGGAGGATTGAGGGTGGGGCGAAAGGTTCGCTTAATGTAAACTGCGTGTAAAAATTAATGACGAATATAATCTTTTTTTTTTTTTTTTTATAATCGTAACCCTAAATCGGTTTGATCACGAGAGGACATTTTTAAGGTATGGATCTAAATTTGATATATCTCACTGGCAGAACCTTAATGATCGTGGGTGAAAATTTTTTTTAATTATTTACCATCCGGTTTAACACATACAAAAGTAACCAAGATTTCACCATATGGATATACCTTGTATGTTAAAATATCTATACATTTTTTCAATCTCACAACTTCTACTTGGTAAAGTTTCATGAAATTTCTGAACACAATTTTTGTCTGCTAGAGTGACTTTTCAATAAAATAAAAAAAAGTTTGAATCTTTTTTAATAATTTGTCTCACGTTACTATCAAAAAAATATTCAATGCGAGAATTTAAAGACTGATAAGAATCTCTACTTCCTCTCGTCCCAACGTTAATTACCTTACGTATTAAATATTTTTCTGATTAATATCACACGAGAATATTCATGTGAAACGTCTTAATTAATATCCCACGCAAATGTTGTACACTAATACAAAGTAACGTCATAAGATAATTATTATTCTCAAACGATAAACGTGAACGTGACAAATCGGTTATCGTACGAGAACTAAGTCAAAAAAAAGAACGATTCTCCAGACATTCAAAGATTCTTATGGAAAAAATTTGAATGAAAAAAAATATATAAGCAATCAAAAAAAAAAACATGCGTACAAAAAGACGATCTAATTTATCTCAGATTTTTTTTTTTTCAAAATTATCTATTCCCATCGGGCTAGTGTACCAGTTTACATACGGCTAATAATTATGGCCCATGAATTAAAATGCATTGTAATTAACGCACTAACCGCTGCGACCTCCTAACGACAATCAAACTGCCATTAACGTGTTTCTATCATGTAATCAAACTATGATTAATTGATTACCAAGATTTTCACAAAGTTGACGTAACGCGTGTCGCTTGACTTAAGTAGCGCGATAATTACCAATAAAATCTAAATAAATCACGAGTTCGTAATTAGTTTTTTTTTTTCTTAATTTATTATACTATTTTTTCCCTCCCCATTTAATCGAAAACCGTGGGTTTGGATAATCGCAGATAAATATGCCTGATAAGTGTTACATTGGTGTTCTGCAGTTAGATATAAATTTTCCGATCGGACTCACGTGATAAAACGAGAATTTTCTACAGGGTCGTTAGATATTTTATTAGTAAGTGAATATAATTATACTATGAAAAGTAGGTTAAAAAAATCATTTAATTAGCAGGGTTGCTTGTTGCTCACACGTTGCATAACACGAGATATGTTCCTGCAAGCTTCCAAGTGATCAGACTGAACCATTTCGTGTTATCATTTATCGCACGGGTGTGTATCTATGTATATAATGAATTAAAAAAAATCATTTATGAAATAATTATTGTCATTAAGCGCAATCAGATTTAACAATAAATTTGTGTCATTATTGATTAGCGTTACGCGCAGGATATAACAATTTACGTAGAAACTATTTTCTTAATTCCTTTAATCGTTTAAAAATTTAACCCACCAATCAGAAATCTTCGCCAAGAGCAAAAAAAAAATTCAATAAAAAAAATGACCGCCGTCTTTACCCTCGCATGAAAATTAATACGGTCTGTACGAACGACCAGCTTCTAAACCGACCCCCCTCCCGACCCTCAACCCTTCCGAACGGATTACGCAAATCTTGGCAGATGCCAAAACGTGATTTCGACTTCCTTCGCCAAAAAGAAAATATTCACTTGGTACCTCCTGGCAGCGCGAATAGACAAACAAGCAGATCTTCCCACTGTGAGAGACCACGTGGACGTCTCAAATATTTAGGATATTTAATTAAAAGAAAAAAAATTAATTTATATTAATATAATATGTAAGTACAACAATTTTGACGTACCGCGAGGATACCCAGGGAGGAAGCAAGTAGAGGGGTCAAAGGTCATTTAATAAAATTTCCTAATTAGAATGACTACCGAATCGACCTATGAACTTTTCGTAATTCTTTGACTCGAGCCGCTAAATGCATTCGCATTCGACTTCTTTGATCTCCGTTTAGCGCGCGACGTCAGTTCAAGGATAAAGCCAACATACACATATATAGGTAATCATACCTGTTTTGCATTAGCCCGATGACCTATGCTCCTAAGAGGGTCGGGACGCCTGGAGTTTCGCAAGTGCATGGAACCATACTTAGTGTATCGTTCCCTTTTTTTTTTCCCTCCCACGAAACTCGCCTTAATGTTATGTCGCGTCGTTAGACTCACTTCCATAGGTTTTACTACTCAATCTGTATTAAACAGCATTCACACTGTGCATACTGGAAAAACTCTTTATCTAGTCACTCGTTGGTCGCTGGGTTACGGACGCTAGTCTCTGATTGGTCCGAATCAAGATTTCACCGTGAACGTCGCTCCGTTGCGCGTCCGCCTTCTTTGTCGGCAGCCAACGACAAACGTGATGAGTGGGACGCGGAAAAATTATCTCGAAATAATTTTGCATTCCGGACGCTGGACGTCGATGAGTTCTTTTCTTTTCTTTTTTTTTTTCATTCAACTTACCTGAAACAAAAAAGCAAGAGTGGAATTTCAACATGGATTTTCGGTATAATTTTACGTACACTTTTGTCATTTAAATTAATGAAGAAAAATGATAATAAAAGTATTATGTACCAGAAAATTAATTTTCTTTTTTTTTTTTTGGTTAATTAAATAAATTTATCATCGGCCTGTCTGAGTGTTTTGTTTTGATGCCAAAATATCTGACTCGTGTGGGTGTGTGCGTATATATATATATAGCTTAATGTTCTCACAGAATTCAGTGACGTCATAGGACTCTATCTTCCGTACATACTGCACCGAGTGCATTCGGTGGCTTTATTTTCGTTCTCGCCAGAGAAGCATAAAGCGACTACTGGAAATGTGGTACAAGTTCTATTTCGTCCGTGATAACTGCACACATTTATGGCAACGATCACCCGGTACATTAAGGTGTCATACGAAGCAATGGAACATTCGATAAGTTATCGAGCGTGCATTTAAGATCAATATTTAAAATCTGAGCGAAGGCTTAAGTTTCATGAAAAAATTTTTATCATCTACAAGGTACGCTCGTCGTTCGATGAAAATCAGAGTTATCGATCGTTCGGGAGGGATGAGGGGGGGGGGGGGAAGCTTCGATTGACTGTGCTTTTGGGATAGAAATTATCATTTCAGGTGTTCCTGAATGACTGGCGATATTGGTCTGTGTGTGTGTGTGTGTGAGAGAGAGAGAGAGAGAGAGAAATTTATGACGTACACTTCAGAAGGAGAGAGAGAGAGAGAGAGAGAAGACAGAAAAGAGAGAGGAGAAAAATTCAAGATAAAAATATAAAAAGCGAACGGAGCAGCTGAGAGTGATAAGGAGAGTAAGAAGATGGGAGGAGAGAGAGAGAGAGAGAGAGAGAGAAATGAATTCCGTGTCCTACACACCAGCAAGTCCTATAAATAATATTCACGGTAACTTAAGAGTGTGCGTGACTAAAGGAGTCTATAGATAAACCCGCCAGTTGCAAAAGCCTCGTGTTGTCTCTTGCGCACGTGAAATACGTGTATGTCGCCGTCTCTTTCTTCGAGCTGCCATTCAGACATCTCGTTGCTTTTAGTGGGATACGTCGTGCAAGATATAGTACGGAGGATGCAGCATGCAGAAAAGGAGCAAGATATCACGAAGGTCCTTCGCGGTTTTACTTTGAGGGGATTGGGGTAAAATCTGAAATACCCAGGACCGTGTTGTTAAAAAAAAAGGTCAAATATAAATTTCTCGACCTTTGATCGAGCAAAAACCAAGTCGTCTGATAAATATATGAAAATTAGGAAAAAAAAAGAAAAAATAGTCGATCGTATCCATGGAAACAGTTTTTCTGTACAAATTTGTCAGGCGCCGTCCTGCGGTCGATGTTCATAGAAAAAATGTTAAAAATTTATCGAGTGTAATTTTCAATGATAATTTTTATATCACCTGTCCCCCCCTTTTTCTTTAAACGACAACACGATTTGCCATTCCCGGAAATGCAAGATCACCCGTGCAATTAAAATTCCCAGTGTATCATCGGCGGAATAGATTATCATAACATCAGTGGGTACCGACTATAGCGACCGAGGAGCATCTGCCGGGGGTTCCCCGTGAGATGAGACCATCCGAACGGTAATTAGCATAAATGATTTTGCGTGATATTGTGATATGATGAATTTGATGGAAAAAATTTTTTTTTTTTCACAAATCAGCCATGACTGCCAGAAATTCGCCAAGGATCGAAGCCTTAGTGGTGAACGCGATAAGGAGGCTGCAAGACGTGCAGGGGTCCACGTCTAAGGAGATCAGTAATTACATATCCCAGGAATACAATGTACCAGCACCAGAGGTCAGGAAGCATGTCAACATGGCCCTACGTCGTGGACTGTCATTCGGGGTCCTGCATCGTTCTAAGGGGTGAGATTATATATATAATAAGGAATTTTTAATCGACCTAAAATCAATTTTCCCCAGGGGTTACTACAGCTGCGGCGATCAGGACATCAGGAACGAGCCCATGGACGCCGCTGAGGTCATCCTAAAGCGCGGACGTAGAGGGTGCAAGCGTCACTCCAGCCGTCGTAAGCGCAGGAGACGTAGCCGACGTAGCCGACATGGCCGCTGCAAGTCGCGAAGAAGACGTCAAAAGTCGTGCAGAAGACCCCGTCGAAAGTCCTGCAGAAGGGCCCATCGTCGTCGCAGGGCATGTAAGTCCAAGAGTAGACGCAGGAGTAGACGCAGGAAGATGGGAAGATGTTGCGACGGGGATGCCGGAGACAGGGTGACCTTCTCCGGCAGACGAGGTCCGAGAAACGACAGCTTCGCCAGGACCATTAAAGGCAGCGGAGGTTCCTCCGGTTCGGATTTGCCGAACGAGAGACGTGCGGCTGAGGTTGCACCTGGTCAGGACGTTTCGCCGTTCTCGGGTAATTGTCTGGACTGAACGTCGATATGATCGGTACCTGTTATATCGACGCGCAAAGCCGTGAATGAATGTACCGTGAAACTTTGACACTGTTTTATTTATTTCGCGTAAAGAAATTAATAAGTGCCTCATTTGTTTTATATAAAAAGTCACTGATTCAGCGACCAACGAGACGTGTACGGCTGATTCGGTAGAAAATTTAAAAAAAAAGGGAGGAAAAAAAAGAAGGTATGTCTGTCTTTGTCTCGCTCGCGTTAACGGCAATAGGCGCGTCTCTCTCGCACTCACGGCTACTATAGAAAATTGTCAAAATCGAAGACCCCAGGGGACTTCGATCAGTCGGCTTTATTGGTACTGTTGGTTGGTTTAAAAGTTTTTTTTTTTTTGAAAATCCAAATTCTTTATTTCGGCATCCAATTTTTTCGAGGCTAATCCGAGAGGATGCTTATGGTGATTTGTAATTGTTGAAGCTGCTTGAGGATGACGATGAAAATCCGGCCCTGGCGCGGCCTTGCCGGCTAATGATAGTCTCGCTAATGATGCGTTCACACACGCACGCATTGTACCACGTGATCATTCGCCTAGCAACTCTAGGATAGTCAAAGCCAAAGCTCGACGAAGCTTCGCTATTCTAGCCTAGGCTGGTGCAACGCGGTATTAACTGATCCTCATTCTTAGCGCTTCTCTGACTTAGCTTAACGTTTCTGTGCTACGGCGATATGCCTGCTGGGCACATTTGAGGCTCTCGAGTGCGCCATGTGCTCGCGGACCACGTTTCTCTCTATGTGGATTCCGACAGGAAGGAGCCTATCGGCGATACGATAAATCGCCTTCAGACTGTTCCACGTGACTGAAGACCATTACAATTTTTGAATCTGCAGGTGAACGCTCGACGGAAGCTTAAACTTTATGGCGGGAAATTTGAAAAAAAATTGAACTGCAAAATACGAAAAAATCGAATCGAGCACGTGACAGCTGTCAAATCTGTCACTTTTTCTTTGAACAGCATGAATTTTATCCACAACATTTGTATCACGGTAAAGATTTTTTTTTTTAAATATAACTCACATCGTAGATCTGAAACTTCGTGGAACTGGTTCTCGCTAATTAGAACAATTATCAAGAGGTGGCAAAAACGAACGAGGTCGTGCGAACGACGTTGAAAATTAAGAGAGATAAAAAAAAAGGAGATGTACGGGTCAACCGAGAAATTATTGCGAGGATGAGACCATTTTTTTTTTTTTCAAAATTTCATTCCTACTTCAAAACATCGTAGCGAGAATGTTAAAAGCAATTCTGACTAATGATCGCGTGCCAGCCGGAAATGATCGTTAACAAAATGCTTCTTCCTTCCACCACCATTCTTAATGTCAATTTAAATACCCGCCTTTTTTTTTTCCGCATTACCTCCAATTTTCTCTACGTCCTTCGTCCCCGCCCACTTCCTTTAAGAATCCACCGACTATCTTTATTCTTCTCCAAGCACATGGATACGGTCGTCTTTGTTGCCTTGGTAACCAGATCATTTTTTTTTTTTTTTTTTTTGATACCGTGACGCAGACGGCTTTTAACGTCAACGCGTGAATGACGCGAACAGCGCCGTTTTGTCGTCCGCAAAGAATTCTCTCTTTTCTATTAATAAAAGCGCGATCTAGTCACAAGACAGAGAAGAACGGTCCATCTGAATTACGATGATTAAAAATAATGTCAATTATTTGAAAGTCATCCGCGTGAAAAACAAAAATATAAAAAAAGAATTCAAAAATACCCAACTGCGTTATTCGTTTCCAGGTGTACAAGTCAAACGTACAAAGGACATATATATATATATATATATACACACATGTAACAATGATCATATTCAATTATATACTTATTATCATGTAAATAAATAATGCATGAAGGTGCGCCCAAAGAGATCAGCGGTCAATGACGCCAAATCGGTACCGATATCTGGAAATCTTCCCAGCCACGAGCGACGCCGGTCGCCCCTAGAGATATTTTCGGTTCGTTAAGCGTTTCCACGAAAGTTTTGGCAGCCGGGAATTCCGTCGGGAGGAATAACGAGTCGTCGCCTCGTGACGATGACGTTTACTCAACGAGAATCTTATTGACATTGCATTGGTATTTTATATCTAGGATTAAAAAAAAATAATTTCTTTTTACCTCGTACCATAAAAGGACGTTTCTAGTAACAATAAAACAACAACAAAAAATTGTATAAATTGCATACACCTGTCACCAAGTAACGACCTCCAGTCCCCTTCCCATTCCCGGAAATGACCTTTGACATCGCACTGGTTAAGTTCAAAGTTAAAGTTCAGTCCCATCGGCCGATAAACTCGCGTGTTTGTCGCTCGCACGCAATGCTCTATTCCTATATGGTGACAGTAGGCGTACTTATTACGTATTCGCGTACGTAAGATATACGTATACGTAAAGCGCGATAGAGTAAGGTTGATCCACGTGGTCACGAACGCTACCATATTTTACATTGGGACCGCCGCAAGACTCTCGGACGTCACGGAATTCGCTTGGTAGAATAGCGCAGGCATGAATCGGCTGGTGGCGTTGCGACGCCGTTAAAAAAATCCACGAGATTCGAAATACGCACGAGAAAGTCATGTATAAACCGACGCCCACGTATTTAAAGTGCCGGGGCTCCTTATTGCCGCGCATTTTTGCGACTGTCGCGGAAAGTCACGAGAAAATTTCACTGGGTACATTTATACCTGTGCACACGCGCGTATCCACGTTGACCGAAAGTCTCAGGGAATATTATAACTTTTATGCGTTACATCGGCGTTATCTGTTATACGTTTTTTTTTTTTTCTTTGAAAATGAAAAAAAAGAAAACTGAAATGCCAGTACATTTTCCACAAACCTCTTTACCACAAGCCAGAACCTTGCAGGGGAAGCCATATTCTGTGGCAGCCACGAAGAGGCTTCGTCATGTGCCTGTAATACACTTTTGCAGCCTTTTTCATTGTAGTCACTGACTAGGCGAGTCGGTGACGGTACTTTAAGAGAGAGAGAAAAAAAAACCAAAAAAAGTAACACTTCCATTAGAGTTTTTTTTTTATCAAGCAATTATGTTTTTTCTTATTTATCGCAACAATTCCAACGATAAGCATTTCGTTTATAGAGTTAAGCAAGTTGGATATATATATATATATATGTATATAGAGCACACGAAGTTGCTAGCCGTACGGATATTCAGGGTCCCTCGTTAACCCGGTTGACCCGTACGAGGCGGAAACTTACCAGTTATCGGCCGCGAGATAAATAAATAAATAGATGCGCGTAGAGAAGTAAAAATACAGAGAGCAAATGAAGAATGGTTGTATGCGATACTATTAGCTGCCTTGACTTGTATGGTAATTCAGAGAGTTGTGTACTTTGACTTACGGCGTCTTTCGATAGTTGCGGAAGGAGTTACCGACCGAGTATGTCGGATGTGGCGCTTCGTACGTTCGTCAGCTGTTAGACCGGTGCTTTACTCGCGGAGGTGTTAATTGAAGAAACCTTTAGACTAATTTCTCTTTAACATTCAATGCGAGTCCTTCTGCGCTTACTGATCGCGCAGTAATATTGTCACTGGTGTAAAGTCGTGTCGGTAACCGCGGCCATCTTGAGACCCTTTAGACAGCTTGGATCACGAAATCGTAAGGGCACTGCGACGAGATCATAAACAATTTAAGCAAGCATAAGTGACCAGGGCAACTGGAGGTGATAAGGTGAAGGCACTGATAGAGCCAACCCAAATAACACTAACGGGTGTCTCATTACAGAACGAACGTGTCTAATGGCGATAAGTACTTTCTTTATCTAGCTTGTTTCTGGTAATTGCGCAGACACACAACAACTGCTGAAAATAACACGGTAAGTTAACCTAAAATAAAAATCTACGCAAGGCTCAAGTTCTTTCGGTGAATTCTTATCGAAGCGGACGATTATTATTATTTTACCAAGAGCTAACCTAAAATGGTGAAAGTACTTAAAAAAAAAAAAAAAATTATAGAGGGTACTCGAAACTCAGTACCAGTCCAATTTGATTACGAATCTCTCATTGGTGGCTGTAGGCGAAGTATTTCGCAGAATTACAGCTTTCACCACCACTGCCAGTATTATCGTATCGCGCGAGACTCCTGGTTGCAAGTCTCGAGCGAATTCGTCTGTCTCTTAATCCCAAAAGTACCACGTGTTTGAGCTTACATATGTATGCATATATAAAGTGATATTTCACTGGACGCTTATAACGACACGGCGTCTCCCAAGACTGGAAGCACTTTTGAATTAGGAGTCCGGGGCTTCCGCGCTCCGGAAAAAATGACCATAGTAGAAAGACGGTTATATGCAGATTGAACTGTGCTGCATTGTCATTATATACGTATCCACGTTCGGCGTAACGTGACTTGGCCCTATAAACATGCCGAATCTGTCTCCAACGCCAAAGCATCGTCAGTCGTCAGGACTCTGTTAAATTTTCAATTTCAACGACAGCCTCATCGGATTTCGACAAAGGCTCGTTCCTGTATAAACCCGAAAATATCCATCTCAGCCGGTATGTTGAAACCTGGCATAAGTTCTGGCCCGTGGCCAGGAAAACGGGATGTGCTGGTTGGAGGCCACGCCAAAGGCTGCCACGGCGTGGAGACAGTACCAGGAGTACCAGCATCGGCACCATCATCGCCATCAGCCGAGCAGACACAGCCGGCCCAACGGTAGAATCAGGCGTACCAAACCAACTTGTGTGCAGCATTTTTACCTCTTGACTTTAAGTCGGACCCGCGTACACGTCTGTTCTCCTGTTGTCGGTGTCTATTCGTCCGTCATGGCTGCTGACACGGGTCTGACGGCACGCCGAAAATATACCAACATATGTCACACGGCAACGGGAACCTCTTACAAATGGACTCTATCATTCACGTACGTGCGTACAAGAATTTGCCTCGGTTGGATATTGACGGAAGTACACTAGACAATGTTTACACGCTCGTAACAAGAAATTTAAGGAGGAAAAAAAAATAGAATCTAATTAAAAATATTCCATCGGTCAAAAGCGTAGGCTCGGTTCGTTAAGGAGCATCTGAATGTATTTATAATTTACTTGAGAATATATTATCTTCGTTTCACTGAGTCTTTTATTTTTTTTTTTTTTTAATCAAACAGTGCACGGACACTGCTATTCATACCAAAACTGGCAGACGAGCTGAAAAAGGTCTCTAACCAATTGTGCATACACGCGTGGTGAGTTTCTGAAACATTTCTAGAATAATACTGGGTCGTGTCTAAGTATAAGATGGAATGAGATTTTACAAGATCACAAGGAGCGATTCTGCTGATAGCGCGTTCGATTCATTTAGATAAGGAGAGGCCTGGTATCGGTTAATCCTCGGACACCTTGTATGTACAGTGGAATAGGAGTGGCTGAAATATTCACCAATCCTATCAGCCATATACGGACTGGAAACAATTGTCCCTGAACTGGGATGCTGACGCGTTAACGTTCGCGACAGTGACAATGAGATAAGAGTATCGAAATGGCTCTTAACGATGGTAACGTTATCAGTAATATTACAGTACATGAATAAATACGTAGTTTATCGATTGGAGACAAGTGCCACGTCTCGTGACGATATTTGCCATCGAATCGATCAAATCGAACCTGATAAAAATTTTAATAAATATCTGATGATCAAGGATCTGCTTGGGATCTAGGAACTACGAAGGATCTCGGGTGTGTACTAGAATGCGTGTATCTTGGACTGGCTTTGTAAAAAAAAAATTTTTTTCTACATTAATACAGATGCAGAGAAACGAAGGCGGCCAAAAACCTCCACTTGGTCTCTCGGAGCTGCGTCCCCGTCGAGTCTCGAAGTGCGTAAAAAAGGTCGAAGCAGCCGCGTCTCTCAGTCACGCACCGACGTGGCCACAATGGGCAAAGTCATAAATAGTCGGTGGGTAAGAGTGTCGGGTTAAAGCTGGGCCCACACGTGAACGACGCACCGGCTGCTTTTCGTGAACGACCGAGTATGACGGAGAAATCGATTTGAATTTCGCGCGCTTCGTTCGTGTCGTCTTGCGGCAGAAAGGTAGGAAAGAAATGAAGTCTTGAGAAAACGTTGCGACGAAGTAATCTAAATCCTGATTTATGTCCCATCGAGCGTTCTATGCGGACAGACGAATGGATCTACGAAGATCCTAGACGAAATAAATAAAGAGCAGCAGCCAACGATATTCCGAAAGAATGTCTTCGAGTTTCTAAGTATTTTTAGATATAATCTCGATGGGCCCTTGAGGAACCAATTTATACGGCACTGACCCTTTTTTCTCGATCGTTTCGCCGTAGAACGTTGTTCCAGTCAAATTTAAAGAGATCGACAGATGACGTCACACTATACAAGAATACAGATACGGACGACAGAGAGCTAAAGATAAGCAATCAGCCACTATCTTAATTAAACAATAACCCTGCTAAACGACGAATAAATTATCGTATCAGGTATACACGTCTAAAGTAATGATAATTCCCTGAAGGGCTGGAAACCGGCGCTGAGTAATGCTAACGGTAAACGTATTTACGAACCGGAGATACCGACAATAATCAACTTGGCGTAATGGTAAAAGAACCTGTGGAATTTTCCAGTAAAAAATTAGGCCTGTCAAGGTACCCGGCTCGTGTCTCTCCGCTTTTCTAATATACAACACACTATAGCGTACATCCAGACTGTACAGTATAATATATACGTATACAGCGAGTACCGCGTGAAGTGTCTGGCATCAGATGCGTAGCAAACACACGTGTTCGTGGTACGTAAGCTGATACACAATGAGTCGCAATATATATATATATACACATATATATAAGAGTACGTACAAGCATACGCACGAGCACGTAATATCGTCACAAGTCCGTATAATTAATGATCTCCAGGAATGACGCAGTCCTAAAAAATGAACAGCTGGGCGCTTCGTTTCGAGCAAGAGTTTCCAAAGAACGCCACGAGGCGGCGCTAGTGGCGCGCGTCTCCTCGCCTAACCGTGAAAATCCTCACAGTTGCTCTCGTGAATTAATTGACGATTCTTCAAAGCACTGACGCATACCTATTATGCAGTGTGTGTCGTGTACTACAGGTTGTCTTCGAGAAGCCGCCTCTTCATGAGAACACAGAGCACGAAGGTTCGACAGGCGACATAATTAAATGAAGAAAAAAAGAAAGAAAGAAAGAAGGTGTGGGCCTCGCACAGGCATCCCGTACACCAGGACCAAGGGACGCGCCTAACCCGAGTTTCTCTCACGAAGTGCAGAACTGCAGGTTGCGCCTTAAAGATTCGATTGACGTTTACGAGAGTTAAGAATTTCTACATTAAATAGGAGAGTACTTTCCGTGCATCCAGGATATACATCGGTCGTTATATTAAAACACGTCTATGACACGTGTATTTTCTTACGTTCTCTATTATCTCCGCGTTATATTAAAACGTCTATGACACGTGTATTTTCTTACGTTCTATTATCTCCGCGTGTAAAGTATTGTGATTTGAAAAATTGATGAAAATTTTCCCAACGGTTTAAAGCTCCGGTGGCGGCGTTTCCGGTCATCCGACGTGAGGTGGTTTGCGCAGGATCCTTTAATCGTGCTTGGAGGGTCGTTCGGTTGCACTTTCACTGGAGGATCGTTTATTGCAACCGGGACACGGTTGAAGAAAAAGGCACGATAATCGACGGATAATTCTGTGGATATTTGCGACGGTGACTGTGCAGGTTGACGTTGCGCGGCAATCGGGCTCAGCGCGTGTCTCATTAATATTTATAAGGTTCGCTTGTTTCTCCTGCCTCTCTTCTTCGTTCGTTCTTTTTCTTTTTTTACAAAAATTTTTTTCCCTTTAATTCTTTTTTCCTCGTATCTATCTCCACCTTTCCCAACTCGTCCTTCGTTCGCAAGCGCGAATCGAGAGGTGCTCGTAATATTATGCGAAGGACGTAAACGCAATATTTTCCTACGACTTATGACCCTCTGGCGGTTGCTAGTAATTACTAGAAAATTATGTCGCGTTCATACCCACTAACCTTAATCGTTCCCATATCGAGTTCATCGACAGCAACCACTTAGTCAATGTGCGTAGACATTTACGTCGCGTTCCTCTTTGAACTTTTTTTTTAAAATCGCTTTATACGTACGCGTGCGCAAAGAAAAAAAAAAAGCAAAATGATTCAAGCGAAAGAAAAGTAGATTCAAGTCAAAAAGCAAATGGACGTTTCTGTCGCTCGTTGAATATTCAGCATTTCTCGATTCTCCCGTATCCCCCGTCAACGTAGATCGTTGAGAGATTTTCAAAAGGGCATCCAGGCAAATAAAATTAATAAAGGGTACAAAAAATTTACTAGAAAAAAAAAAGGAGTAAAAAAATCAACGTGCATTTTCTGACACGACCAAGGCGTCGCGACGTACTGCAAACCGACCGGGTCAAGATGGGCGTCTAGTCGCGAAAGCAAAGCACGTCGAACAAGTAAACTCCATTAAGAATCTTTACGTATAAATGATTAATAAACGCCGTGGTAATTGCCGCTTACGCCAAACCTCCTTGTAATCCATTACGACGTCCAGCTCGTAAATCTTGATCGGCAGCCATGATAGAAACGCCATACCATATAATACTTGGATTCATATTGCATTCTCACCTCTCCAACAGAAAAAGAAAAAAGAATTCCTCCATTCCCTCCATACGACTTGACCTTTGCCCTTAGACGAGCATAAAGTTCAAACTCTCGTATAATTTCACGTAATTTCCATCGGCGTGAATTCATTCCTATCTCAAGGTATCCCCGTACGATAAAAAAGTACACGTCAAAACCACATAAGACAGACGTATTCCATATATATATATATATATATATATATATATTATAGATTAACTATAAATAAAAAATTCTAAATGCTTATTGACAAATCATATTATCCTGTAACGTTGCACGGTAATCGATAATATCCTTATGATTACGGGAGTCACGCGCAATAGATCATGTTATATTTATTATCAATTATTTATCACCCAATGCCCCGTGTATTAATCGTCCCAGCGTTGACAACCGTCACTAACACGATACGCCAATGTATACGCGCCCACACACACACATATATATATATATATATATTAAGTACACGAGAATTTTCCAATATTCCAAGAAGGGGAACAGAGTTATCCCATTTACATAGTGAATAAGTCCAGTACTTATAGTAATGTACTTTGCGGTAGCGAAAGATCGGATCGTCAAGTTTCTCTCCCGAAGTCACTTATAGCCAAGGGAAGAGTGAACAAGAAGAGGGACTACTGGCTACTCGGTATAATGCGCCAGCACGGGGAACTGTAACTCGCCGGTATTCGTGCCGATCAATATTAAGGTATAACGTGAGGCCGAGAGAATGTGCCTTCCAGTCGGACTTCCCAATTGGTTGAATAAACGATTTTACGAGAGGCAAAATTTCGCGATTACGAACGATCGACGAAATTAATAAGTAAATTTAAAGCGGACCGAGCACGTGCGAAAAGCGTACGATTAAATCGAAGAAACGTGAATCGCTATTGTTTTTTTTTACTTGTAACAACTTTTTAGCGAAACTGAAAGACAACATTTTTTGGCGCTAATGAATCTCATCGAGGAGACGTCGACGCACGAATTTATTTCGTACTTCGGAAACACCCTGTGAAATGAGGAAAGACGGCTCATGGAGTTCTCTTGACATTATCTGTACGACGAGCCCGACAGTATGTTATCTCGTATCAGTTTGATATCAAAGTAGACAAGAAAAAAATGTACTATTAATTCTTTGGGTACAGAGGATTTTCGTAGTAAGACGTAATGACAGTCTTTTATTAAATATGGTAGCGTCTTTACAGATACGAGTGAGATTTTCATGAAATTGATGACGTATTGATTGCCGTAGTCGATAACATTGCCCCGCGTCATGGTCATACGAATCTTTCTAATTACAAATGTCTTTTGTATATGTGCACGTTAGAGTCTCGGAAGAGAAAAGTGGAGGGAAGTTAACAGCGCCGGTTATCGAGCTCGGGGAGAATTTATCGTGCATGATACGAGCCATAACGAGACACGATATAAATTGTGACAGTGCGTATTGCATATCACGAAAAGGAGAAGTGTCCGATACGGAATTCTATGGCCTCGAGATATTAGACTCAACCCTCTTATCTAAAACCTTCGCCCGATGCAAATGGCTAATCTATCATTTGGAGTTAAAGCTGATACTTGTTGGAGGCATAAGAGTTTATAGTATGTGTATACGTATATATAGGAATTTGAGTATCAATGGACACTTGTGGCGAGTGTGTGTGTGTTTTGAGGGGAGCAATAAAATGTGAATTGGACGGACCGCTTTTGAGTTTGTAAAAACATATTTCTTCCGGTAAAAGATTTCGCAAGTGATATGGTCGGTGATTTAAGTTTTGGAAACGAGCAGCCGTCATTGAGAAACGTAGCTGGGCACGAGGTGTAACCGAGTGTAAGAAATGGAAGAATATAAAAAAGACGGAGGGAGGGAGGGAGGGAGAGGGGGGGGAGGGAGAGAGAGAGAGAGAGAGAGAGAGAGAGAGAGAGAGAGAGAGAGAGAGAGAGAGAGAGAGAGAGAGA
>JASANN010000485.1:233947-245659 GCA_031762395.1 Calameuta pygmaea
GAGAGAGAGAGAGAGAGAGAGAGAGAGAGAGAGAGAGAGAGAGAGAGAGAGAGAGAGAGAGAGAGAGAGAGAAGAAAGTATTCGAGGACCTTTGACCAGTGGATTTCATAGAACGTGAATCGATCAACGTGCTATTAAATCATAAATAAATGACTGGTTATTAGCATCGTGTTTTCGTGCAGACTGAAAGCTGATAATTATAATTGAAGGTCTTTGCCGGTTTATCCCTTTGGCAACCATTAGAAAGCCCTTGGTGAGGTCGTTCATTGTGCAATCATGTAAAGCCCTGAGGGAGATCCGCGTAGAGTGTCCATTAAACGATCCCAGGCACTAAAGCGAATTTCCCGTTGGAAATGAATTATTGTCAGAGTGAAGTAGCGTCAGCCACTCCCAATAGAGAAATGAGTTTATTTCAGGTTTCCGGATTGACGAAACCGATGAACATTTCATTGCCGAGTCCGACGCAACGTTTTAACCGAAAAAAAAGCTGAGCCAGGCTGAAGAAGTTTGGTTAAAAAAAATCTATTGGGTACGTAGTAGAGCCCAGTGCTGGTTAGGCTTGGTAAACTGGGTATAGGTTCTCTTACTTGTGTATGTGCATGTGTATGAATACTCAGTGCTAGATATTTCACGTGGGTTAGGTTAGGTTTCTCTCGTGCCGTGTCACGTGGTGCGCCACGGGGTCCGAACGAGGTTAATCAGGAGTCGAGCGCCGGCGCAACAATGGACACGAGAAAAAAAAAAAGGAGTGAACGACGAGGGGTACGATTTCACGGGTATTCCTCGATTAGCCGTGGAAAAGAGGACAGTCGGCACTGAAACGGGGAAGTCCGGCATGGAAAGGGAGCACAGGTTTTTTTAAAAGAATGGCAAACTCGTCACGTAAACCTGCCGCCAGTCAGCGCTGGGGTAGCAATTGGTCCGCAATGCGCGGGGTTCGGTAGTAATTCGAACGATAAAATTTTACTGTGCGTATTCTGCTTGAGATATATATTGACGATGCGTTACGAAGGATCGTAGAGGAACAGTGAAAGGGGATTAATAACGAGAGACAATCCCGGCACCGTGATAATCATTCGTACTGGCGTGCTGCTGTGTACTCACCGATCAGCGGAAAAATACTGGGCTGGTCGAGGAGTGATTTGAGGCTGTTTTCTACAAGGATGGGAGACGAACGGTCCTTCTCACTCATTTCACGCACTGCGCCACGAACACTGCTGTCCCCGAAGCACGAAGTTTCTGTGACAAATTCCGCTCGCCGGGAGGGAGAGGCACGCACCGAACCTCACTATTGCTTAAGTCACCCACAGCCCACTGTAGCACATTAAAATAACACGGAGCGCTCTCGGTGCTCTTGAAAATCAATCTAAAAGTGGCTCGGCTGGTGGCGCAATCTCCTGGCCGATTCGCGCACTGACTCGTCATCGAGTGAACTCGCCGCCGGCACTGATAACGACTTCCTCTTCTCCTTCTTTCTGGTGTGCGTGTGTTTCCTTATCGGGATGCGCGCGCAGCTTTGCTTTGTTTAGCAGCGCCCTCTGAGTGTTTTCTCTGTGAACTACTTATTCGACCAGTTGGTAACTAACTACACGTAGGGTCATAGAGGCTGCAACCAGGAATACAGAGAACCGTTTGCTTGGATCTTAAAGAGATCTTCAGAGTGGACACTGCGGATAAGGCTTATCGTTATCATGACTGATTGCCTGAGTCAAAATATTATTTATCTTTTACGTGTCTTACTCTTTTGGTTTACCGTGACGCTGTATGAGGAGTTTTATTTCTTGCGGATAACAGAGGCTTATGGATCATTGGATCGATGGATCGTTTGTTAATGAATTAACAATGTATAATTTGTATAATACTTTCATTCGACTATAGCAGTTGTAATCGGTAGTGAGAACTTCACGTTTAAGAAACATACAGAGTTATATTTTATGACTATGAAGTTTTATCGAAACTATGTAAATATTAGGTATTACAGAATGACGACGTTTTCTTTACCGACAACGAGCCTATCGCGACGTTCGGCAAAAGCACGAGTTACACTTGGTCCCAGTGTATTATGGGACTTATTATTTTTTTTTTTTTTTAATGTACATATTTCATTTATATATGATTTTGGTTGTACGTGGAGCGTATTAAGATGTAATAGAGTGCTGGTCTCTTTTTATTCTCTTGTCGCTAACGATGAAAGGGAATAACAGCGATAGTCTTGTCTGACTTTTGTAAGTCTCATTATGATAATCCTAATGACTGATTTACCAGTGTTATCCTCCTTTCTCTTTATCACTGTTTTTCCGATAGAGGTATAGACGACACTAAGACATTGCCCTTATTTCAGTAATCAATGATCCGAGAAAATTCCTTTCTCTTTTTTCTCTCTTCCTCTCTCTCTCTCTCTCTCTCTCTCATCGGCTTACCAATGACTTTTTACAGTTACCTGCATTTCACGCTAGCATGAAATACGCGTTACTGTCTATAATAAAAGAAAAAAAAAAGCAGAACATCACATACCCAGCAGACAAATTATTCAGCACCACTAACGCCATTCGCAAACACTTCAAAAATTTCTCACGAGATTACGCATTCTTGTTGCATTGCTAAAGATTTTAACGGTATCTCGAGATAAATCGTGTAAAAAATCATCTACGACAAATGGTCGATTCTTGCGCATGGTCCACGGGGCTACTTTCGCGTGACAATGACGAGGAGATTCAGCTGGGGGGAAGGGGAAGGGGGGGGGGGGGTGGCTGGGGAAAGTTGGATCTACGCTAAAATTTGGCAAATGACTTTGGGGAGGGGAGGGATAAGTCAGTTTTCTTTTTATCTAATGAGAATCACATGCTTGAAAATTGATGAATAAATTTAATCCACTAGATACTGTTCTTGGGAAACGTGGCAATGATAAGATTCTGCGAAGAATGATGATATCATTTTTTGTGTCTTGGCTCGACTCATTTTTTAAAACTATGTACAAACTTGTTGAGCAGAGTTAAAAGGCGACATCAATATATGAGTTTTCCTCACAGTTCTTCTAAATATACGACACTTGGGGGTACGGATTTTTTTGTTTACCAAGAGGATTTTGATTTAATAATTACGCTTAAGTCGATTACATTAGAAGTAGTGACGATGGTGAGCGTCGCGGTTAAATAATCGCAGTAAGTTTATTATTATATTTATATTATTTTTTTGGTGCTTTTTTTCCATTTTCTTAACCTCGGATCAATAAAGAGTCATCGGAGCCAATTAAAGTGAAAACTACATGCAGAAAGACACCTTTGCACTGCTGCGTGTAAATTCTTAACCGGGATCATATAATATTATGTACACTTTCATCCCCGGGATATTCAGTAAGTCTATTAATATATCACTAGACCCAGAGAACCCTGAGGGATTCCGTGGTACCCTGAGTGGCGGTGAAAGTAGCATTGTGATTCTTGTTGAGGTACGCCATTTCAGCAGGAGTCGAGGTCCATCGACGATGACGGATCTTATCCAAGGGAACTACCGGAAGTCCAACTTCCGTATGACAGCCCTTGATCGGCGTGGACGCTCCAGGAAGTCCTACCTCCTGATAGGAAGAGCTTATCGATGAGAATCCACTCTCATCCTCGGCACTGCTCACGCTAGTCGTGGGTTTAGGTCGTATTTTGGCGTCCTTACTTTTTTTGCGATGAATCGGCGTCGAGGTGGGTATCCTCGTGAAGTCTGCCTGGTTCAAAGTCAAGGTACGAGCGTCATCATCTTCAGTGGTTTCCGTGGTCTTGCTGCTTCCGGAATTCAAAGAGGTCGCATCCAGTGATCTTCTAGCACCTGGTAGCATACTGGGCAATGGAGTGGTACCACCATCCTTCCTGCAGAAGGCTCTCTCGGATACTGAATCTGCTCCTGAACTTCCTCGTTCGCTACCATTGAAGGGAGATTCTTGGCTCGATCTATTGTTAGAAAAGTTGGCCTGTGACGTCATATCCTGTTCGACCGGTGACGGGGAGGCATTATCTTCAGAATGTGGAACGCGTGCTAGGTCGGGCTCCTTGACAGCAAGTAGAGACTGCACGGTTCTCATCAAACGAAAGGCTTCCTGGGACAGCTTCTCCGGTGGCACGTCATCAGGATTCAGTTCGAGCTGCTTAGGTCTACGGTACGCAATCCCTTCGTGAGACTTGCTCGAGTCCTGCGGCGGCTTTCCACGTGGAGGCGTACAGTGAGCTGGATCGTTGCGTCTCAGGACGGACCAGGTAAAATCCCTGGTGCCATTATTAGACGGCGCTATCTGAGTCACTGACTTGGCCCTGGTGAAACTGGAATCATCGATCATCGACAATGAGGTCCCACGACTTCCTGACGCTTCAGCGTGCACGGCATGAACGCTACGACTTCGTGGCACCCGTGAATTCTTTCCCTTGGGGTTGTTCTTCTCGTGAAGAATGTCAAGGCTCTTGCGCGTTCTGTCCAGGAAGCGGAGGACCTGGTCCAAAAGTGATCTGTACATCTGCCGATTGATTTCCATCTGAAATAACGAAACGCATGTAATTCAATGTAATAAAATTTTCAATAAATTTTCTATTTCAAAAATTACTTTCACACTTCAAAGCTATCGACGTCCATGGAAGCGAATAACATTTTTTTTTTTTTAAATTCATATCTAAATTTCTCACCTGATTAACTCGCCACTGAAGCATGTCCACTTGATTCTGCAGACACACGTTATCTACTAGTCGAACGTGGGGAGCTTCGTTCGAGATGAGACAATTGTGCAGACGTTTGTTCTCCTCCGTAAGTGCCTGGCATTGCTGAAACAAATAACAAAGAACAAACTTAATTACGTAAGGTCTCCCTTCTTCCCTTCGTCTCCCTCTCGCCACGCTCTTCTCTGAATTCAAAGAAACTTTTGACTCCGCTCAATTTAATTTCGCCCATAAACCGTATCTCGATATATCTAATCGATTAATGCTCCTTACAAGCTACAGTCCCAATGAAATTTACGACTGTTGCTAATTTCACATTGCTGTTACATAATCCACGGTCTAGCACGGGTAAACCCATGCGAATGTGACCTCTGCTATCCTGAACCGGCACTTTCTCACGAGAAGTTTGCAAGACTCGTCGGTTGATGGTGAATGCATTTTCCATTTCACAAAATGGCCGATCGAGTCGTTCCGGTAGCAGGGAGGGACCGCGGTCTTGCATTATTCCATTGTAATTTCACAGTGCAGTCAATTACAGCCTACGATCTATTCCGCAGCCTCTTTGGTCCATTGGTCATTGTTTCGCTTATACCATTTATAAATATTAATATGTAACAACTAAAATGCCGTATACACTTTTCAGAAGCTTCTAGAACAAACAGCGACCTTTCGCCTGTATCCAACATGACGGCTTGAAATTCAATCTACTTGGGGCTGTACGAAATAAAAATGTCTCGAGATCATCGAAAAATGTCGTTACCGCTGAAATGAGGGAAATAAAAAAAAATCTGGTCACTGACACTGTCTTTCTTAACTACCAGAATGACCTTACTCAGGCACTGTAATTTCATGGGGAATCTAGAGACTTCAAGTTTCCGGCTTATTTTCAGCTCTTAATTCCACCAGCATCCGATATCCTCTTAACTTCTTACCAAATAAGATTAGTCATCCCTCTTACATATATATAAGACACGGCCAATACTATGTGCCCTGTAAGACATTGTCCTAACGTTTAGTAATTGTCGTACGAATTTTCACGTTTACCGTAAATACTCCACCGGCACTCCAGTTCGGCCGGAGGAGTATTTCCATACAATGGCGAGAAAGGGTCGGATAGACGAAGAGGAACGAACGAGTTGCGAGATATCCGGCGATGAGCTGAGGATGATAGCAGGTCAGGTTAGGTTGTGTCAGCCATGACGAAATAGACTAGTATTGTTTTTTTTTTACAAGCGATTTAATAATACCGCTATAAAAGTCCCTAGATTTTTTTTTTAATTACTCATTATTTCACTATACCCAGCTTCCCCCTTGGCTTATTTCTTCTACCTTCATGACCTCTAAAGAATTAATTTAATTTCCTGACAGACTGTACACGAGCACTCTTCTCGACCTAACACATAATCGCACACATATACCCAGCGTGCGTAAATTTTTTAGGGATACTCAAGAACCGCTGGTTATCCAAGTTTTCAGCTTTCCGTAGAAATTCCCTACTGGTCGCGCTAAGCGGATGGGGTTCCGCATGGTCGCTCAGCCTGAACCGTCCACCCGGCTGAATATTATCGTGACGTCACTTGCTACGGTCGCTACCTGAATTATTCAGTATTTCTTTATTGAGGTATACCGCAAAAAGAATAGTTAACCCGACGCAGAGAAGATTGCAAAATAAAAGTCGACGAATATTCATTTTTCCAGATAAAATATGAAAAATTTAACTAGGCCAAGAACAATCAGCTTACGATCTCCCCTTCCCTATTTAATTGCCACGTGACTCAGTGTATAACCCTGACCCCCCCTCTCCCCCTCCCCGTTCACTGAATTCACTCAGGGAATACTCACTGAACCATCATATCCTGCGTAAGAGTAACCATTAAAACCAAAGAAAATTTCTCGTAGCAACCATCGGACTGAAAAAAAAGAATTCTAAATAAAAAAGTCGAAAATGCAAAAAACGGCAAAAAAATTCGTTGATATTAATTTTAACTGGACGACATAAATCTCGAAATTAAGTATAGGATCTTCGCGATAAAGGATACTCCCAAGTGGCGTGACAGGCAATGACAGAGGGACTCATTAAAAAAAAAAATCCAATCACGTCCTTGATCGTTCGCTGGGCCCATAGGAACAAGCCGTAGGGCGCGTTTAATTAAATCCTCGTGATCCTTAAAGAGCTTCGCGCGTCTTGTAATTTTGCCCACGCTCTTAGGTCAGGAATCCTGCGCAGGAGCGATCGAGAAACAGCTCAGTTCTTCTCAGTAGTATTAATGGCCGATGAAAAATTTTTTCATTCATTTTTCTTTAACTACTAACGTCCCGTAATACTTCGTACGTCTCGTAAGACAGTACCGGATCGGCCAAGCATACGTAAAAACAGTATCGTGTGTAACAGACCGAATTCTCCTGTAACCGGTAACATCCTTTTGGCATTGTACAAAGTGGCTACCGATCACAGAATGACGTATTGAATTTATATACAGTACAGTATATACGTACAGTGGAGTAGGAATGTGAAACGCATGAAAAAAAAAAAAAAAAATGACTACATCGTCATTGGAGCTGGGAGCCTTAACAAAGAAAAATGATGTTTATGAATGAAAAGAAAAAAATTTTTTAACTTTCGTTGAAAATTCATTATGCATCGGTATGAATAAATCGACGATCGGATTTGGCTTGAGAATTTTCATGATTTGCTATACCTACTGCGAGTGCGAGAGAGACGGAGTTATCGGGGCTTCCGTGCGTTAGAGAAGGATAAATTACAAACGCAACGTTTCCCCGCCGACATACATTATTTATCTCGGTCGATGACGCCACATTTTTACTGTATTGTCCAATGGTGCTTAACTAAGGTGTACACGTGTAACGTGTCGTCGGATAGCCGTGACGTGGATCGGTAAAACGGTATTTGCAATTTGGCCGAATTTTCAGGACGCCTCGGCGTCGTCATGCGCCAACGGTGATTTTCCTGGGGTTTTTTACGGTTGCTGAATTCCGCGGTCTGGCACGTTTTCTTCATTCGCAGATTGCTCCAGATATCGACACACCGATCGATATATCGAAGATCGATGGTAATCGTTTACTGTGTCACAGATCAAAGCTAATGGACCATAGCCAGAAGCGTGATCGTTAATTACGAGGGCTGCTGCTGGGAACTTTCCTTACTTTTTTTTTTGGGGGTTTCTTTTTCTAACCGCTACTGCTTCTTTCTTATGGTCACTGACCAACGTCTCCGGTGGCTTTACGTTATTCTCATAGGAGCGACTGAAAAGGTCGAGCGGGACTCCATGGTTAAAAAGTATCGCCGCCTGGTTCTACTTGCGAGCTGGCGGTTTTTGTCGATACGAGTGGATCTTATAGTTTTGGAAAGTCCAGATTCAGATTTAAGGGCAGAATCTATTAGGGATAATTGTGAAGGCAAGCGATGGGTATTGAAAAATTATCGATTAGGTGTGTATACTTATTGAATTTTTTTATGGTAAAAACAAATGGACGATTATCAAAATTAATAAATTTTTGAAAAAAAAATATCACTTGGAAAGTTTAAAGCGACTGGGAAATTTTATTGGCAAGTGTCCGACCAAAGAAGGACGTTAGGTTGGTACGACAATTTCAAACTTTCTTTGATTTCGTAGACACCATAATTTCGTTAGATACGCATCGCACCTGCATAACCATACGAGTGCACCTGCGTTATCGAATTAAATTATTTCATTGAATTTGAAAATTCGCGGGCTTTTTACCGAGTGACGTGCCTTGCACGAGTGAAATTCCGATCTCCATGTGGATTGGGATCTTGGGCTGTACGAAAAATAAAGATAGAACCTTCAAGTATATGCAGATTCCTCATTGGTGCGCCCACGCGAAAACCTTGCGCTTTTACTTTCACTTGCAAATTTTTCATTTCTCCCGATTCCCGATCCTGACTTAATTATATACAGCGCGAGTTTGTTCATCGAAGTATCATGAAATCTGATATTTGAATATTCAACGATCTTCAAAGTGACCATTCGTGACTGGATCTATTTATCATTGGGATTGTCCTGATTCAAGATTAAAATTGCAATGACTTACTGGGTTCCATATTTAAACAGTGCATAAATTATTAGAGCGCAGTCCTACCTGCTTGTAGTGGTTCGATCGATGTTGGTAGCGATTGTTAAACATGGCACCGTACGTGAAGTTGACTGATAGAAATTGAAGCCAAAAATAATTTTTGAATGAATGACAAAAGGTGAACGACGACCATCGACACTCCGAATCTACTGTAAGACTATAGAGCGGCCAAGGAAGCGAATTCAGTGAAGGCGTAAATTGGGTCAGAGACAGAGATCAGAAAACGAAGGGACAATCGATCGATTGTCACGGACTGAATTTCCGCAACGACAGCTGCGGCTTTAAATTTCGCCAGTTTTGCGCAACCGAGAATTATATTTTCTTACCGCAGCAGCGTGATCCCCGTGTACCGCTATATCTATACACAACAAGAGTCGGCCATATTGTTGCTATACTTTTTTTTAAGAGTTTTCTACAAATAACATAATACTCGGTGACGAAAGTTTTAACGTAAAAAACCCGGGATCTTTGTCGCTGAGTAATTCAAAATTCCCGCCGAATGACATAACGGACAAAGAAGCGCCGGGGAACCACCGGTTACAGGGTAATTAGTGTATTCGGTGTTTGAGGTAGATTGCGGGAGGTAACGCTTGGTGTTCTGACAATAGTGTCATAGAGGGTTAAAGAGTAAGGAGGATGGAGGAGCGTTCACCTTGTCAAAGGTGGGGGGGGGGGGAGAAAATAAAACCGTTTGTTACCGTTTGAAAAAGACGGTGAGAAAACAACTCCGAGGCTCAGACCATAAACGGTGAGGAGCGAGGACTGGTACGTTACCAGTGAGCCAGTTATTAACCCCAAAAACAAGTTGGTAGTCATCGAGATAGAGAGCATTCGTTAAAAAAAGTTTCTCAACGAATAAACAAAACAATAAGGAATATTTAAGCGCAAAGAAACTGGTCCCTGAGACGAATAAGACAGTTGAGAGATCGGAATTCGAAATAACGTACGACAATACTCGGTCGGTAATTGCATGGCAACTCTGTTGTACCGACCGGGCACGCCAGGATTGCGGATGCACGTTTTTCTTCATTGACTTCTTCAACAGCCGTGACGCATGTATCTCCGAGACCGACGATCGAAGAACAAAGGACATAAGTATTTTCGAGCGAAATTCGAGCAAGAAGATATACCAAAAGATGGCGGCACCCTGTGATACCGTGAAATTTTCATGCCGTGCAATTTGCCGCGTGCGATTTTACGAATCCGGAAAACAGGTGTTCAGCCGAGATATTCGTTTACGAGGATGAAGCTACCCAAAACGCCCAAGGAGGTAGAACCGACGGCGTCGCGACGCCGAATATATATTTTTAGTGCATTCCAGCGCAATGGGAGCGACCCTGCAGTTGCAAACTATGTTTTGCTCGGGATCGTCTTAATCTCTTTGGAATTCCGCATGGTGGCACTTTTTTTTTTTCACAGCCGCAGCTACGAGCGCCGCGGCACTTTTTTCCCCTGGGTACTAGGTTGATCGTTAGATTCAACCGAGTGAGACGGTTAGGATCTGCCGCGGATTGAAAATTCAAACCAGACGCAACTGGGAACGAGGAATTGACCTGGAATTTCATAAACGAGACAATTCTTCTTATCGAACTGAAAAAAAAAAAAAAACCTAAAAACTCACCAGACACCGCGACACATCTAAAATGGGTTCGTGTCCGGGCTAATTAGACAATTATTCGCGGCAGGGGCCTTTTACTTTGTCTCGCGTACGCGTTACGCATTCGTGTACGCGTTACGCATGCACACCACTCGGTAGGCGCCGGGCGTCGCGACGTCCACGTGTTTACCCGGTCCTTCGCACCGCGATGTCTCGAGTCTAAGCGCGCTATGACAATTTGTCACTAGAGGCTAGGGAAATTTACGAACGCATTACAAATAGCTCACACAACACACACAGCCTTATCTACTTGCCAACGGTTACACTAAACTCAAAATTTCACTTGGTAATTCCAATCCCATCTGATACAGAAATTTACTAAAACAAATGACAAACGGCGTCTGTCTCTAACCTCGC
Source organism: Calameuta pygmaea (assembly GCA_031762395.1). Taxonomy (NCBI): domain Eukaryota; kingdom Metazoa; phylum Arthropoda; class Insecta; order Hymenoptera; family Cephidae; genus Calameuta; species Calameuta pygmaea. Next base: position 244,769 of record JASANN010000485.1, read on the forward strand.
CGTTTTACCACGTGTCACTCACTAACCACCTACCTATTCACATCCACCTAACCTAACAACCTCGCGATCCCACAAGATACTCACTCAGCACCCTCACACAAAAATACCACTTCACGAAGTGTACGAAACAATGAGATGTACTACTAAAGAACATCCAAGGAATACAAATAACGTTCATGACTCAATCCTTTTATTTCCCAAACCGAAACAGCCTCTGAACCCAACCTTCCGTAAACACGCGCGCTATTAGCATATAACAACTCTCCCCTATCGTTATAACATACAAAAGACCTTAAGAGTATCAGCAAGAAAGAAATAAGCAAAAAAAAAAGGTCTTCTCAGACACAAACAACCACATACTAAGGTGCATAAAAATAATGCATAGAGTAAAAAGTACCAGCAACGCCACGAGAAGTTTGTCAAAAATAGCATCTATTTCCACGTACCTATCTCATTCATAAGTAGCGTCGCGACGCCTGGGTTTATCTTTCGCCCAAGTCGGTAGGCTTTTTCCGTGCGTGCCCTTACCCGTATCTTCGTCCTTCGACGAGTATCGATCAATCCTCGCAGCATCTTCCAGATCCAAAAATCAGATTTAACGTACTGGAATGATTTCGAGCGTCGACTTTTAAATGGCCTATGGGCGTTAACGAAGATCCGGCGCGTGGCTATCTGCTTAATACTAGGTACGGGAAACGCTCTAATTACTCTGTGTATACTTTCCATGGACCCAAAGGTAAAGGCAGCGCCCCCCCCCAGACTGTATCGTTCAAAATTCAAACTATTATTTTATCACTTATCAAATTCCTAATTAGTTGCCACAGACCGAATTTGAATTGCCGTCTTCTAATGATTCAAAATTAAGAGGGGGGGGGGGGGGGGGGCGTCAGA
>JASANN010000485.1:245669-265674 GCA_031762395.1 Calameuta pygmaea
CCCCCCCCCCCCCCCCCCCCCCCCCCCCCCCCCCCCCCCGTCAGAGGAGAAAACAAGGTTACCGCCCCCATGCATCATCATAGCCTGATTAGGCAATTTATTAGCACTGAATTATAACGATACTTAAATTTTGAATCCGTACGATACAGCGGGGGCCCCACCAGGTATTTTTCCATGGGAATGATTATAGCGTGCCAGAGTACAATTGCCATGATCGACGCTGTCAAACAACGACGGCTTTTACTTTCCAGGGTTAAGCGTCCCTCGGGACGCGGTATCCGGGGTTACTTCACTATACCAAAAAATGAGTATACTTTCCGTCATTTTCGTTCTCATGGCGGCTGATGAGATCAGGGCCGTCTCCAAGTGGTCCCTGACCAAGAGCCGTTGTGTAGAGTGGAGATATAACATGGATATCCGGAAGTAGCCAACATGACGAAAAGTGACGGAAGTGACTTTCTTGTCAAACCTAGTGATTTGGGTGAAACTTACTCAGCGAAGGGATACGAAGAGACACGGGATATGATTTTGTCAGTGAAGGTACACTGTGACGTATACACATCCAACTAAGTACCTGCCTGGTGTATCCGTCATACGTACGCGAGATAGCCACTTTTATTCTTGGCGGGTATTTTGAAATCTCTTACAACGATATTATACAGCTCAGCATCTTACGCGTGGGAAAAGATACGGTTTTTTTTTTTCACGATATGGAAATACGCATCCGGTGAGAAGGGACGCTCGGTAGTAGGAATGAGAAATTACGTGATACGTTAAAAATTTTTTTTTAACAAAAAATTCATTCTGTATCCAGACGGTTGGTACCAATGACACCTGCAAAGCGAAGTGACGGCGCCTGTAGTATCCATTGAAAAAAAAAAAAAAAAATTATAGGTAGCTGCGCCGGAAATCAATCAGCATTCCGCATATAACACCGGAAGCGTACCGCCCTCTGTGCACAAGCATCGATGCACTTTCGAATGCATCCACTGCACGCGAATGATTTGTCTAGAACCACGGAAAGCATATAGGATCGATATCGTGTATAGGAAGCCCTACAATTTTTGGTAGCTCCTAACGGGTGACTTATATATACATATATAAGGTACCCACCGCTAGATAAAATTCTTAGGGAAAGCGACCAAAGTAGCGTGAAATTAGTGGTACAATTAATAGTTCATTTTTTGGGAGTAATTCTACTGTCGCAATTGGTCAGAGTAAGAAAAAGTTACTATCAAACAGGTACAGTCGCTATTATTCGAAGAGTCGAATAAAATGTTAACCGATCAGGGTTACCAATCCTCAAACCGCAAACTGTACCCGGTCAACCCAGTCGTTATAAAATTTCTTAAAAAAAAAAAAAAGAAATAATTATAACTCAATCAAGAAAATTTACTTTAATTCGGCTTGTACAATAAATTATCAATCGTTATCAGCCGGATCGATAAACTCTCGATTTCCAATATAAAATAATTAATCGACTCTCGAACGTTACCTACGGCCTAAACTGGGTCAAAAAGTTGAAGAATGCGTCTAACGTGACTCGAGCACGTGGCGACGTAAGTCAGATAATTTTACCATCCGGCGATATTTTTATCTCAGACAGAATTTACGAGTGACGTGCAGCGTGTAATTAATACGTCGTTCAAAGTAAATCAATACACGTCCTCGCTAGTGAGAGTCATACGTACGAGGAAGATCGGACCGCAGCATCCAGTCTGATAATGGTTAGAAAAAAAAAAAATTGAAAATAAAAATATTCAATTATCTCAAATTAAATTAATTCGCGACTGTCACGATTTAATTGCCAAATGTGTATTGCAATAGTAGGACCCCCCCTCCTCTCCCCCCCCCCCTGCATTCTCCCAACCAACAGCCAAAGGACCGTAAACTTCGCGTATACGTTTACATATGTAATATCATATCTCGAGGTCCACGGTCCAGCGAATATTAATATTGAATATCAAGAGAGTCCAGGTTATCTTTCCCATGAGCATCGGGTCCCTGCATCCAGATGAAGAATAAGATTAAGCCCAGGACAAGAGATAAGCCGTGAATTCCTGTACCACACGAGATGCCAAGATTCGTCGTGGGTCGAAGATCAGAGTAGGTCGCAGATAAATTTTGGAAATTAACGCGCGATAACGAGTGGTCCAGAATATTATAAGATTTAATATGGGATTGCGGGAAGACGTGGGACTTTACGATGTCTATGAGACGATTCGAGATGCAGATCCAATGATTGAGCCATACGTCCAAGAGATGCTGGATGCAAGGAGATCAAGTTTACATGGGATAAATTGTAAGTAAAAAATATATATATATATATATAAACGCCACAGCATCCTTGTGATAAAATGATAGTATAATTAAAATTTTCATCTCCGGACTCTCCTCGAGGCGAAACTTTCGCATTGGTCCATCGCGTTCGTGCAGCATCTCATTTTGTACCCTCCGCACGCCAGATAAGGAGGTAAGCGGCGATTCCCTTGACAATTAATTACGTAACCCAATAAGGTGCAGAAGTCAAACCGGTCCATGAGATAGTCTGATTCTGGTGCGCGAGTGTGTGTATGTACCTATTTGCGAAATGAATTTTTCTGCATACAGGTTGTATGAATCAGCGTCTGAAAACCTTATGACAATATATGTATATATATATATATATATATATATATATATCCATTTTATAACCTCATATCGTTATAATTATAATTTAAATAAATAAACAAATCCAACTACACCATAAAGACGTCTTGTTATTTCAAAAATAATAATTAATTAATTTTAAATCAATAGACATTTTATAAATCAAAAGCAAATATCTATATGCATCAAATATATATATATATATATATCCAGAGTATCAACTTTATAACTCTAGGCTCCCATAAACTGTTCATCTGGACCTGTGAAGCACACGGCGCCTATATAGTAACGATTACGTAAGGTGGCTGCCGGATGCTGTAGGGTGCATCGGCCGTTCTCGACGCGCCGCGACGCCCGGCGCCTTTTATAATTTTAAACCAAAGACAGTCAGAAAAGTCACACAGCCGCTGGGGATTGATAATCATCAAAATAGTAAAGACGGTCAAGAAAATTTTTCGGTCCATCCCAAATGCACCGAGATGCAGTTGGTATGGCTAATGGGGATATGAACAAGATAACAAAAAAAAAAACATATATATATAACACGCGATTACGTAAGCTCTCGAGCTATACAAACATCGTAATATTTACGACCTGCTGATCCAGGTCGTTGAATTTTTCAGGAATCCCAACGGTTCAGTCTCCTCGTCGGGAGGAGAAAGGGAAGGAGGATGAAGAAAAAGATTCTGTGTCGGTCCAACCGTAGAATCTAATTCGGTCCACAAAACTCGACCGGTGTCAAATTTTTTTTCATTTTTCACTTTTTTTTTGCCCATTTCCTTAACTCCTTCGGTTCCCTCTTACCGTGGTACACGACCATCTCCTTGTCCCAGTCACTCGTTCAATTTCTCACTGAAAGAAAACTAGGTAACCAGATTAAGTTCTCCTTATCGATGCTATCGCTATATGCACTCTGAGCAATGCAACTGCAATGCATCGCGTACTGAGTATCCTGACTAAGGAGATTGTTGCACTAGACTAATTGGACGGTGAGTAAACACGAGTTAAGAATATGTATATATATGTACATGTGTATATATATATATATATATATATACTTATACCGACTTGCATATATGTGCAACAGCGTCTGAATGCGCTCAGACGTGAATTTTAAAAGTCTGACCGTAGTCTACATGCAGTCTTGGGCAGTTATGCTAGTCCTTTTCCCACGCTCTCGCGGAATTCCGTGGGCTTTTCTTGAGTTTGCATATAAAGAGAAGTCAAAGTAAACGAGACACGTCAGATTACCGATAAGATTCATACGTATATCGGGTGAGCCTTTCTCTACGTTTTAATGCGACGACCAGGTATTAACGATGTATACGTATGAGCGCTGATTTAAGATCAAATAAGATTCACGTACTGAGAGATCGAAAGAATCCCAATGAATGTCTGTTTGAGAAAGGTCAATCCGGTACTTACCGACTGCGAGTATTCTACAGGCATTTTCAAAGCTGATCGACCCTCTCGTTATCACTGTATTAAAAGGAACCAACGAGAGCACCGGTTTCCGGTGATTAATGACTCAGAGAAATTTTACTGATTCATTCATACACATATAGATTTTAATACGTAAAATTCAGCGTATAATCGCTATCAATTATCTATCGTTTCGACAGCTTCACGTAAACACATAATAAACATCATTATACCCATACGTGGTTAAATAACCGTTACCAACCATCAAATGAGTTTTGTTCCCCGAATTCTATTTGTTCACCGGGTATATTACCGTTAGAACGATCGCGTAAGATACGCCGTGCATGTTCGAGATAGCGTGAAAAAAAAGAGACAAGGAAAGACTGCGAGAGATGGAAAAAAAAGAAGGCAGACAAAAATGAAAAAAAAAAAGAAGATATCAAACGACTCTGTCTGTCTGTACGGCGGGAAATTTGAATTTTTCCATACTGGCGCTTGGTTGCCAGTTCGTACCGTCCCACGTCCCAAACTGTTACTGTGCGAATGTTGCCGCAGGACGCGTTCGACCTATCGAGGAACAGCGTGACAAAACCGGAAGCGTTTGATTAATAGTTTGTTCATTAACGAGGAGCGGAATGAGCGGCATGAAGTTACCTAGTTGTCCACGACTCTGGAATAATGACCATCCTCCTCGCGGACGATGCGAGTCGCGAAGTCATTATACACATGTGAATCGGCCCTGCCTTCGGACCGCCGTTACAAAACGTGCGTGCGACCGTTTGCGTGTGCGTATATCTCGGCATCGTGGCCCCGCCGAGTGTACCTGTGTATTGTCAAGGGGGGCTTTCACTTGGTTTCAAGTATTGCTGGGAATATCTTCCTAGAGCAGACTTTGTTGCACTGGGTATAACAGTGCCGGTAGTGTACAGCGCGATACGAAAGTAAAATACTGTGGAAACGAGATCAAAGAGCAGTCTTGAGATCATCCGATAGGCATCGGTGAAACTGGCGGTTGACAAAAATTTCCCCTGTGAATATTTAAACGCCGTCTGCCAGGGGGAATTAAAGTTCTAAAAACAGAATGTTCCTTCGAAATATCAATGGGGGGTCACACAGGTTATCACTGACTGTACACAAGGGATGATGAATAATTTTTTTAACGCGTATATATGTATACATATATCTAGCTCCAGTGTACAGGTCGTTTCGTTCTCTAATGACCGGTATATATTTAAGTGGAGAGACGCGTCCTGTAGACTCTGTGTATACGATATATAGGTCTATACCGAGTTTATTCTTAATCCGTTCTTCGAACAGGGAGGCACGTCGAAAGAAAATAAAATACCTTGCAAGCGTTTCAAATTCTTCGCGGTTGTTTTTAGTTTTCTTCTGTCTCGTTCATATCCCACCTCTTTGTCCGACTCGTGGGTTTCTCATATCCGGAGAGCAGACGGCAAAAGATACTCTTTTCTCGGCAATGTCACAAGTCCGCGTACGTACTGTTGCATTGGGCTTTGTTTCATAGAGAATGTGTGTAGAGATATTTTCCGCGTGACAGACGCCACGATGGAAACGTAGTTTCGTGGGCAAGTCTCGCGTGCACGTTGTAACGTAAGATTTCGAATCGTGAAATTTCTCCGTACGCCAAGCGGTCTGAAGGCTGACTCAGAAGAACGCGTCGGAAGTCTCGCAGTCGGCCAGACGCCGCGTACTGGGAGTATCGAGAACTCGAGGATTCGTTAGTTCCAGAACGATCCGAGCGTTCGCGGCTGTTACTTTTTTTTTTCTTCAAATTTTCAAATTTCTAACGTACATAATTTGCGATGATCCTTTTCTAACGTAAACACGTATAATCGTAGGAGCGGTAGTCGCTACGAATTTATTCCATGCAGGATTTTAACCGGAAGGGACAGGATCAACAGAGTGGAACGACAACGTGGCTACACGGAGTGACAAGGAGGGAAGAATAATGGCGCTGAGGTAATCGTCGAATAGTGACAACCAGCGATAACTGGTGACCCCGGCCCCCCTTGCACCCACTACTTTGCAACGTGGTCGACTTAGAACTCGGCTCAAACATGTACAAGGTTGCTAAGCGAGCTTTTGTCGCAGGAAATAAAAAAGGAGTGACTTTAGAGCGCATAGTCTCTTTAAGTGTATTCTGGATTTTAGGAGTCTCTGATAACGTCCGGCTGTCCAGTTGCGATATATGGTTCCTTTGCTAACTGGGTGGGGATGGAAATGGGAAAAAAAATATTAAAAGATAAATAAATATGAATAGTGTACTACGGACGATTTTTTTGCTCCAAATTTTTCTCGGGCGACTATTCTTTGAGAACTCCTTTTTTTTTTTTAATATTATTATTAGACGCAAAGGAACCGAAGGCTTTCTATTCTCGACTCTTGAAATACAAGATTCTATTTGCGTAACTGCTAATCACGTGCGTTGGCCCGTAGAAGGTTAGGAGAATAATTTAGAAAAAAAAATTCAATTCTACCATCACAGACCTTCTTCCAGGAGGGAGTTGCAGGCGCCCCGAAGACGAGTACGAGGACAAAGGAATTCGAAATGAAGAAACGAAGCGGGAATCCTCTGAGAGCGATCCTTGCCGAAGGACGAGTGTTTCGAGTGAATAAAAAAAAAAAGATTAAAAAAGGGAGAAGACTGTACAAAAGGGGTCGAACCGGATTCGCAACCTCGTTAACAAAATGAAAGGACTGTGCGGGGGGGAAATGCGAAAGACAAATATAAAAAAAAAAATCTTTTTCAACATCTCACTCATCCCCTTCTTGCAAGTATCTGCAGAAACACCAAGAAAGCACTAAGCACTCCTGTCGAATTTCTGAGAATTCGCGAATCCATAAGTCATGACGTCACACTACTAATTAAAATAAAATTCCACCATAAATCCCCCCCCCCCCCCAACCTACTAATAAGCAATAAAAATAATAACGACCATTCAATAAATCGTCCCAGCCCAAAGAAGTCACAGGAAATATAGAAAAATAGGAAAGATAAAAGGACACCGTAAAGAAGAAGGCTAACCGGTAAGGTATAAGAAAATGATAAACAAGATAAAACGACACCTCGGTTCCAGGACAATAATACCTTTAGCACGCCGTTGATACCGTTTAAAGAACGTTGAACCATGTTGAGCCAAGCGGAGCAATATTTTTGTATGCTCAAGAAATTAAGTCCAATGCACATCTCTCTTAAACTTCCTATTTCACCAGCAAATACGTCATTCGATCTCGTTGCGCGGCCAAATCGTCGAAAAATAATTACTTAAAGATCGATCAACGTCATTTCCTTTCTGCGTACGATTTCCCTAGACCTAGCAATAGGTCCACACGCTTGAAACCCACAATAAACTCTCGAGTCGACGTTGCGATCGATTATTTACATAATGGCGACCTATTTCACTCCAGAGTTCTCAGCGCTCCTACCAAATGCACAATGTACGCCGCTAAAGCGTACGCCGTGTGTACCGTGGCCAAAGACGCTACTGAATGAAGGTAACAAAGAGTACGTTGAACCGCTTCGCTGAGTGTTGCCGCAATTAATTTCAGCAAAGGAACAAACATGGCAAAGCAAGCACGAAGATTGCCATGCTGTAGTAATCAGAGACCGATACTTTCCTGAAATTAATACCCAGCGTACCGATTTAATTGTCGCATGGTCGATCCAGGTGGATATTAAAATTGTGACATTTTCAACGTAAAGTTGTTGATCTGGTCGAGGATAATAACAATCATAAGTTTACCAACATATAGATATACAGAGGCCTACAAGTGGATACAGATCAACGATTGTGAGGTTAGGATCTCGTGTGTCCTAAAAAAAAAATTACTACAGAACACTTTGCATCCAGCGGAGTTCCATGTTCCATGACTACGAGTCATCCAGCAGAGCTTCCAGGGCGTCATTGTATTATAAATATTGACGTTAGAGGCTGCACTTTCTTCTGTGACGCGTAAGGACGGTTATTCCTCGCGGCATGGAATCCCAGCCGTCGGAACGAAGTCGTTCTAGGCGCATTCTCAAGGAAAGTTGTCCCTGGCAATTTTATGCAGTCTACGTGAATCGCATATAACACGGTATACAATTTCTTTCTCCGTTTCATTCCTTTCGAGCTCTTTAAAAGTCCAACCAGCAGCTGCGGGTCAGCTGGTCCCGTGCAGCATCTGCTGAGATCGGTAGGACACCTGGGTGCCCAGGAATTACCGTAAGGTCTTGCCATGATCTATAACGGATTCCATATACAAGCTTGATCACGTGACAAGATATTAACGTTGATATCCACGTGAACGACAATAATTATTCCTCAGATAAAAATGTTTTTTTTTTAAACCACCTTTTTGAATCCACCAAAAAAAAAAAATTATCAGTGTCTCGCGTGAAGGAACGAAAAAGATTTTTTTTATACGCCACAAAATTAACGGCGTCGAAAAGCGATAAAAGGAATCCCGACGTAAGTGCGGGCGACGAGAGACCGAAGCACGCTGTAAAATTAACCTCTACGTAAACCCCGAAAGACACCATGGAAAACGTAACTATTTTTATAGAACGCACTCGAGCGCATGTAATTCACATTCGGGAGGAAGGTACATTCCAGGATTGTCTAAGGTAAATCGATGTAAGATGGCGGCCCAACTGATTAACGATCATTAATGTCATTTGAAGTCAGCCCATTTGTCCTGTGTAATAAAAGCTTTATGGTATTAATAAGACAGTGACTTATTTCGACCAAGTGCACTTCTATGCAGCGATACGTGTGAAAGGGTCTTGTAGACATAATAGCCAAAGAAAGATGTCGCTAGTCTCGAATCTTTGCAGTACCTAACGACCATTTCACATAGAGACGCTACGAAGTGACGGGGGACCCACCTAGGTTCATCCAATTACGTCGTTAATCATTCCTGAAGTCGTTTCACGCACGTGAAACAGCCCCGAGATAGTTTTTTCCCGTCCTTTACCGCCAAATAAAAAAAAAAAAAAAAAAAATGAAACGCGAGAACGACAGAATTTCGCACCGGCCGCGCGAATTCACACTTTTCACAGATTATGAAATGCAGATCTGCGTCTGCACCCTTTCCGGTGAAACTGAAGTCGTCGACTCTCCACGGTAGCTACAGTCGGCCCGTTACACCACAGGGATGCAATTTTAATTCGGTTTCCAGACAAACCAATCATCCCTTACCAAAAAAAAGCTGGATTACATTATAATTCATTTAGCGAGCATTGTCCTCTAAACTCGATACTCGGTATTACGATGTATCACTGAAACCCGGGGGTATTTCATTTTTTTACATTTTTTATAATACCATCCCTCTTACTCCTAGCAGTTCCGTTTTTCGACCCCCAACCGCGCAGTCTGAATCGGCGCTTAATTAAAACAGTCAGTGTCAAAAGTTCGAACGCCTTCTTTGTCATTTCACCAGAAATCAAATCCCCAAGAAATCCCCAGTGCCTGTGACAGTGGGAAAAAAAAGAATAAAGGCCATTGCTAGCGTGGCAAAATAATAACAACAATAGTCAAGCTTCTCTCTAATTATTAACATAGAATAATCGCATCGAGGTCCTCGACCGTGCAGTCGCGTGTAAACGATTTCCAGAAAGTTGGCGCTTCGCTGGGTCGCATGTAAATTCGCCACCGTGTACATAAGAAACGAAGAACAACGAGTAGGAGTAAAGTAGCGAGAGTTTTAACGAAAACGCGCGCGACAACGGACTTAAAAATGGCCCTGCGCCAAAATGACAAATTGCAGACGTAATTCACGGGGTGGGGGGTGGGGGGGGGGGCTGATACTTCAGCAGTTACATGTGAACTACCTTGGCCGTATCGCCCAACGACAGGAAGTGCACTGCGAGAGACCTTTAGGCAAGGGCGTGGGACAATTGTCGGTTAAAATAATTCCCCCTCAAATCTTCTCCAGTTTGTTCAGTAACTTCATACACACCCTATATACACGGATATCTCTACTCCCACGACTAGAAAAAAAAAACTACTCCTACGAATTTCTCAGGTCCAACTTTTTTCCCGTACAAGGACTCCAGGGTAGCACCGGGTACCGGAAACCACTGCTACTGGTGTCCGCTATGTTCCAAAAGCTCCCGGGACGCAGTTTCCAAGTGAGGATTTATTATCCTACTTTATAGAAAGCCGTCTAGCCGCAATGCCGACGCGGTCAGGCGGGGGATGATGCAGGCGCAGGAAGGGCGGTAAAAAGCAGCGATTCCCTTGGTTCGCTGCAAGCACGGCGGCTTATTGCCCTTTTTTTCATCTCGATTGCGTACACGCGTTACGGCAAGAGGAGGGTGAAACTTTTGCCTCTAGACATCTCAACCCCTAATGCATCCCTCGGGAACTACGAGGGTGACCGTACAACCAATCACAGCGAAGCAAGCAATTCCTTACAGTGTCAAGAAAATTCACGTGCGTGAAATTCTAATACGGAAAGTCAATCCTCTTTGATAGAGAAAAAGCACACGAATTTTCCAAAAATCGTTCGCCGAAGGTAATTTTGAGAAAAAGAAAATTCGAATCCCACAAGTAACACGTCAGATTCGAGTACATCAAGAATTTAGGAAAAAATAATAAAGGGGATGTTTGCACGCGGGAGAGATAGTGGGTGCGACTGTCAGACAGGTGTGCCAATCGAGTGAGGGGGGGAGGGGGGGTGAAAACGTGGCAAACCCTTTTATCCAAAGCCTTTATATATAGTCTCGCCGACCATCCCCTCTCAAAACACCTTCGGTCTACGCCCCTGAACACTTTTAACAGTATCACGTGAACCTAACACAATGGCTGGTTTACCGTCGCTATACATTTTAAACGTGCACAAAAACCCTTTTGTCTCGTAGGTACGCGTCGACCACGTGCACTGTGGCGCTTACACGTTTTTCTTAGGACGCGCGAGTCTTATACCAAACGCACAATTGTACTAGAAAACGTGTCTAGATTGTAAATAGAGAAGATCGGTAGCTTCTGTTTATATACATTATATATTGCGTGGGCTCTGAAAACCTATAGGCATTATGGACGGAGCATAAGTATTATACCGAAACGGTATTTTATCTGAAGGAAGTTGAAAATCAAGGGTAAATTTTATCTTGTGGACGACCCCTATGCCTGCATCCTGGATAACTTTAACAGTGTGTAACCTAAGAAACGCCCTTATGCATAGATTCTCCATGTGTGTACAGTCAGGATTTCATTCGCTCGGCCAGCCGATAATAATTACGGGAGGGGCTGACGCGAACTTCCGCTCGACAAAACTATACTGGACGTGTATAGTGAGTATACACATATCTAAATATAGTTTACGTATGACTCATGAAAAATTATATATAATTTGAGATTATGTATTTTGAAAATTTGGTCGAAATTTTTTTTCCTTAAATATCACTCTTCCTGTATCCCTGGATTTATAACTTATCCAAATCGCTGCCGCTGAGAATGGACAGTGTGAACGAGCCTTAAAAATTTCCTAGGCCGAATGACATTTTACGGAAGGCAAGTGTCATAAATGTAATTTAAAAAAAAAAAGTGCTCACTTTAGTTCTGTGTTACGCGAAAGGTTTTTGCGGCTCGAGTCGAAATAAGAGGGAAGAAAAAAAAAGAGAAGCGGAAATGTGGTCAGTTACCTCTTGAATAAATAATTGCACTCTCTGCCATAAGAAGTTCTTTGTTCGCGAATGAAGAAGCCTGAGGGCATGCCTTGTATCATCATGGGAAATTTACCCTTTGGGTCAGAAATCATAAAGACACCCTTTTTTTTATTTCCTGTCAGCTTACGTCATGATTCTACTGGACTTCCGGTAACGAATTCAAACTGCGCCACAGGGAACAATCAAATGCAGAGTTTGACTTTCTTCTTTTTTTTAGTATTGAATTTGACATTTACTTATCAAACCCTTCATAAAACCGCAATCCTTTGGTTTCATACTTTTTAATACACCCTGTATATTATTTAATTGGACTCGTGTATTTTTTTATATGCTAAAATTTATTACATAATAACTCCACACAAAATCTTGGGCTGTATAAGTTTTTTTTTTTTTTAGTGCTATAGTATAGTCTAGTTCGCCACTATTCAAAAATTTTATGTATTATATATATATATAACTATGTGAAAATGGCCGCCGAGTAATCGTATATCTTGAATATCATTTTCTCTATAACACGAAAGAAGATATCAAAGAAGTCGGACTCTGCTGATAACTGTTATCATAGCGACTATTACGAGAAAGAAGTATATTAATTTTCTAGTTGTGGTACGGTAGATATTACTATGCAGTTATATGATGAACGACCGGTGTATCGGATACGCTTGAAAATTCGCGTACAACAAGAATATCTGGATATGTAAATACGAGTTGCCGAGGAATATTTTTGCCTGATCTTAGCGACGATTTTAACCGTTACTCAAAAATTCGACGAATAATAAGCAGTATTTTAATTTTAAATATTGGTTAGACAGTTATTCTTTCTAAATATAAATTTTGAATCTAACTCACCTTACGGAGTTCCTTCAATTCGCTGCTTTCAGAAGTTCGTTGCAACTTTATCTGTAACAGAAGTAATTGATATACATTGTAGGTTAAAAGTTTGTTCTGTCAATTTTTCAAGGAATCGTTTTCTGTCCATCGTATTTGACAGAGTTTGCGAAATTACAGTGTGCACAATAGGAAAACCATCGGCACATCTCCGTTTATTGTATTTAAATGTTTCTTGCGAAATTCTAAATAACAGCGTATAGCTATTTGATAATATATTTCGAAATATCCCAGCAGTACGTAATTTTCGAAAATTCTTAATAATTTCCACAATTTTATACCAGCTTTTATACACTGGATAATTAGAACTATAGAAGAGTTGTTCAAATTCAAGTAAAAAGTTAATTACAATAAAATTCTATCAATTATTACTAAAGCATGCGGCTATCTTTTTATCAATGAGACCCACCTCGTCCTCAGGTAACCATATCTTAGCGTTATCATTTCCGTTCTGAAAGCCATTTAACGAATAAAAGTTGTTGTTCTTGGTATCATTAAACATGCTCTCAACTTCCTCAATGATGGTTCCATGATCATCGTATCCAAAATTGAGTGATTTAGTGTCACGATAACCACTGACAAAGGACCTTGCAAAGGTACTCTCGAAGAAGTGTCCAGGTGAAGCTTCACTTCCTAGAGCAAATTGAATCTTCGGTACTTCGTTCATCCTCGTGATAACCATACGTCCCGACAAGCGGGACGAGATTTATGCGTGAGAAAATCCTACAGATTTCGAAAAAAGAACGATTTTCATCGCACGTTTCCTGACACGTAAAAAAAAGATTCGGCACTGACACTGTCTTCAGTATATCCTACGATATTCACTGTTACCACGCATACGACACGAATTATCGAAAAGAACTCCGTTTAAAGGAAGTAGATCCGAGAACTGCACGATAATTAATAAAAAAAAAATTGACAGTTTTTAGTGGCATACGTAGTCACCAAGGCGACCAAACAAGACTGTGAAGAGATAGATAGATGTTCACTGCGTACCGGCAGGTATTAAACTGAAGCAAGTTCGCGCCTTTGGCCGGCAGTTCTGTTATGATATTCTGCGCATGCGCAGAATCCTCCACTACTTTCAGGGTGCTTCTCATGGACGGGACCAATAGTGGCGTCTTTATTTTTTAACGTAAGCACGAGAGAGACGGAAGAACAGAGTGAAAAATATATACAGTACGAAATAGTACAAGCATCCTTTATTAGGGTTTCAAAAGGGTACCTATTGTCGGTTCCAGTAGAACAAATAGAAGGAATAATTATTCTGTAGAGATGTCGTACCTGACTATGGTAAATCGTGTTATGCCGTTTTTCAAAATTGACTACCCATAATGGCGGCTGTACGTTGGGGTAGGAATAAGAGCGCGAACGCGGTTACAATTATGACCCGAGCAAAGGATTTATTCTTGTACGATTATTACCTGTTTTGACCCTGTTCCGACCTGACCTGACCCTTCGCGTATCTTTTCTTTTACGACGATTTTCGACGCGCATCCTGACGCTTCAATTACGATCTTAATAACTGCTGCTAATGCTTAGTAATTGTAAACCCTTTTTACTACCTGACTATTGTTTATCACCTAGCGGATTTTGAATTACAGTTTCAAGAAGATTGCCGGCGGTATATGAGTCAGTAATACACTTTTATATGGATATATTCGTAGTTGTCAATTAACAGTTTTTGGTTTTACACCAAATTTGACACTTCCTCGACTAGGAACACCAGTTTTCTGTAACTTGTCTTAACAGTTATTCGGTTAACGACACCTGGCACTGATAGATAAGCAGCAATAATTTTGAAATAGCTTAACTGACACAAGTAATAAAATAGATAAGTATTTTTTCTCTCCTAATATTACCTGGCATTAGACACATTGGATCTGGTTTTTTCCTCATGTTACGTTATTCGAAAGACTAATTACCTTTTTAAATTATGAAAAATCTTTTTGAAGCATAATCCAGTCCACCTGCTTGTTAGGTATTACTCATAAAACCAGGACAATTTCTATTTTCACTTTTATTATGCTCACGAACGCGAGGCCCGTTAGACAGTTTGAAAACGAAAGTGAAGAAGAAAAAAAAATGGCAAAATGAAAAAAGTAACTGAACATTAGAGCATTACGGTATTTCATTTGGCTAAGTGATGCACCGTTCTCCGTAAGATGGGTCATCAGGTAACTAGTCTCACTCATAAATCCGTGAATTGAAATATTTTTAAACGGAAAGGATTAACTGACAGTCGGGGTAGCTTTCATTTTTCTTTTTCCTTCTTTAAACGAAATATACATATCTTTCTTATAGACATTAAACAACATTCACTCACTACAAGTATAACGAACTTAATATAATTTCTAAAAATTCCATAGTTAATAGTATCACCTACGTATAATCAATGGTAATTCTTAGGGGTTAGGTCGTCAACGTGATTCACCAGGACATCACAAGACGAAATATAAAAAAAATATAGCATTTCTTTTTAAGGCTTGTCAGGAGTGCGTACAGGAGGTCGAAACTCCTGGACTACCCTGCTGGAACTATTATGTATCACCATAGGTGAAAGTTCCGGTGGTTCTCCATACCATTGAAGTTTTTCTAACCTCTTTTTTATTGAGGATTTAACAGGTGTTATCGTAGAAGGACTAGGACTGTCTATGGCTATTCTAGGACTATATACAGGAGTCCTTTTAATATCCTGATTGAGTTTGTTCGGTGTTCCTTGTCCAGGAGTTCTCGTGCCGACAGATTTCTTCATCGTCTCTGAGGCTATCTCCATCGCACAGGTGGCTGCATACGCCGTGGGTTCCTGAGAATAAAATCAGGTCACTGGTACATTCAATGGTATATTTGAACGTCGCTAACATAGAGCAAGAAATAGAATGGCTGCACAAGCAAACTAGCACCATTTTCTCTGCGATTGATATTCTTAATTCTTGAAAGCGTAGACATTCTCACCGCGTGTGGGTACCGATTTCATGAAAATAATCGCGCGAATATTCACTGAATGGGACTACAAGAGGTAGAGAGTTTCGAGCGATAGCTAATTGAGTATCATTAAACTTGCTGGAGAACCATAATGTTTCTCAGGTTCCTTGTGTACATTGTTCCTCGTTGCAGAATAATCAAGCGCCTCTCGACGCTTCTTTCAGGAAAGTAACTATGAATTTTGGAACCCCACGTTGTCGAGTTTTTAATTTTATTTTATGTTTACCTTCACACGGGAGCTCAGGTCGTCGAACGGCTGACGAAGATGACTCTGTCGTGGATTTCTAGTAAAAACTGTTCTCTCCGTACAGTAAGCTACTGGGACACTCCGGGAACTACTACGGCGCCATTCCAAATTACTACACGATACCACAGAGCCTACGGAGACGATCTCCGAATATCCATGACTTGAGATACCCTGCCAGAATAATACTGATAGGTACGATGACGTAGACGTGTCAGGATCCGGATACGCCAGATTGGCAGTTTCGAAATTTTTCATACCCTGTTAGACAGATTGAGAAAAAAATTGATTTTATTATCGAAATACTAGCTCAGTAATTTTCTTCTTCAATTGTCTCAGGCAACTTACGTGGGGTGCGTTTCCAACCGACGATACAATTCCTACTGTATCAAATTCACCAAAGTCAGGATTAAATCCAGGTACAGCTATCTCTGAGAGGGACGTGAACTTTCTTGATGGTACAGAATTCTTTTGATTGCTTATTTTATTAAATACTGCATTTCTACCAGCGGTCAGTTGTAAATCACCAGCCCTGTAATTGTCATTTACAAAGATCAATTAATATCCTTCGCAATCTTACCACATGAATGTACAGTCTTTTCTATGCATATGCTAAAAAGGTACCAGAAGAAAAGTGAAAATAGTTTTCTATATTATTTTAGGAATGTGATTAGTCCTGGTTACATGTCATCATAATGTAGACACATTGGAGAAGATAAGGTCTTAGTCACTTTGACTAAGTAAATTTTTAAACAGAATCAAAAGAAACCCCATATCAGTGAAGTTGTCTCAAAACAAGTTATTTCACCTTGAAAATTGTAAGTACCAGATAATGAACGAAGAAGCATGAGCAGTGGGTCATTGTCAATGATAACGTCGATAGCTCACCTTTTGCCAGATGCAAAAATATTACGTAAACAAATAATGCTGCCTTCTTTCAAGATGTTTTCAGCTTCCTCGGCACCTGACCACATGGTAAGGATTGCAGACCTGTCACCATCAGCTACCCGGATCCTCAGGAGCGGAGTAACCTGTCGCGGAGCCGGAAGACATTCACGCAACTTTGCTTCCACTTCCTGTTTGATTTCCTCCTCCATAGCTCGTCGCCGCTTCATAAAATGCTCCTGCTCTTCAGACTGACTTCCGTTTTCAAGATCAGCACGTGCCTTTGCATAGACAACTTCAGCTTTTGATTGACACTCCTGTTCGAACGCCATTGCAGCTTTTTCCTCGCACCTGGCATTGCGGAATACTACAATTTCCAAGGATGTCCTTTATTAGCGTAATATCATTTAGTTGATCTAATCCGTTAACAATAATGACAAGAGACTCACTTGATTGGCCGTCTGCCATTTTTTCACGATACAAAATTGGATAGACTCTGATGACAGTAACTATCATTTTACCAATCAATCCTCCATTGGGATTGATAGTCTTTAATGATGTGGTTATCGGTCCTGAGTGTGACTGATACCCAAGTTTAACATCCCATCTTGCTCGTCTACTGGAATTCGTGTGTATCCTTAGACACACGTCTGCTGGAACCTGATTTTATATTATTCCGGATTATTATCATACCTCACACGCATAAAGAAATATGGAAAGAAAAGTGAAATAAATTTTACCTCCAATGGAAAGCAACCCTGATCACTATTGAGTAATTCTGCACCATATGTTACAAGCTTCGTACCTTCTTGTACCTTTCCACTAGATACATAATTTGTCATTGCTATGTCAATGGCAGCTGGTACACTATACCAGCCATCTGTCAATACCAATTTCCATTGTGATGATCCTGCGTTCTTTGGACTGTTCAATGTGTTAAGATGTTCCTTACACTAATGGGAAAACAAACTTGAATAATGTTATTTGATATTCATATTTTCTTATGATTTTACCTCTGTCACGGATGCTACACACAAAACCATTCGTTTGCAGGCTGAATCATCCTTTTCTAAGATTCTTCTCAAAGCCGAACGTTCTGACCTATCTATTTCTCTATCATATCTATATTTTAATTCGAACATAACACGATTCGGTGTGAGCATCCTAAAAAATATTTATAATTTATGTAGACTGTATACTTGCATTTTTTTTTTAAGTAAAATCTAAGCCTACCTTGGCATTGATATTGATCCAAATTTCATACGATCCATCGATGCCAGTTTCCATACTATCCATCGATAGTGATTTTCGATCCAACCTGGTGGAATTAAAGCAGGATCTACTCCTGGACTAGACTCGAAAGATCTTATGAACTCCAAAGCTCCTACACTTTCAGTGTTATTCATTATCAGACGAGCATCATCGCCCACTTTGAAACCATCAATATTTTCGCGTATAAGATCCTCCCTGAGTTTATCACAAGCATTAGACAGTTGTGAGTAAACAAAAATACTTTTTTAATTTATTGCAGTATGACTAACACGGTTACTCACGGATAATAATCTATACATTGGAATTTGTACTCCTCTGCTGTGTTCGCTGTGATTTCCAATATATCTGGGCTGATTCTTGCATCGATGAGCTATGTTATGTAAATTAATTAATAAATAATATTAAATTCTAATATTAATCAATGGATTGTTACCTCCTGAATGCTACGAGGAACCGGTGGCTTTCCTTCAGTAATTTGTCGCCAGGAAATACGACATTTTTTATTTGACTCTCTGCTTGACAATAGACTACCTTTCATTGGTTTTGGTCTATTACGTTTCTTCATACGAATTAATCTTTCCTGAGCAGCGTAGAATTCAATATAAGTTGTTAATTGAATGATTAAAATAAATAAAATTTATCAAGATAATGACTCACCTGCTCCAAAGAAGCACTCAAACGTTTTTCAAGTATATTTACAAATTCGTTAGTAGAAACATCCTGATTGGCACTTTTGTAGCCTTTTGGAATTTCTGTATTGTAAACTGAATCCTTCGACTTTGATTCCTCATGGGTGACCGGTGAGTTTGTGCATCGACTACCATTACCAATATTATATGGTACTTTATGATTTGACATTGATCTAATGAACAATTCTGTGCTCTTATCTTTATGAGGTACCTTAAACGGGGATCTGGATGAATCACAGTTTTCCTTCAGTAGAGAAGTATTTAAACTCCTCATGCTTCTGCGTTTGCGTGAGACAAACTTTTCTACATCACTTAGTACAGGACTAGTTGATGATGCGATTGGAGTTGTTGGATTCTCATCAGTTTGCCTTGAAACTGGAATTGAATCCTTTCCAGAAACTTCAACATCTATTGGCTTCGGCTCAAATTTGGAAGCCCAGGATGTAGAGTCCTTTGAATTTTCTTCATCCTCAAGAAGAGCAGCTGTACTGGCTTCGACTTCATCAAAGATCAAAGTTTTCTTTAGTATCTGTCCTTTTTCTAATGTAGGATTATCAATATCTATCATATCCGTATTGATATTGGTTGATATAACAGGGAAAGACTTCTGGGGTTGCCATTTTGGAGACATTGCTCTATCATTTCCCTTAACATCTTTTTGGTTTGCTACTGATTTACATTTGTCTTCTTCTGCGTCCTCTTGCATTTTATTTATTTCTATTTTGCTATCAGAAACATCTGAGAATAATTTCCTTGCTTGGAACTCATTGCTCAAGCGTGGTCTCTTTAATTTTAATAAGTGAAGCCTACCGGATGGTGTATCTTCATCCATCTCAGATGCTTTTCTCTTAATTATCGGTTTGAATCCTGAGGATATTGAGTTGTTTCGCAGAATAAGATTTCCAGGAGTAGAGGAACAGTTTTCATCTTTTATACTGCTGGGACCACTAGGCGTATCACTCAATTTACAAGAAAACGATGTTTTTGTCTTTGATAAAGATTCTTCGGAAATTTTCACTGAACGACCTCCTGCTGTTGAAAATCCAAAAGTCGCCGGTTTACTTGTATCAATTTCAACATCTTTTATTTCTGAAAGGCGCTCTTGAAGTACATCATTGGTGACTGTACTGTCCACATTTTCAAAAATTGCCTTTGCTTTTGATAAGGCCTGTTCAGAAACATTCACTGGACGACCTGCTGCTGTTGAAAATCCAAAAGTCATCGGTTTACTTGTATCAATTTCAACATCTTTTATTTCTGAAAGGCGCTCTTGAAGTACATCATTGGTGACTGTACTGT
>JASANN010000485.1:275213-345687 GCA_031762395.1 Calameuta pygmaea
ATGTACATCTACAATGGCCTAAAATTGCATCAGTTTCGCCGACTGTTGATCAACATTTTCTCTGGATGTATTATATTTGAAATTTGAATTTTCTCTGTCAATTCATGGAAAAGCTTTAGAGGAAAAAAATTTTTTTGATAATCCAAAATAACGTTTTTGAGATCTGCCAAGAATAGGATACGCCCAGGTTTAATTTTTCAGTTATTTATTCAACGCTTAAAAAAATGAAAATATTTTACCCGAAATTAAATGGCCATTCCCCAGGGGATGGGGATAGGTACATACAATTATTATTAAATATAAAAAATGTTTCCTATCAGAGGTCGACAATGAGGTAACGATTGAGACAAATATTATAGATACTTAGAGATACTTGTACTGTTACGCATTTTTCACAGTTCCGCCGCTAATCTAGAGTCCATGTTATTTTATTTATTAATTAGCACGACGTGCAGCGTTAACGCAGTGAAAGAGCATTACTGTTCACAGCCTCAGTCCATCTTCTTCAATTATTTTTACATAGATACCGTGAATTCGTCTAACTGCAGTTATCGAGAAACCCTCGGATCCCATATAATGGCAATTGGCTCCGTCTAATCAGAGCGGAATGATCCTCTAGCGATCTTGATCTCTCAATTGGCTCAGCTGCAAATACAAAGAGAAATTCAAACCAGTTGAATTTCATTCGCGACATTCCAGGGTCATCTCTACATTCCTTACGTCATAATTAGGTACACTTAGCTCGGTATCACGCGAACAAAACACTATTTACGTATTGTACAATCTGTCGTTTGTAGATCAACACTTTTTTTATCTGAGTGCCTTATTATTATTATTATCATCAGTAATTTAGATTCATCCTCTACGCTATATCGACATGTAAACGTTTAACATCAAATGTGAAAATCTTAAAGATTTATCACCATAATCAGCACTGAGTGATGAATAGAGTTCGTTAACTTGATTCTCTAGATAATGATTCATTAGTACCCTGATCGAAAGTACACGAGTCCCAAAATCCTAGATTCTTCAGGCACAGCAGTGTTTTCTTTCCAAAGGAGTCTAAAGGTCAAGTCCTAGATCATTGCACTACACCAGGAGATTCCACCGACATAGATGCACTAGGGTAACGGCCAGGGTAATCCTGAGAAGTCGACTGGACCACCCAAGCCGGCATCAGCTTCCAGGAGGCTCATGATGACAGCCATTGCTGCTTCGTCATTACCATCAGTTGATACTGGATTTGGTGATTCGTTTATTGTGGTACCGCCAATGATTTCCATCATGTCCTCGTCTGCTGGCACTCCTGGAAGGAGGTTGAGATTACCTTCTGTGCTCAGGTGTTCGTTGAGACGGTCAGGAACGTTTTCAGGGACAATGATGGGTCTACGACCTTGGTCATTGGCAATGCTGCTCAGCTGCACGTTGTTTCTAACGTGGTTGTAGGTCGGGATAGGATTGCTGCTACTGTTATCACTGCCAATTCCTGGCTGGGACACTTCACGTATCCTCTCCGGCGAAGCTGTTGTCGTTATCTGTGACTATTTTAAAATCAATTAAATGTTGTTTACTTTAATCACACGTCCCTAGTTTTTTTTTACTATGTCTTATCCAGATATTTACCTCGGTATTTAGCAAAGCAGGTTCTGGTCCAGGACCGGGACTGCTGACCGAAGAAGAGTCCTCGCCTCGCCTCTGAAGATCCAGAACCTCCTCCGCTATTTGTCGTCCAATCTTACTTACCTCAACATGGCTCGAGATTAATCTCTCCAGACCACCATTGCCTATAAAATCACAATAAGAATGAAAGAGTAAGTTTTATCGTTTCTGATAACAACTACCTTAAGATGAATCAGGGGCACCTACTTTGGGTGAAATAATCGTAGTTCCCTTGCACACTGGATCCTTCGAATCTGGTGGCGCTACTGTCAACCTGTCTCGTGTCAGAACTGTAAATAATAAATCATAATCAATAAGTTCGAATAAAGTGACATTCAATCGATCCACGTAGATCAGCTTACAACACAGCAGAGTTCTTAGCGATCAGGTACTCGATGTCTTTGGTCCAGGGGTTCCTGAATGACTTCCACTCGGACTGCAACCTCATGAAACTTGCTCCTTTACTCCTAAACCTGTAGACCTGAAATTGGACGATACCAAAAGTCACGTACTTAATCAAATGAATAGTATCAAACGTGACGTCGGACGTCATCAGTAATTACAAGCTATCAAGAATCCTCGGATAAACAAGGATTTGAATACCCATCAAGTAGACACGAGCGTCACATAATAATTACAATTTCAAACGACCAACGTCATCATTCCAACCAATTAAGAAGCAATGATTATTCCTGATTACCTGAGTAGTGACGCGTTCCGTAGTTTGCAAAGCAGCCTTGTGGGATTCAGCTAGGTGAGGTATATCATCGTGATGATAATACTCGTACATACTAGTGCCCAGAAGTTCCTGAGGAAGAAATCCCAAAACCAAGGTCGCCCTGGAACCGCATACCAACACAATAAAAATCTGCCTTGACCCAGAGGCGCTACGCATGTCAATCCCTAGACCGACCTTTGATCTACAAAAAGAAATTTCCCATCCATGGCATGACGGGACACAAAGTCAATGGCACGGAGATGAGGTCTTCCACTGGTTGGCGAAGGTCCAGGAAGCGGAGGCTGAACTCTACCAACGGCTACCAGACAAGATAAATTACAAGTCTCTCCATCACCTTCGCCCTCTTGTTCCTCGAGGCCAATTTTCGCAGGGGCCCAGGACTTCAGGTATCCTGTACACTGTATCACACAGTATTTCCAATCTGGAACAAAGAAAAATAAGAATTACCTCTTTCCCATATATAAATATAATATATTTTTACCTCAATTTTCCAACTAGCTCACTTCTTAATCTTAACATGCTCCAGCAGAGCATTGCGCAATATCTCCAAGATTCGCACGACCCCAACCCGTTACGAAAGCCTCCACGGGGAAATTTACGAGCTAAGGATCTACCGACAGTCTCCAGGTTGCAAGAGGCCTTTCACCGATCAGAGGGATAGTCAAGGAACAGTATCGTTTCCTCTTCGGCAAGCTTGCTGCCTCTATCGCGCATGCATACAAATACGTCAGGGTATGTATCTTACAGCCGTGGCTAATCATGCGTGGACATATCTTCAAGTATAAAGGGAAGCCGATGAACATATCTGATAGAGACACCCCAGTCGCTCTTTTTCTCTAAAAATTCTTCAGGGCATTCGTGACAACCCTGGTGAGAAATAGGTCCCGGTTCAAGGAGTCCAGAAGAATTTAAAGCGCCATTCACAAAGTCTTACTTATGCACTGAACAAGGAAAACGCGTGCCTGAGTTTTGCACATACTATATATACATATATACATATGTACATATTTCTTCCTCACCTACGTTCTGCTGCTTCTTCCTACGATGACATCCTGTAGTTGTATCAGCCTCTTCCTTTACCTGAGAATCTCCACAACGCGTTGCATCCACCTTGCGCTTCATTCTGCAGAAAAATGATCTTCGTGCACCTGAACACAGTCTGGAGACACCCTGAGGAACGTCAGTCTTCACAGGAAGCATGGCTAGAAAGGAATAGAAAAAAATAATTATTAACTAAGAAAACATATTTATCAAGTTTGTGTGATAGAATCAGTAAAAAAAAAATTATTTCTCCGTCTCCTGGATTCGAAGTACTCGTCGTCTTATGTAATAGCAGGTTACATAGCTCATCTAGACAAGCCAATCCAGCATCCTCGGGAATCTATGAAATCTTTTAGTACGTTTACTGATGATCGTGACTGTATCACCTATGACGACTTGATGAATGATGACACGCGACGCTATATCTTCTATACTCTGAGGAAACTGCACGTGCCGTGTTTATCAATAGAGATAACTGTCAGTGAGTTTGTACCAGTTAACGACGACCTTTATAGAGGAAGGAAACTTTTAAAAAGTTGAAGTACATGCCCACTTAAATATTATATAAAATATATATATATATATATATATATATATATATATATAGTCAAACGTAAGGGTGACTTCACATTCACCATAATAATATTATCCTTGCACTCATTTCAAATTGTTATTCATGTATTGTGGATAAATAGAAATTCCATACACTATATATCTATTGTAAACGTGCCACAAGCCTCGCGATAAAAAGATGTCGTCGTACGTGCACCAGTCTCGTGATTAGATGGATAATATTCACGAGTGTTCAGCGAAGCGTGGTAAATAAAGCGAGTGAATATTTTACCGATACAGATGTGTATATATATATATATATATTCTGGTATAAGACCAGCAATTCTCCAGCAACTGTTGCTCCTTTATTATTTCCTGAACACGTGCAATCCTCTGTACACGAGACTGGCCGATCTGGACTTTCGTAGAGCATTTGGTACAAGTGAACGCAGGTTAATTATATAGTATATATATATATTAAGGATAACGATGCAAAACAGTCACATTGTTAACAGATCCTAGCTTCTGTCACATCCTGAGAATAGAGATATTATTATTATTAATATTATTATATTGCATTAAAAAGGTTCATACTGTGTGTATTTGTCATTGAGGGATTCAATAATATACAACGATATAATGAAGCCAAACGGAATTTGAATTTATAAAATCAATTTTGATATATCTATAAAGTACATATATATATATATATATATATATATATATACCTACTAAAAAGAGACTATATATATCCCTATACCGTAAAGGAAAGAAGTGATGGATCTATTGGATCGTTAAGAGTGCTTTTCCATTTTTTTTCCATTAAATTCCTACTGGCTATACGTTTCGTCATCCAGCATTCCCAGGCCTCCTAGTCGTCGGATCCAAGACTTAGATCGTTATCCTGGCAATTTAGAAATGCCACACGTGCAGTAAGTATCCGCAGCGTACCTGTACGCGTCTGACATTTGTCAGGTGAATGTGAAAAAGTTCGTGCATGCAGATGCGTGGAGGAGGATGCGCTTAATCGAGTGCAATGTCTGATCGCGTGAGTGCCTGTAACGAATATGATAAACGATTATAGGAATTGAATAAAAAAAATCACTTACTTTTGGCATCGATCAATCGTTCCCTGGGACTGAGATCGGACGATGAAAGTTGTTCCTTCACCTTGGCAACGTCCTTAGGATGCAGGATATCGAACCAGCTCTGACCCAAGAGGTCGCTCTGCATCAGACAATTAAAATGCATTACATATCAAACGATAGATAGCGAGCATTCAATATGGTCCCCGTCCTAGTCCTTGATCCGTGATTTTATCAAAGACACGTCAGCCGCCTATGATTGAATACGACTCCGGAGGCAAAACGCAAGGTGTGGTCAGGCTATGACAAGATACCGATTTCGCTCCCAATATTACATAAGGTGATAAAATGTTACTTGTGGAAAAAAAATACGTATTGCACAATTGAAAAAGAATTTTCTTGAAAATGTCAGATTCTTTCTAAATTCCTATACCCCCCTGCGAGTGCGAGCGAGACAGACTTATCGGCGCTCACCTGCGTAAGAGAGAGACACGCGGATCCGTCCACCGAAAATATAGGCAGAGATATTCTCTCGCAGAATTAGCATTGCTTACGATTAATAAATCTTCGTACGAGCTTCACGTCGAACGGGACTAATTTTTTTTTTTCTTCGATTACAATTAAATCTAAAGTCAATTATTTTTTACTCTACGGCCATACCTGAGAGTAGTTAAGAGTCTGCGACACGGATTCGGACACGTAGAGTATCCTGCCGCGATCGCAACCCACCACGAAGACAAAACCCTCGGCAGCCTGAAAAAAGATTAATTATATTAATTAAAAGAAATAAGTAAATATTAATCTATCCGATCGACTGTGTATGAGAAAAAGAAAGGTTTACGTGGAGGAGCTATCGGACGGATAAAGGCATAATGTGGGTAACGACTTGCCGTACATGAATACCCGGCCTGACGCCGTTACCTGGGTAATGCTATTCGAGTTCGGATACGCGTACAGAGTGTATCGACTTAATGAATGTTACATGTGATCGCCGATAGGAGCGATCGGTATTATCGGTTCGATCCGTACGTATATTGCTGTTACACAACGCGGTGGCACGATGGCCTCTGTATATGCAGGCCGAATGCATTTTCTCCATGAATTTCCGGTCATATCGCTCTCTACGTATACGCTGGTAAAGGAAATTCAAAAGAGGAGGATCGATATCGCTTTGTCCGTTTCACGAGCGACACACATGTAGGTGCGCATTGAGAAACGTAGGTTCTCGTGTAGTAAATAGAATTACTGTATACGTATAAGCTATATACTTTTACTGAATATTTATATACTTGCGTACACACGTGTATATGGATAAATTCTATATATACAGAAGACAAAAAATACTCTTATAGAAAGGTTATAATCTCCTTTCATACGGAAAGGCCGGTTAACCCGCGTTCAGAAATGTTGCACAATGAAATTTTATGCTGCAATTATAGTACAGCCACTTGCGACCCCGCTCGGTATGTCGGGCGTGGTTACGCCATTTTATATTCTGATATAAGACGGACGATAGTGTAACTGATAACGATAAACGATAAGCCGCCCTTATGACAATGAGATATTATTTATACGAAAGCGCAATGAGAATCTGATACAATTAAATGCAAGTGTGTAAACGGTCTGTGGTATTACGTAGTGCAGGAAGTGAATGAAAAATTTATAATACCCGAGAGAAAGGTTACTGCAATGTAATGTGTACTATGGTATGTTTGGCTACCCGGACCTGCAGCGTGCTGTCGCAGAAGATATAAATAACGAGTAAACCTTTACTGAACGTACTATATGGTTATGGTAATTTCCACTGGATTACTGGGTACTCAATCTTCTCGTTAATCGTACCGTAACCCGTTAGGTACGTCTGACTTATTGGTATTAATAAAACGGTGAATTTTTTTGACAATGGTTTAAACTAATCAGCTGGCATCTTATCAGATCCAATATTGGTACTACTTCGTACGCGCCATTACAGTACAGTGCGCGAGAAGCATTGAGAAGTCTCATAGGTGACAGCGGGAGGTATCAGCACGTGCGAATTCGTAGCACGAGTTGTGAACGAGAGTCAGGTTGACATTTGTAGAGATAGGTGATTACAATAAATAAAAAAGATTCCTTGTATTACTTCACATTCTGCAAAGCAGTCGAGTAGACCAGATTAATACAGCAGACTTCGGTCAGTGTAGTAAGGGTGCATGACTTCCGGTTTCTGTAGGATGAATCATAATAGAATAATTAATTATCGTTGAATCGATTTACCTGGAGTATCAATGTCTTCAGCTCTTGATCGCTCAAGAAGGCTGGCTTGTAATGACCCTCTGTGTATGACGTCACGGCTCCCAAGATCGTCTTGAGATGCTGCACGGCCATTCGCAGTACCGTGAGCTTGTCCAGCTTCCTTGACATCGCGTGGCACATGGGGACCATCGCCGAGAGTTCTGTGATGTACGTGTTCATCTTGTCCCTTCGACGCTTTTCGATCTCGCTGTGATTTTGCCTGTATGAGAATAAAGTAATTGAGTGATTAAGAAGGAGAGAGAGACAGTTGGATAAATAGAAAGTCAATTAAGACTTTGTAAAAGAGAAAAAAAAGTTGTAGAATTTTTAAAAGAAGGCGAACGAGGAATCGTGGTCAATCTTACAGCACGGCGCTTGGGATATCTGGAGGACGTAGGAAATGATAAATTAATGATCCGAATAAGTGATTACGGGCTGAACGACCCAATCGCGATAATTAGCTACGTTAAATTAATACGCTGGACGTAAAGAGCCAGAGAAAAAGAAAATTGACACGCAGAAGGCCACGCACAAGCTTAACCAGTTTTACAGATATAGTGATTTCCTGTTGCCGATACGTATACAGGATGTTGCGTTGTCACTCGATGAATATGTAAATTTAATAAGGAATTATTGAAAATCCGAACTGAACGATTTGCAAATTTTCATGGATTCTGGCATAATCCAAAATGGTGCTCGTACTGATCCTCTTTACTATCCCGATGGACACATTGGATTAGTGACGCGAAGAAGCCACATGGTAAATCACTGGGTCAAGGTGGTCGTCGCTCGATAAATGGCATCGCAGACGGTTCAACTATTACGTTATTTTTCCCACTAAAATAAGCTTAGGCTTAGAATCAGGCTTATACATAAATTATCATTAGTCATTATCAGTTACTTACTTCTTATTGTCGTCACTTGTACGAACTGACTTGGCGTCGTCCTCAGTGTCGTCGAGCAGATCGCTACCGTCGCTGAAAACAATACACATAGGTATCTGCTTACTAAGCACGGTACAGAGAGATACAGAGTGATTTTCTAGCCGCCATTGTGACACGTTAAACTATATAAAACAGTTATATTATTTGTACGAGTGACGAATGCAGCTCCGTTGTCTTATTTAGACGAGCATTGAAATGGCATCGTCAAAGCGATTTTCTGTAGTAGCAGTTAAAATTAATTCCTTCGAATCAAAGTACCAAGTGAACCCTTTGATGTGAAATTTCGTCAAGTTTCACACGTTTAGTGCTTCCTAGCTTCTTTGATGAGGTCTCCTTGATGAAGACTTAGGTGCGCCGCTCTTCCACACTTTCCCAGAAACCATTTCTTTCGTTGGGAGTTTGATGTTCTCAGGATTGGCAATTATACATTTCAGCCGGAGGATTGACTGCTGCGTCATCTGAATCCCAGCGAAGTCTGAATGAAGAGGCAGCCGGAGCAGAAGGTTAACGGCAGTAGCCCAAACTAATATTACCAGGTGGAACATTCACTTGGTGGGTTTTGCATCATGATACAATGAAAAGTGTAAACACACGGGTAACAATTGGTGAACTCGGCATAACTTTTGTGATTGTAAAACGGGATTGCGAAAACGATACACGTAGATTTATGGTAACCTGAGAAAGGAGAAAGATAAATATACGCGTACACCATGACAATAAAAAATTAACATGTAAACTCACTGGCAGGAAACTTTTCGCTTTCTGGAAACAGGCACGAAGGCATCCGGCGAATCTGATGGTTCTCCATGAACAGGCATATCGGTAGAGCTGCGATGATGATGATGATGATGATGGTGATGATAGTGCTGTTGTCCGGAGGCTGGTGCCTGATCAGGTACCATTGTCGAGGATGTCTCCATGTGCTGGGGCTGATCAGCCCCCCCGGTACCCTGTGGGGTCGAACGTGGGGCGGGGGTTGGTGCAGGAGTAAGACCTTCCCCAGCCCCCGCCGAGGTCGATAATTCTCCTACACCAGATCCTATACCTATGTCGCCGAAGTATACTGTAGAGCACGAGCTTCTGAAACACAATGTAGTACCTTATGACATTTGCTTTGTCTTTTTTTATAAAAATTAAAATTATTCACACATTTTTCAGAGAAATTACAACAAGGCTCAACGCAGTAATCCTTATGTATTTCCTAGGACATTATGTAAGAGTATAATTTTCGCAATGCCACTTTACGGAATTCCAGCGTTCTTTTTTTATATCTTTTTCATTGCTTTTCTTTTCACTGCAGCGACCTTTCTTTATACAAAGCAAAACCTACTTAAGCATTCCAATGGATGCTGACTAGATTCTCGATTGTTATTATGTAGTTTCTTGTGAATAGAAATTGTCAATAAAATCTTGTTTCTAGTATTGTATGTATATATATATAACATATATATAGATATGTATATATTATCATTCAAGTGAGTCAGTAAAAAATATCAGTAATCATCATTTTATGCTGATTATATTGGCTTAAGTTTTATTGCACTGAATTAATGACGAATCAGTATGTGACTCAGAATCAATCATCATCGACCACGCACTAATCTTAAGCATCTTTAAGTAGTACAAGTGTAGATTTAGTGCCTGAGAAACAATGCGCAATCTTTAGAATCACTTGATTAGTCAAGAGGTGGTAGAACAAGGCGGGCAAAAAATCCAGAAAAACTAAAAGACAAAGAGAGAAACATATTTTTTTCCCGTTTCGCACGACTTGCGAATGGCGCATTCTGCGTGCTGTGTAATTCATCTGTAATTTCGCAACGACACTTATTAGCACGGAGAATACCAATTTGAAATAGCATTAAAAACAGTTTTGAACCTAAATTTCAATTTACGAGCTATTCGCAAAAAATTAATTGCTACAGTATATCCTAAGCTCCTGAGAGAATACCTAGAGTCGCCTAATACAGAAAATGTCAATTATACTTGTAATCGTAATTGAGTCTTATCGAATATCATATGTGTGCAGAACGCGCGTATCTTTATCACAGGCTACACACGATCGACAATTGACCATTCTATAATAATTTATCTGATAATCAATCCCGGATGGGTAGAATATTTTTTTTCCCATTATCTCTGCATGTGACATGCAATACTCTCATGTGCGTACGGCTTAATCCTATTACGCGTATATTTGTTAGCGAAGCAGCGTTGCGCTTAACTGAGATAGAAATCAGTCCTAAGCTCATTCATGAGGTAACTGTACTACAGAGTGCATTATAGAGTGCAACTTGTGAAAATATGCTTGGTAAAGCGAACTGGTTTAATTCCTTAATTTAAACAAAAGTTGCCTGGGAACTTAATGAGATCAAAGATATTGATGAAAACATAATAATTAGCTATCGATCACGACACTGCAGTATCTTTTGTCAGAGTTAATGACGTGTGCCAGTGTATACTAATAATCTTCTATAATTAATATTACGTATAACTTATTATAATAATTACGTCAGTATCCTCATGATCGATCCTGATATCGATATATCGAATGTATCGATAGATAAGAACAGGATCGTCCGGAAGACACGGACTTACTCATGGACATTGGATAGGTCGTCGTAAAGTGGCTGTATGTGCGGTTGCTGAAGTTGATGATGATAAAGATGATTCCTCGTGGTGGATATAGTCAGACGATGATGATCCTGATGAATTCTGGGCCTCAGCTCTTCCAAGGATATGAACTCCTGGGGCTCCTGGTTAGAGTGCAGAAGCTGCGTGTAACCCTGGGCCATTTCCTGGGCGACCATCTCTCCACCTCCTGACTCGTAACCGAGTCCTTCCTGATGATGATGTTGCTGATCACTGTGAGGATGCTGCTGACGATGATGATAGGACCGGGGGCTCACGCGACCCCCGTTGTTGATCCCCACGACATCCCCAGCGACGCCCCCACCACTATCCGGCAGTAATCCACTTGCATCTGATACAAGGATCAATGTCCTGATAAGGACTGTCTCTCATCTTTTTTTTTTGTAGAATTGCATCCTTGTCACAATTTGCCCTGGAGCATCAGGATGACTTCAGATGCTGGGAATGAGGAGGCTGAATCTCTTATTTGGTTTTTTAATTCACAGTTCAACCCATTTTTGGTATTTTTTATATTTTTTTGGGTTTTCAAGATTTTTTTTTGTAAGAAGAGCAGCGATTCTATTTCAGTAAATTTATAATTCACATTCATATTTAGAATTCATTCGATGCACTAAAGATTTTACATAATGATAAAGTAGGCTTGAACTCTTATCAATCTAATGATCTAATCAGGACATAATTAGCTGCTTGTTAAACGTCCACATTATTGATGCAGGTTGTACATTACTCAGTCACTGACCTCTTATTTAAGAAGCGAATGATCGATTTTACATCGGTACGATTGGATCTATCTATCAGGTTGATCAATTTTCTAATGCATATCATCCGAAGTTCTGGTATCCATGATAAGGGCGTTATTTGCATTGCTAGTATAATCAGATACAAGGTGTCCATTGATAAAATAAATTATCCTAATAAATTCCCAATGACTCGAGCCGGCAAAAAGTATAATAGAATTTGCGAGCGACTGAGATACCCTTATTAGAAATACTACTTGTTAATCGTTTAATTATAAAAAGATTCGAAAGGTACCTCAGGTAATTAATCAACGCCTCTAATCTTACGTATTACAATTCCCCATTAATTATTCCTCTCACCTCTCACGGATACATCACGATTTTTATGACATTTCCATACGCGATCGGTACTATCGCGCGAGCGTAACGAATGGCTAACCAGTTCGATTTGATCTAAGCCCATGGATCTTATTGACGAAAAAAGATATTTTACCAGAACAGATCACTTCACTGTAAACAAATAAATCCCTAGATCACGTATGTGAAGTATAATCACAATAATCATCGATCCCACCGAACGAATCCTATAGATCAAGAATCCTCAGCATCCTCAGCCATCCTGGACCAGCTTCCAATGTATCAAAAGAGTCTACCGACTCCATATCGTCGATTCCACGACGACTGTCAAGTCTGCAATTCGTGACGACGTCATTGAACCTCTCACGAGGATGGACCAAAGGATGAGACATCCTTACCGAAGTGCGCGTACATTCGCAACGAGGCGAACGCAGCATCCTCGAGAGTGGCAAAGCCTGCCGGCTCGTAGTCTTCGACCAGCGCCGAGAAACTCCCGTGGGAACGTAGTCGGCGGGGCCTAAAGGCAGGTCCGTAATCCCGCGTGAACTGCGACTCGACGCGGATCGTAGCTGACAGACAGATAGAGCGAGGCCGACGTCGGAGAGGATGGCGCAAAAGGTGGTTAAGCAGGAGCCACGTCGTGCGCCGCGGCGCAGGTGGGAGTGACTAAAACCGCCCTGAACGCTTGATGCTTATACAGGAACATTGGGGGCGGCTACTGTGTTACCCTTGGCCACTCTAGGGGTGGCGTCCAATAATCGCAACGCCAACGCGAAACTGACTTCGACTACGGGGTCGTGGAAGATATCCTTTTCCAAAGATGCGTCCTTTGTTTCCTACACAATTTTTTCTTTCATGGTGGATCCAAAATTTTATCAAATTTTTCCAAAAAAATTTCATATACCCTGATCCATGAATTCTCATCGTTACTCCTTTAAAGTGCATCTTCACACTGCGCTATATTAAACCAGGGGGGTCCTTTCGATCCCTGGAAGCCTTTGTAAGGCGCCTAAAGAAATACAACAGGGAAAATAGGAATACGTGTTAGCACGGCACACGAATGAGTATCAAATTATTCTCAGTTATTTCACATACCTCCGGTACTTGATATTGACAAAATACACGTATTTCGAGTCATGCGCCGATGTTTGAACTTGGAATGGTTTCACCGTATGCGATGAACTTTATAAAAGTCAAGCTCGACATTCCTTCAAGAGTCCTCGGTCACTTTAAGAGGACCGAATGAGAATATGATGTTTGGGATGCTGGATGAGTTGCTGGACCAGTTTCTATGATGGGATGGATATATGAGAAAAGTTTTTTTTTTTTTTTTTACATACTTTTCATACTTCGGTTACAAAGGAATTTGGATTGTATGACGTGACTTTTTTCTGGTCTTACTTTTTTTGTTTTTTTTTTACTATATCTTCAGATTAAAGAATCTTTATCGGCTTTTCTACGATCTTTGACCAGTATCCACGCTTAGATCATTAATTAATACTAATTACTGGGTATTAACTGGGGTTACATGTATGTCGCTTACCCCGTGCACTAATTATCATCATCCGGAACATATCCTCCCCCTATCAAGGGGGACGTTTGAAGTGACCACATATACCCATCCATGTCAACCATTAACGGGACTTGGCGATTCGACGATTTTTCGGTAACCAGGTTTTAGTCCTGGTTAATTAATTTAGTTGGATTTACGTCAAGACTCAACTGATACTGCTTTATCCAATTTTTTGTATTTTCAAAATGAAAAATACGTGGACGCATCCAAGTTTCTATCGATTTATCTTTCACGGTTATACGTGTACCATTATGTAATCCTGTTGGAGAATTAAAAAAAAATTCTTTCGTCCATGCATAAAAAATACCAATCGATAATCGTGCACGTGTTGTGTATTGACTTGGAATTATTTACGACAGAAATCTTCGTGCTACACAATCCCTAAAAACACACTCGTATCCCTTAATCGGATACTACGTATCGTTTTACTTTTATTACGTGCGGAATACGTTGGGAGTCCCATTACTTTCTTGGTCATCCAGTGACTGACCAGTAATTCAGATAGATTCTGGGATCTGATTGGTAAATTGACACCAGTCGTCTCAAGTCCAATAGAACAGACGACACTTTTTCAAAAAAAAAAATATATATACTAAAATCGAAATAATACTATTTATTGTATTAAACCTTTTCTTCCAAGTTCCCACTGGGCCAGTACAGTCCCAGCTAAAACCTCGAGAATCCTTTCTCATTTTCATAATAAAATCTACATACTATGGCTTTTTTCTTTTCCTTCACTTAGTATTATTTTTGTCCCTCCATTTAGTACATGGATGACGTTTTTCGAATAAATTGATCGAATATCGAAAATTTTTCGAAATTATTCACGACACTTTTCCGCGATGCCGATTGGTCGTCGGCATCGTCATTCAGCCACAAGCCTGCACTGATAAGTAATATAAATCTCAATATGTAAATAGACACACGTTACATATGCCGTCAGTAATAATTAATCCATTCAGCAAATCCGTTTAAACGTGACTTCCCTATATCCACGAATTGCATTAATTAAACGCTTACTTGACCATATCCGGTTACAGATACGCGAAAGATAGTGGACGCACGTGCAGTTTAACCTTAAAAATTCATTTCAAAGTCTCGCAAATTGTTGAATTCGATATTTGTATAAATTTTATATAAATAATATTACGTGAAAGGGTTAATTAAGTTTACCTTCAAACGTGGACCCGGCTGCTCTTGTCTCCGCGTCATTTGGCTGTCTTCTCCCGATGGTTCCTATTGACAAAAAAAAACATATATACTATATACATATATATATCAAAGACATAAATTTATAAAAATAAATAATAATATAAAAATGTGCAAAATAAAAATACAAAATTTATACACATAATAAATCGAGCACATAACATCCTTGTGGAATTTGACTTCGTCAGTCTGACTGGTAAATTTATGTATTACGTTTCACGTAGTGCATCGGACACAAATGGGCTCGCAAACGACAACTACGTACTTCCGGAATAAAGTGCTGGAAGCTGGTCCATAATTTATAGTTATGAAAAGTTTGCAAATAATTTTCGCAAAGACGATACACGTGCGACTCTTAATGGAATAAAATGATGATCAAAGTAAAAAAAAAAAAAAAAAAGAGGGAAGCGTAAACATCACAAATATTTTAATATTAATTATACAATTTTTAGTATTTTAATTGCCAAACGTTTTGTATACCCATAACGAAGGAGACATTCGACTTGGGTGTATCGAGATTTTTATAATTGGCTAATTAATTTATTTTTTGAATACGGGATTGCTCATTGAGACGTGCAAGTAACAAGATCCTTGTTCTGCAAGACGACACGTACCGGGTGGCGAATTGAAAGCGACGAAGTTTAAGTTAAAAGTACGAACGCAAAGGTCAGCGTTGACTGTGCCATAAGAAAAAGTGTCTCAACTATCGTTCTGTATAAATTTTATTGAAACAAGTGTGAATAAAGCTTTAGTGTTCACGTGGGCGATTCAATAAGCGTCCAATAGGCTGGGACAAAGCTATAGCTTCGAATTGCGTAAGCGAGCGGACAGCACTGTATATACGACAATTAAACCACACGGTTATGTAAATGTTATCCAGTCTGCTTCTGACAGATTATGTCTTGCCGCTGACAACTTCAGGTTGCTTTGACTTGGATTATTTCGTAGGTACGTAACAGCTGAGGACGCTTGGTAAAAAAAAAAGTCACCCTAATTTCATTGGCTCTGTATTATTATGATTTATGACAAAGAGGCTATAGGTGATGAAATTTAAATTGAATTCAAGCTGAATGAAAGACACTGTAATTTCTATCTGATCGAATGACGTATAGGTACAGGTATTTAATTTAATTAAGAATTATTCTTTATTATTTTATTAAAAGATACAATTAAGGGTTGGTGATGGAAATAATTTTTTTTTTTTAATTTACATTGTAACTGGATGTTAGTAGGTATGAAAGTTGTGTCAGGTGGTAATAGGGAAATGGGACTTTGTATTCTAATCCCCTTTCTGTCGTTTACAACTTGACACACCTGTACCAAGCTACTGGGGACGTGAAAGTAGCGGGTGGAGTATTGACAAAACCTGATAAACTACTTGAAGTCAGCTGAGGGTAATGTATTTTGAGTATAAAGATATTTGAGATTTTAATAGTTAAAATGTGATGGATTGATCGATTTATCGATTATCAAAAATTGGGTGACGAGGGTGTCGTTAAGGTTGAAGGGTTGAAAAACAGGGTTTGGAAATTCTATGACCGATAAGAAAATTCTACCTCGCTTCGTCTACCCATTGGTTCTTTACAATAGAGTAGAATGTAGCCGAATTACTAGGGGATACTATTTTTGTGAATTTTAGGTAAAATTGTGCCAGTAGTAACTATTTTGAGTAATACTATTGTAAACTAATAAAAAAAAAGTAATAAGGGATTGATATCTTTTTTTTTTTAATATTTGCAATTATCATTATGACAAATTCTCGAATCGTAGCACGTGAGCTGCAAGTGCGTAAACAACCGTATAGTAAATGCACATGCAATAGTATAATTGCTACTATCTTCGTTAATGAATCAATATCCAGCTCTTTGACGTGTGTAGGAAATATTAAAAAAAATTTTTTTTTAAAGACTAGATCAACTTTGTAATACATATTCGAGTGCAATGTCAAGGCAAAGAATTTCTTATCGGCGTTGCACAATCACCCGAAGTGCACCAATGTTGCAACACGCGGTGCGCTTGACCTATGACGTAAAAATTGCAGGCCGTATACGAGCCTGATGCGCAAGTTGTATAAATTCTACATTGAAAATGAGCCATGCATAATATTCCTTTAGCATTGAAAATGCATTGAACCATAGAAGTGCATCCGTATAAACAAACTTCGTATGTACCATAGAAAGTGCATCTAAAATATACGTGAAACTTTATTCACACGTGAAACGTCAATTAATTAGAAATTCCTTGTGGGAGTCATATTAATTCAATTCCCATATGCACCTTGCAGCTGCATAGTGGAAGAGATAATTAATTAATAAATGTAGGACAAAAGGGTGCAACTAACCTGATATTGAATTGACTTTACACTAAGGACCAGTACCTTTAGTTTTCTTGAATTTGCATTTGAAATACTTTGACCTTTCGTACCTATTTACGACTAGGTATTTCACACGTGTTAATATACACATATAATGCATACAATATATATCTACAGAGGCTCATGCAAATGCACTTGCACTCACTGATATACTCATCGCGATTTTCTGTGCGGGGAATAGCAATGATGGAAGATGAAACGACTTTAGTACACACTGGGAATCCAAGTTGGCAAATAATACTTGTACATTACTCCGAAAGATGTTTACGACTGTACGGTAAGCCTGCGGGAATATGAAGTACGTGTTGAATCCTTTCGTGCATAGGTACCGAGGCTGATCCTTTTACACGATTATTATACATAGTCACTAGTAGTTTGGATAGTATTTAACGAGAGAATTTATGATCCTTTAGATCCCGATGCAACTGTCAATGATCGATGTACAAAATGCGATCTGCACAAGGATCGTTTTCTTGGACAGTTTATGAAACTAGGTGTAGAATTAATGAAACTACCGAAAACGTCCGCTAGTGGCGCTGCTGTTAATGCCCGCAGAATTTTGAACTTTGAAACGTTTTAAATTGACAAACAGGTAGATAATAACGTGGCGTCAGTTATTTTCTTATTAGCACAAACATTAATCGTTATACCGTGTTAATTAGCTAATTAGAATAGATCGACGTACTACGGAATCCATTGTTATCACGTGAATTCGGTTAGTATATATATATATATATATATATATATATAGGTTACACGAGCGCGGGCTTATTCAAATTTTCACGTAAGAATTACTTGGGAATTTGATTTATAGGATAAAAGAGTCTAGAATAAATTTCAATGTATATTATTAATGGAGTATTATTAATATGAAAAAAAATAGTCGTTGAGCAAGGCTATTCAAGAAGCCACCGGTCAAGTTTGCAACCTTGCAAGTGTGATGCAGTTTATTTTTTTTTCCGCTATTGGCGTTTCTCTCTCTTCGTACCTAAATTCTGCGCATTACCGCGACATTGAATTTACTATGATAAATAAGGATGGAAAATTAAGTTTCGTACGAGAGGATCAGATAGATTTACCAAAGTACATTAAGTTTTGTTCATTCTTTTTTTTTTTTCTAGAATCTGAAAATCCTTAAGTCAATCCATAATGCATCGCCAATGGTCATGGTGGGAAAATGACCGGCCGGCTGATCGAGAGTTGCTTTGATATGAGGTAACGCGTACCGCGCACGCAAGACGCATTACGTAACATCTAAAGTGTCTATAGGGCAAAAACGGGTAACTCACTGCGCTGTATTTATTAGCGAATAAAAGTTCGGTCTCTGTGGAAGTTTTTAAAACACTGACGCCTTGCAGTGATTCAGAAAAATTCTCAGCCAACTTCGAGCACATTCTATGCGTACGGCTAGCATTATGAGACAATCAAAAAGCAGCACCGACATTGATAAGTATCGTTGCATCTATAAGAATATATTGAAATGCATTTTCTGTCGTAATCAAGAATTATGCAACTGAACGTAATTGACGTAGACTAGGAAGAACGTTAATTATTTATGTAAGAGCTTTTGATTTCGTATTAACAATTGAGAAGGTCATTTTACATCTTGAATGAATGTCAAAATTTTTTCTGTAATCGACACGAGACAGAATATTAAATGAAAATGTCATACATTTTTTTGTTCAGTCTAATGAAGAGTTTGTTAGGTTAGGTTAGAATACCTGGACGAAACCTTCAATTTTTCAAGTTCCTATGTATCTTATGTACTGAAATGCATGCATTATCTTCATAAATATTTGGATAGCATGAAAATATAGTGATTATCGTGTTAACTCTCAGGATCCGTAGGTATTGTAATAAAGAGGTACTATTCGTAGAGGTGTCGGTCATATCTTGGCGCACTTGAAACGATGATATTATGTCGTATTACTGCTTATCAGTGAAGCACTGTAGCAGTAGGCCAATGCACGTTTTCATACACAAATACAGAAGCATGCATCAACGCTGACTATTCGTTACGTACAAATTGTAGATGCATTGCAATGGCCGACCTAGTGTACGATAGGATATACGAAGCGGTCTATAGAACTACTTTGACCAAAATATTAATATAAAAAATAAAAATAGTGGTAAGATTAATAATAGCGAGAATATTTATAAATAAATCCTTAATAATTCATATATGGTTACTGATTTATTTATTTTTTTCTCTATACTTCACGTGGCACGGAAATTCCTTTGACTTTGTCATGTATAAATTTGCTTTTAAGGGATCGTGACAGCTTTTACGATTGGTCACGTTCACTGCTATTAATAATAATTTTATTTTAATATAATACGTACTTGCGAGAATGCAATAGAGAGAGAGAGAGAGA
Source organism: Calameuta pygmaea (assembly GCA_031762395.1). Classification (NCBI taxonomy): domain Eukaryota; kingdom Metazoa; phylum Arthropoda; class Insecta; order Hymenoptera; family Cephidae; genus Calameuta; species Calameuta pygmaea. The sequence goes on from JASANN010000485.1 coordinate 294,782, forward strand.
GAGAGAGAGAGAGAGAGAGAGAGAGAAAAGCAATTTTGTGTTTCAGACACGTTATTGTGAACCGGACGTCTACCTTTCAAGGACAGAAGCCGTGCAGAATGCAGATTTGCGAAAAATGAGATGAGCCGACGAGAATTATAGTATTATACGTGTAAGTACGTAGATAACTAAAAAAAAAATGTAGCTCGCAAGTTTCATGCATATTATATTGTGTGGGATACGTATGGGAATAATGCAGCTGCATTATCACGTCCTATTTAAAGTGCACCAATTCAACACACGTATTAATGAGCATAACGCATTTCAACTGAGATATTGAGACACTTTAATGAGTTCAAAGTTTATTTGACGAATATTTAACAAATAGAATGTGGAGGTGATCAAGGGGGGAATGAATAGCTGGTAAAATGTATTTTTATGGTGAAAGCAGTGGTTATTTAATGAGTGGGAATATAGTCAATCAATTGATTAGAAATTTGTGGCTGACTTACCTCAATCAACGGGGACGGCGGCACGACGTTGTATCCCGTGCATGATAACGCGTGACACTCGCGATTTAAAAAATAAAATTACGCGAGGCAGAACGCGCACATCAGAAGCGGGAAGTTCTTAACGCATTGAATCTCGCAGTTTGCCGCCTATCCGGCGGAGTCGGACGCCGCGTCACTGAGCTCTTTTTAAAAATTAGAACTTCAAGATGGCAGCACTTTGTTCGGTTACCCGTTTTGATCGAGCGTCGTTCAAGAATTTTTAGTCTTTCTCAATTGTGTTGCGGCATGAAATTACTTGTGAGGGATTTATCACTTTTATGTTCTTTATTAAGAATTATAAGTCTGAACCTTTTTATCTGAGTAAGATGTTTTTGCAGTGGATGATTTGGGGTTGGATATTAAGAATCTACTTTTTCTTTTCGTCATTTAACCTTTATTTAAACATGTACAATTTGAAGGTGGATTATTATGGATTTCGATGTCTATGCTTGTAAGACAGGTCGCTGATGCTTTCCTTCTAGGGAGTCATTGGCTGCTGCATATCCAGTACCTCCCTGCAACAAGTAGCCCCTTTTAGTATATTATAATCTATATTTGTTATATTATATTCAAATATCGTTACCCTTTGCAAAGGTATAATGTCAGCTTCGGTTAGTTTAGTGCTGTCCAGAGGATTTATCCAATCCTTCTTAATTATCTTTTCTACACATTCCATTGTTACTATATCGCCTCTGAAATAAAAAAAATACAGTTATTTAGTTATGACGGATTGGTTAATATAAATGTTTATTATTGCTAATGATAAACTCACGTTGGCCTTAGAACTGCACAGGGTACGCTATTGCTCAAAATATCATGTGTGATTGGGCACATGTATCTTGCTTGTTTTACAATGAGAGATTTCTTGTCATCTGGATCTTTTACTTCTGTAAATTTAACAGGGATAAGATCTTTGAGCTTTAGTACTTTTCCGCTCACAGGACAATAAATGGTTTTGTCGGGTTTCTGTAAAGTGACTTCTTTGGCTTGTGGTGTCTTGGCTGGTATCCAAAAGCTGGGTAATACTTTATCTCGACCATTACTCATATTAGAAATTGATGAACCAGCTTCATCGGTAGATTTCCTAGATACAATATTTTTCTCTCCCTTTAGAAAATTCTGGAGTTTCTCCAGTTCCTCATTTGCTGTCTTTTCTTGAGATTGCTCCTATATAAAAATTAATCTAGACATTAATTCCTATAGATTCATTTCATTCAATTATTGAACTTCCTACCTATACTCTCATAATCAGAAAATACCTTTTCCTTTTGTTTCTGCTTTTCATATTCTTTCAACTTTCTTGTGTATTCCTTCTTCTTCGTTAAGATATACTCGAGTATAGCTTCTTTATCAAAAAGGTATCCATCCTTCCTGCAACGAATATATAAAATTAATTAAATATTGTTACTGAAGTTTGTTGTGTCCATTAAAATATTAATGCTACAAATTTTAACTCACGTTACTACAGGAATTCTGCAAGGTTGTAAGGTCAAACAACAACAATCAAAATCCTTCACTGAATCCTTCCCAACTCTTTGACTATTCGTTCCATAACCTGACGCTCTGGCGTCCTTTTTTTTCTCATGATACGTGTACACAGCACCAGCCGTACAATTTCTTGCGTGTCTTGTCATGTTGATCGAACAACAATCATTAGCTTTGTTACAAATAAACCCTTTTTCAGAATTATAACAGTTATTAACGGCACTCGGTAACCAAATGGTAAATACACCTATACAATTTGTCAGCTGGCTCCAGTAAATCCAGGTAGAAACTGTAGCGCCATCTATTTTTTTAGCTTTTTCTGCATTTTTTAATACAATAGGTGGCGCTAAAGTCTTGTGTTCCATCGAATATAGTGCAAAATTATAATAAAACAAAAATAGTGAAATCTCATTTATTTACAAATCTCCCGTTTACAATAACATATATACAAGTACCGGATAAAAATCCTTAATATTATTCTTTGTCACTATCCTCATCAGAATCAGAGTCTGATGAACTTTGTTTCTTACGCTTCTTATGTTTTTTGTGCTTGGACTTCTTCCTCTTTTTCTTATGTTTGCGCTTACGTTCTTCCTCAGAAGAGGAGTCCTCGGAATCAGATTCACTACTTTCAGACTTCTTACGCTTCTTTGATTTCTTCTTAGTCTTCTTCTCCTTGTGCTTTCTCTTTGCTTCCTTCAATTTCTTCTTGAGCTCCTTTTCCCTTAGTTCCGTCAAAGGAGTAACATAGTTCTCATCACTATCCGAACTAGTGCTACTCACATCGAGAACAATTTCCTTGTTAGGATCGACTTTGATAAAATTTCTGCATTGGTAAGTCAGATGTCCAGCATAGCCACACTTTTTACATGCTGGTCTAACTTGCTCCTTATTCTGAGGTATCAATCTTGATAAAAACTCAGGATCCATCACCTAGAAAAAAAAAACAATTCCAACATCATTAACACCAAAAATTTAATAATCATACATAACAAACGTAAGAGGTTAGAGGTCACTTTAACTTACAGCATCCATCATACATGCAATAGCTGTTTAATTACTGTAAATCTAATTACCTCACGGACGTAATTAATTCGAGACGTTACTACAGGCCAAAAAGCAGCTCTTCCTCGCTATTTAAATAAAACAGAAATATCGACGGCACGCAACACTATGCGATCACAGCCATATTGTTTGTATACGACACTAGCGCCATCGTCGCCATTTTCTACAAAGCTCAACGTTACTCGATATACAAAATTTTCCCTGCACTACCTCTAGCCACATCTATTCTACGTATCCCAAAAATCATTGATTTTCCCTCAAATTTCTCTATTTCACACTACACGTAATACTGAATACTATATTCAAATAAAACTATCTCGATTCATTAATGATTAAAGAAATCCAATATACGTATCTAAAATTGTTGTAAACTTTGCTACCTTAACAAATTTCTATTATTCAGTACACTATACTATCCTATATATCACATATCACATCACAAAGGAACGTGCAGGTTATGTTACTTGCATAGTCATGTAAAATGAATGTATTTATTACAATATTATAAAATCTACACTGACACGTGTCACAATAAAATATATAGCTACGAGAAACACCGTCGCCCGATAAATTTTGAACGGCGACAGGTGAACTCGGCTTTACGAAAAATACATCAATGCCGAAATACATTCAGTAAAAAATAAACACATTTATATAATTCAATACAATACGCCGTTTACTCTACAAACTATAGGATTCTTTTTAGAATTTTAATCTCTAAAACTTCGTCATCGTCGTCTCTACTCTAATCTACATATACATACATGACTACTCGATATAGGACACTGATCATTTTTCTATATTACTCATTATTATTATTATTTCTCTTTCTCCTCATCCATCTGTCTCTATTCCTCCCGGTCTGATTCTTCCACGTTCCTATATTAAAATATCAGAAGTAAATAGAAAACAAATAAAAAAAGCGTCAACCGACCAATCAGAGAACAACGTGTCACGCGACAGAAGTGAAATACTTTACGTTTAAAATATCCCTTTCACTTTCACTTCTCTTCGTAAATCGTTCGTTATACCTTGGACATTTAATTAATATCGAAGCACGACATCAAATATTTCATATTTACCTATATATCCAACTACAATTTTTATTTTTTTTCTCTTTGTTAATTTTCTTCGACGAACAACAATTAGGTTCTCCTATCGGTGTAACTTTCTATTTTTCTCCCGTTGTACGAAAAAAAAAATCCAATTACATATTATTAGATATTATATCACGTTCACGAGACAACAATTATTGTGAATTCGTGGTCCTCGGAGTTTCGAAGGTAGTCGTCATTCTCTCTAGAAACGTTTAATGACGCGTTGGTTAATATTTTTTTTCTCTCTCTCGCTCATTTGTATTCGCACAGTCGCACATTTACTCTCTCACTCTCTCTCTCTCTCTCTCTCTCTATATATATATATATATCTATCTCCCTCGCTCTCTATCGTCCCTATATCCCTTTAGAAGAAATTCGCCGTCCCTCCGCATCCACAAAATGGCAGCACTCGTACGATAAATCCATGTCACACGACGTTTCGTTATATATAAATTACATATAGATATTACAAGGACAGTCGAACATAGTTAATTAATTTACATGATGATAATTGAACATTATTCATACGTCGCTCGAGCAACATTAATACTATATATTACATATAACAGAGACTTTGGGATTTGTTTTCATGAAAACGTTTCTGTCTGCTTAATTCACCATGAATGATGTGTATATATATATATATATATATATATGCATACATTAGATATATAAATACCATATTGATATTACGGGGCAGGAGCGAAGAGGTCCTAAGTGGCATCAGTAAAGATTGCATAATAAATTCAAAAATTCGAGCAGTCGTGCGAACGAAGAACAACAACGCTTGATTAATGCGTCAACGGAAATTCTTAAATTTTAAATACGTTCGAGTGTACTGTCGTCAAATTCTTTAAAGAAAAAAAGATGGCGGAAATGTCAATTCTCTCGTTAATTAATCTACGACACTTAATGATTAAGCCTATATCATTCGACGCTACTGTAATAAAGCACTATGCTATATCTACAATTACGAACTATGATCTATTCTACAAAAATTTTAAAAAAATGGCGGATTCGCGCAAATCTTGTACATATATAATATTCGGTACGATATATCATGGGACATCAGGTAACTGATGGTCATTATGGAAAAAAACACGATTTTTACCTGATCGTCATAAAATAAATTGAAACCCACTTTCGTCAAGTTTGCCAACGAGTTACGTAATAAAAATATCAAAATCCACCTCTTGCCCCGTTGTATTAATTTTTTTTTTTCTTTTAATTATTTCATAACCATAATTAAATCATTTTCTTTTATTCTCATTTCTCAATATCCTACCGCACTTCTCTTCTACACTTTATCTGATCACCCCTTATATTTTTTTTCTTCTTCTATTCATTCTTCGAATGCTTTTTTTACCAGTTTACCCAAAGTAATGTTAATTTAAAGTAATCGCAGGTCTTACGTCACTTTTCTACAGGGTGTATCGTATGGATCACGTGTCTACGACGGGTTTAGTTTATCGTTTTAAAATAATACGGTACACCCCGTACGTATTCGCTTATTATTCGTAATTCTTATCTCAATGATATACCCGGTCATTCAGTCCTGACCTGACCTAACCTGAACATGGCTGTGCCATAATAATCAAATAAATGCGTTTGGACCGAACAACCCGGTATAACAAAATACAATATGAGTTATCGTCAATCGTGTATACATTTATACAAATATAATATTACAATAGTACGCTGTGTTATCATTCGCACGGAAATACAATTAATTATATATATATATATATATATATTCCCCCGACTCTCCGGTCTCCCGTACCAATGTATTCGTTTTCATACTCGTATAAAGGAGAATACGGATTCGGGCACATGGTATGGAATGAAAATCGATAGTATTACTATTATCTAGGAGTATTATTATTATTATTGTTATTGTTATCATTATCATCATTACCATTATTATTCTCGCACTCTCAATATATATATATATATACAGGGTTATTCACGGCAAACCTACCAGCTGAAATTTACCCTGCGTGGGTGATTTCATGAATCAGAGCAGGGTGGCATCATTAAAGAAATAAAAGTTAATGTCATAACATAGCTGAGATCATGAATTTTACATTATTTAAATTGTTTAACAAGGCCGCACTGCCTCCATTAACATAATTTTTCGACTACGTCCAACTTCAGCTGGTACGTTTGCCGTAAACATTATATATATATATATCATTGTTTACGGCAAAAGTACCAGCTGAAGTTAGCGCGCCCATTTGAGTCTCATAGTAAAACCATGTTCAGGTGGTGCGTTCGGGTTGAATAACCCCAGTATATACGTATATCTCGAACCCCAGTGGAATCCAATGTCTCTTATTTGGCTCGGTGTAAGTTCGGGAAGCTCGCTCGATAGGATCCACTGGGTCATCTTCGAGACTTTTTCATTTATCGAGTTTTCGTAATTTCCTCTATGAGAAGTAACGTCTTCGTATCTTTTTACTCGTATCTTTCAAATATCGTCCGGCTAATCATACCCAGCTGATACATACGAACGGCGGCACGCATATGGAAAAAATTCTACAGAGTTGAAAATTTCTGTTTCCTCGATGCATTCGAATGGGTTAATTATCCTCGTGACTTCCGGTCTATTGTATTCGCGTGTAATATTGCATCATCGCAGGGTTACCATGAATTTTATTATTATTCCAAGTCAAACGTATCTTTACGAGCCGCTTACTTTCTTACGCATTTAATTTGAATTTCTCGATTTTGATAAACGATGGGATTTTTATTTGAAGATTTTAATATAATAAATTTTTTATTATCCGACTTGTTGTGCTTTTTATTTTTGACTGTACTACTTCTCATAGGGGCTTCGCTAAGTGCAGTTTATTATCTACGTCCGTAATACTGCGCTTTCGGAATGAACGATGCACTAGAAAGTATATATATATATATATATATATATATATATATTTAATACATACATATATATATTGTATAGATGGAAAAAAATGTCGCTAGTTACAACAAACGTTTTCTGGTCCCACGTATCTCCAAACGTTATCATCGACGAATGATATTTGGTTATCGCGTCTCATTCGCTGGCATTTGATTTACCTCAAACGCATCCATTTCTTATCTCCACGTTCGCTGTCGAGGAGTCCGGATATTGTTTTTTTTTCCCCGGACAAACGCTGTATGCCAACACCGAGACGCCCGGCGTCGCGGCCGTGAGTCAAATTCGCGTATTCTTTTTTTCTTATTTTTTTTTTTCTTTTTCTTGATTTTAAATATCTATTCCAATATCCATACCTAGAGTGATCACAGCTTGACAGAAGGCGTGTTAAATACATTATTACAGTATATAGATATACATAGTCACTTTACGTAATTAAAAGTAGTGTTACGCAATATGGGACGAGCTATTTACAGTAAATAGACGCAACGCGCGAAAGAGAATGATTTTGCATAAAAATCTCAAAATATACCACGAGCTTAGGTCGGAGCTTTATGGTCATGAATTAGCTCCGCTCGAGTAAACGCGACGCGCCTATTGAGTACGAAGCGTTGACTTTTTTCAACATGTTTTTTTTTTAAAAAAAAGAAAAAAATTTTCTCGATCAAACCGCGCGACATCGGGGCGCCATTTTGTTGATAGTCGATCCCAGCGCGTCATCGATAAACGACATTCGATGCGACGAGGTGCAGTCTCTATGGAGATATGCATCTTGACGTTATCTGGCGGTTTGATGGTGTTGGACAAAAAAAATATATGGAAAACCGCTAGTACAGTCATGTTTTTTTTTATCTTGATAAGACATTTCATAAGATAAGTATATAGTCCAATAATGCACTACGAGACACGACCTTCTCACGGTGATTTTACTATATATATATATATATGTATCCCCGAATGCAGGAAGATAATCGAAAAAATCCGTGATCCCTGCGACACGGTTTTGGGATATTTATTTTTGTCGCTTTTGTTGTTTCCGTTCCTTTTTTGTTCCTGTCCAATTTATTTATCCCGTCTTTCAGCGTCGTATTCGCCGGTAAGACAATGTTTTCTTTCGTTTTGAGATACTTGATGGGTTTCCGTACTGCTTTGTCCTCTTCCGGCCTTTTGTCTTTTAGGTTAGGATTATATACGATCCCACGTACCGTTCGGGATTTATGACAGATCCCCAGGCTTTCGCGAGGCACTTTTTTCCTTTCCGACGGACACTTTGGGTACAACGTTATAAAGGACCCACGCCCTTGGGTCAATACTCAACGCGCGACAGTCGCAATTGGCTGTCCCTTTGCTGGGCCGTTGCCTCCTACACAATAGAATCTAGATACGTGCTCCTGTCGGTTGTCGTCGTAAGCTCGACTGGGAATTATAAAAATACAGCCAAATCGAACGAACGAACGTCCCACGAATCCAAAACGCATACGAGAATCTTGAGTACACGGTATATAAATAGTATGAACATGCAAATAGCACACGAATATTGTATTGCTCTTTGACGGCTTTTCTGTTTATACATTTTTGCCCAACTTTTATTTTCGAAACAAAGCACGGACGAGGGTAATCCTTATCTTTTTATTTCCTTTCTCTTCGTTACAGGAGTGCTCGTCAAGCGCGGCCGTATTTATCATTGGACGTTCCTGTGCTGAGAAACCACGCAGTGGCGTTAATGTTCCGTCGTCATTGTGACGCAGGCACCGTTAGGATTGGAACGGATTAATGAAAGAAGCGTCGGCCGAGTATCGTCGAAAATTTTATAACCTTAAAATGGACGGAGAGAGCACATTGAATGGCGCGCCAATTGTAGTAGAAGGATACTTTGAGATCATTATAAGGAAAGAGAAAACGGTGAGGATTGAGTTATGAGAATTTTTGTTTTTGTTGTTTACGTAAATTGTGAAAAACTTTGATTCGTGTTATGAGATTTTTTGGTACTTTAAGGTACCAGTGTGGATGTCTTGATTGGAGCAAGTAACCTGAACGACGAGGTTGTACGACTTGGGTCAGGAAGCATGAGGAAGCTTTTCTACGAGGGCACAGAAAAGTACCAACCTGAGGGAACTAAAGGATCTTTATGGAGGATAGGAAAAGTCGCAGAGAGCAGGTATGTGTTCTTAGAACGAAGACTTTTACACTCATTGTTATGGCCAGAGTAACATCCTCCTGGTTGTACGGTTCAGTTAGGTTAGGTTAATCGACCGTAACTTCATAAAGTTTGTTTGCAGTTGGCGCAGGAACAGAATCCTGAGAATGCGAGGCTAAACGAACTCGCTGTTATGGAAAACCGGTTCCGGTTCGAGGAAATAGAAAATCGAGAATTTTTTTTTTCTATAGTCCGACAACGTCCTACGTAGGTCGCAGCCATTATAAAAATGTTCCATTACAGAGAAGGGAGGTATAGTAATCACAAAGTATAGCGAATAATGCCGGATGGAGCGTTTTGGATTTGGGAATTGTCCAGCTTCCTGGGTTCGTTAATACATCTACATGCTGGCTTTGGATGATCTCTTCCTCTAGAGTTCATAGACGTCGCGGCCATTGGGTCTGGTTACTGTCGGACGGCATGATGCTGGACTCGCGTACGAATGTATAATATGAACCCTAAGCTTCACGTCGCCGGAAGCACGACCTCCGTCGCCCCGCTGACGCCTGGAGAAACTCACCGTGGTCTTGCAGCAGCAATAGTGGAACAACTTGACGTAGGCGCTCCTGAAGTGACGATCGGCCACGCAGTACAGTAGATTATTCACGCAGGACTTGGACAGGGCGAACCAGGCCAGGTTGTAGTGGACGTGAACGCTCACGTGACGCACCGAGCTCACGCAGATCGCCACGCCGAATGGAAGCCAGAATACAGCGAACAGGGCGAAGCTGTACATGTTCGTCTTAGTGAGTTCGTAGTCCCAGGCGAAGGTGATTGGTTGCTTGAAGGAACCCCGTGTCGCGCCGCGAACTCGCATTACCAGTCTGAAGTAGAGGAAGATCGTTATCAGGGCTGGTAGTCCTACCAGTATGCTAGCGCCAGCTGCCTGCTCCATGGCGATGCCATTGAACTTCCCTCCGCAGAAATCTGGACCCAGGTCGAGGGATGATTGGAGTCCCACTGCCATGGCTGCTATGAGCCATGCTACTAGGATCACGGTGGTGACCTTGCCAGGAGTCAAGGCTGCATACCTAGCAGAAAGCCGTTCGATTGTTACTGTAGTAATTAGTACGTGTGTATATTGAAGAAAAAAGTGATGGTTTATGTACGATGTGTAATTTGGCGGTTAGGGTTACTTTGGACCTTGTGACGGGACCATGTAAAATTGTAGCTGGGTATTAGCTGACTGTGAGCCTTATCGATTATTTCCGGTTCTACATATTGAATTTACCTTTCGGCTGGTAGGCACAGTCTAGCGTAATTTTCTGCTGCTATTGTCGCCAGGGTCAGGACCGTCACCAGGAAGCACAGTGCCTCCAGGGTCCATTCGAATCTGCAGGTACTCAGCAACTCTTCTTGACCGGCTAGAATTACTATGGCTGAGGCTGGTATCACCAGACCGGTCACAAGGAGATCAGCTAGTGCTACGTTCACCAGAAAGGCATTTCCTGTTTGCAAAATGAGGAGCATGTTTTTTTTTATTCGTCTTTAGCAATGTGGAGGTGGATGGGTAAACATGATATTGGAGGAGGACCTTTTCTGACCTTTTATTGCTAGATCACATCGGGCATTGTTATTTGACTTGCAAAGAGCTTGTTAGTTTTTTATCCCATCGTGTCGTAGAAGTATGACAGGGGAAGTTTAGTATTACCTTCTTTTTTTTCTTTTCTTTTTTAAACGACAATATCAGCTCATAGCAGTAATGAGCTTTTGTGCTTGATTTCTGCGCTACTGTAGTTATGTATAGCGATAACACGTGTGACCTTGGAAAATTGTTACGAATTATCAGAATTTATTCGATTTTAAAGTTAGACGTAATCAGGGGGTCGCAATAGTTTCTGATCTTTTCAGGGAATTTAATGGGGCTATCCAAATCTTCTAGGAATCTACCATTCTTTATGTCCCGTTTTTTTTCTCATCTGAGCAGCGGGGCTACTTTTCGTCTTTTTCTTGAACTCTTTGAATTCTTTTATCTCGTAAGATCTGCGCGTTGTCTACTGTCTCGCTCTTTGCGCTGTCTTGTACTGTTTCTTTGAAATAGAGAATTTTCTAAAACGGCACTTTCGGTACTTTCGTTACACGCAATTCGCCAATAGAGACGAATTCGTGAAAACATCGGATCAACCTCCGTTCTTGAAAATATTTCTTAAGGTTATCCGTACCTACTGTAAAATCCATCCTGTAACTCCTGAGGAATAATAAACTCTGTGAGAAACGCCCGTTTTAAGCATTCGTAGAAGAAGGGTGAAAAAAAATTGCTTTGCCAGCTGAAAATAAATTGAACAGATTGAAAATCCCCACGACTGGGATACGTGACCACTTCGGAATTGATTCCTTTGGTTTGGCTGGCCGAGACTGAGCAATGTCGATATATTAAAAGCGCACTGCTGGATGTCTCGCAAAAAGCAAATAAAAATCTAACCTATATGGAGAATCCATTGGAAATGAAAAAAAAATCTTTTTTCTTTTAATATCAAATAAAACCTACCCCTTTTTTTCAGTTGATCCTCGACCATCACGGCGGAGATCATGAAGACGTTACCGACGCTTCCGACGGCTGCAAGCGACGTGAATAGAAGAACTCGAGCTACCCTCGACCAATCTGCTGACAAGGTTACTGGGGATATATCCAGGTCGCCGTCGAATGCAGTACTATTACCCAAAGCCATCTTGGGATTCAGAGCGTCGATTTCAGCGACGGTGCTGCTGGTTGTGCCGCTCACGATGCTTGAGTTCATTCTGAGTCTATGGGCAGAGGAAGAAACTTCATGAAAAAGGCGTCGGGACGCTTTGAAAATTTGTTAGAGATAAATGGACGCGAAGGAAAATCGAGCATCCCTTAAACCAACGTGGTAGGAGTATATTCAGAAATTGGAATACTGCCAGGATCATTCGGTTACACCAGCAATGGAATACCAACCTGTAATTTTTGTTCCTTCACTCCGGTCCTCGTTCTCTATGTATTTTTTATTCAAAGCGGTTCAAGCCGAGGAGGACATTGAAAACGTCGGGTCGCACTTGTTGCACCGTTGGAAACTGGATTATTCTACGTAGAACACACTTTGGGCCACCCCTGGGTAGCTCTTTGCTCCGTCAGATTTCAATTCTATATGGGATATCGTGCCGTGGAATTGTTTAGACACAATGACCGTAATTTATATTCACGTATGCGTACAAAGTATCTGGTACGTTACTTTTTTTTTTTCAGTGACGAGCTTCACCATTTTATAGAACTTAGATTGAAGCTTCTTTTAACCGAGTGGTAGGGTTTATGAAGCGGGGAAAAAGATTATTAATATTACAAAGGTTTGTTTGTCCGGGGGCGGATATTTCATGTTATTCACAACCGCATCCTAACTGCTACATGCTGAGATCATTTTACGCGGGTAATTTGAGTCGCGAAGCTGAGAATTCTCGTGACTCTCCCGTAGGTATTGAATTTCGCATTGAATACATGAAAGACGGTCACTTTATATACCTGATGCCTCGTCGTATATTTCTTATAGGTTAGGATTCGTGTGAAATATCGAAACAACGCAGTCTTCATACGGAATTCGTTTTCCAGGGAGCCATTTGTATTCATTTATTGCTCTCTAGTCTATTTCGTAGAACGACGGACCTCATTTTCGTGAAAAATACGTACTTGTATATATAAACGCGATCTTGGACTTGGAGACGCCCGAGACAAAGGGACGCTGTAAGTAAAGATAAGTAAAATTGACAGAAAAATCGTCCAGGTGTAAAACTGGAAGATAGACGAGGGACAGACACGAAGTAATGTAAAGAATTAAAAAAATTTATATTAAACGTCTTAAGAATATTGGCATTTCGCAAGGTACAACCTTCAAGCCTCATTTACGCCATTATTAACGATAGGACGTTGACGCGTAGTTCCACATTTTTTAAATGTCACCGTCTTTCCCGCTCGTAATCGAATGCCGTATTATAATAAAAAAACAAGGCTGGTAATTTAAAATATCTAATATATTTATAATTTTCAAAAAAACATCGATCGGACGTTTAATTCAAATATAAATTCCCTAGACTCGGCTGTCGATGCGCGCGCAACCAGTGTCAACGTCACCGCCTGAAGCCACATAATGGGTACTGGGTTTTGTTGTGACCTGTACAATGGTCTGTCTGGAGTTAATCGGCGATTGTAAAATATAATAAGACTGAGAGACAGGGATCGTTGGTCTGGAGGTACACAAGAAAACAGCCAGAATAATCTCATTGTCCAAAAACCCCATACGATTGCCTGAATACCATAACCTAAAAAGTTTACCCCGAACGCATGACTACAGTGTCTTTTGTCATAACCTAAAAGAACGTATCTATACAAGTTTAACACCTGGATACGTCGTTAAAGAAAAATCTCATTACGGCTTCTCTTAGAAGATATACCAGGGAGAAAATCCTCTCGTACTATCCTGAATGCACTGTAATCAGCGTCTGTTTACTCAGGGCGTAATTGCAGGACAGAATACACATCGTCTACCCGTCCCGAAGTCCATCCACAGTCACCTATCAGATTATCCAGAGAATTTCACTACGTACAGGATGCTAGTCCTACCCTGTCTAGATTGGGTTTGGATCCTCTACGTTTCAGCCTGGATGTGCATACATTCCTTATGCGAAACTTCAACCTGGGGTAACTAGTAATTGCACTATCCTGGTGCAGCCACCACTTGAACGACTCATTGGCAATCTCACGCCTCGTCTGGTATCCTCGAGGCCCTATCCAGTGTGCACTAGGAAATTGCATGGTGCGTGCAAGGCCAATCGAGCCGTTAAACCCTCGATAGATCCTCGATGTCTATGAGGATTATTAACGGAATCGTAAAATCCTAAAATCATTAATCTCATAAAAAACTCCAGTAACTGATGAGTATTCCAATTCCCTAGGGAAATTAAAACCGCAATACAGCGTTACCAACTTAGCTATTATATATTTATTCTTTTATTTTCAAAGTACCCAACTGTTCATTCTTTGTCTTCAAAGTTTCTTCCTTACTTGATACGTCTATCGTGTGGCCAATGAATTGGAAGCTGTGGAGAAAAACTTACTGGCAGGACCATTAAAGTTAGTTCACTTTATTCTTTGAAGAATCCAATACTTCGTTCAACGTCTACAAAACTATGTAGGATAAAGGGATGAAGAAATAGTATGTACCACCGATGCACCCTTTGTTTCGATTACTATATTTTATTTGAACCAACACGGATGCGACCTATCTTATTTTCAGGTTTTCCTCGGAATTTTGGGATTCCCCGTTTTCCAGAAGACGTCTTTTAATTCGCACGATTCTCTCGCTTTGTACAGTCCGGATACATAAATCGAGAGGAACTAGATAAAAGAGAAGTGTAAAGATTGATCTACCGTAAAGGGTAAAACGCTAGGAAGCCGATACAGACACCGTATCTTACTTTTATCTCAAGATATCGCAGTCCCCTCTCGTTCGTTATCTACGAAACGGGAACGAAAGCGTTTCGTCTTATCCAGAGCGACGTCGACGGGGTCAACAATTTTCCCAGAAGAAGATAAACGTGAATTCATTCAACGTTCTCCAAAGGTCTAGACACGTAGACAGAGAAGACTCAACTTATTATCTCTAAGCATAAATCGATATAGGGGACACGGGTCCAACACTATGAGCTCGTATGGATGTCGAATGAGGATGCTTGAGATTTATGTTGGATTTTATTCTTGATCAAACTCCTCCTAGTTACGCGAGTCCTACCCTAACAAAAATATATTAAATCGCGACACGTGAATGTGATGGACCGACCGATTCCATTCGCGGAGATATCTGTGATAAGGTTCGACCTTTTAACACGTGGTGCGCTGATGGAATATTATGTGATCCAGGAATTATCTCAGGGAATTTGTATAAGCTTCTGATCCTCCACGGAATAATGACCGATAATATTAATCCGATCAACCCTGGAGAAGCAGAGCTTGATTAATTAGCCTGGGAGAGACCTTTTCCTGCGGACGCAATCTTGTGTCTTTAAGACTGACGTCTTTACGTGAGTATACGGCGAATTATTTGGAATTTATTGTCCGCTAGGATCCCTTTAACTCCTTATTATACCGGCAGGTCTTCATCGAGCGAAAGGAATCAGGAATTTAAGAAGGCTGTCTTCTCTGGGCGATTGGAAATAAAAGGAGCCGAAGCGTGTGGCCTTATCGAGAATTGAAAACGGATGAAAGAATTCAGGAAGCGGTACAAAGAGGAATACGTTTATAGAAATTTATGAGAATCCATCGCTCTTGTGGAAACGCGCTTTATGGCTGCGACTGAGTATTGCCCGTTAACCCAGATTTACATGCGTCGTTCGTAAAGCCAACAGTCATCAACGAATCTAAGTCAACTGGTCCACGACCTCAGCTCTGCCATTCGCCTCAGGTGAAATAGAGTCCCTACATGCTAACACGCGGTGTTAACAGAGCGTTAGGTCAATATTCTTCTTGGACACTCTAATCGCTATATTAGCATTCTCATGCATGATTTCGTCATAGGAAAATCGGAAGCGACTTTTGACCTTCTTCTGATGCACCCACACGGGACCCAGCGTTCGGAATGGATGAATAAATAACAAGTGAGGAGCAAACTAACTGGGTTCCTGGTGAGAACAGGTGGCTGAAATAGGACTAGACAGTACTCTATAAGCAGACACCCTCTGAGTCAAGTTCCCAGCATCGGGTTGATGTCGAGGGTGAGGTGATAGGTGATGATAATACTAGTCCCCTAGTGATAAAACGTTTCTCATTACTTAGAGTGCCATTATCGTCGAGAAGAAAATGTCCCAGGGTGTACCATAAGACTTGGTACAGTACTGTACTTCGTAGGCGTAGCTTAGTACAAGACCAAGAGGGCTGATGTACTGTATGATTCAAACTCAACAAGCTACCTTGGCACCAGGACTCTACTTTGATGATAGAAACAGCCCTGTGTATCACATATTAAGTAACTACGTTACTGAGCTCGTGAAACGTTGAAAATGATCATCCACTAGTTGTGGTTTGTTAGAACTCACAGAGACAGGTACCACGCAATCTATAAACCCTAAACTAATTTGTCTATAAACTTCAGGGAATGCAAGGGCAAGGATTAATGATTGCCACGAAACAATGAAGACCAGAAGAGGAAACCATGTAAATATGTATATGGCCTATAAAGTTGTCTGGGACGCTCCTGAAGAAACTCGATATCAACTGGGGTTAAGTGTGAGGTGTTAGTCTGTAATATTTAACAGGGATTAAATTATTAACAAGAACGCCTGGGATCCGGCGGCTCTTACTCTATAAGAATAATGAATAATGAACATTTAAAAAAGATATTTTGGCTACGGCGACTGCCGTTCATCCTGTGAACTTGGCTTTATCGCCGATATACTCGTCCATGTGGAACTAATCCACTGTATAGCTTAGCACTATATTATCAGCAGAAAGAAGTGAACGAGCCTTTACGAATTTTTCATTCTAAATGCCAAGGCAAAACAGCATGGTTTTGTGCGGATATATATTGGTGCGCGACACAATACTGCTTGTCTAAATATATCGTGCTCGGTCACGTGGTGGGGGGGTGAGAAATTTAATATCGTTCGGCTGGAGCTACAAGGGTGACAAGAGACCTTCCGCAAAGGTCTCCACATCGCCGCCGCAATATTGAACAATATTCCGGCTACGGAATATACCGGTTGGGTAAGTAGTCAGGAAGAGGTACCCTTAAGCCTTGTTCACACAGGCGCCATGAATTCCGTCGGTATCGTAATCTTTCAAGAAGGCCAAGTACTGCGTGTGGCTTTCTAATTTCGTTGTGTAAACATTCAACGGCCTTGGCTGTTCATACTCCAGCACAATGCGTCATCGTACACTTGGAACATAGAACAGGAAACGGAACAAGAGTGCGCAGTACCTTTTTTCCCCTGCTGGCTTCTGTCATAATCCAGGGCCTTGCGCATCTTTGGTTTTCTTGAACTGGATTCCGGTTTAAGCTAAGTTTTAGCATTTAATCTACCGTCTGAAAAATTCACATGTTTTTCTAAAGTCTCTGATGAAAATCCCATTCAACCAGTTTCCTTTAGCAAGGGTAAATTCAATTAATCTTGCTTTAGAGAGACCTAACCTTATTTTTTTTTTCGAGCCAATCATCAATCGCCAGGTTTATTTTGCATAGATCAGAAAGGGCGACGAGACAATGATTACTTGGATCGATGTTTATTCAGTTCGATGATTTATATATTTCTTTGTCTTTCTTTTTTTTAACGTCGACATGCAATCGGCTCTTTGCTCTTTCTCTGGATTTTATTTTTTTTTCAATGAACTGCAAACTATATAAGACTTTTTGTTCCCGTTTGATAATCAATGACAGGATATCATACAGTGGTTATTATCGGTACGCGAAACAGCGAGTGGGTGTGACGTTCGTTGACATGGAATTTGACACGTATTGATTTTCGCAAATTCCGTTACGAAAGGGTGAACTCCATTAAAGGCATTAACTGTACGGTCACGTCAGATTGGAAACTCCGTCGTTACTCTACGTCGCACAAAGGAGATAAACAATTCTAAAAGGCTGTTTAGCTTCGGAGTAAGTCTGTCAAAAGAATATTTAAGAGAGATCCTCAAGGTTCTCTTAGCTCCATGCTTTTCGAATCCTTTCACACGGTATTAGTATTATTTTCGGAATAACCGTAAAAGAATAAGGTAACGTAAGACTGGTAGTTGAATCACGAGTTCCTATAAAAAGATACACCCAGCGATTAGCATCAGCGAAAGAAAATATTTATAAGATATCAAAGATAAAAACCGACTTTTTGGCTTCCACATGACTTAAGATAATCTGAATTTTAGGTTATAAAATTTACAGTCTGTTATATGATTATTTAGCTGCTAATCACTAAAGGCTCGTGAGCACTGCGCTACTGTCACTATACGATACTATTAACCAGTCGAAGGAATGAAAATTTAAAGGACACCGGACAGTATGAAAATCCTTAATACGTGAAATTTACTCTTATCGTGGATTCAATCTTAATTACAGATCAAATCGCGACGCGCGAAGAAATTTAATTTAATTCTCGATGTGATGCAATGGAAGAACTGCCGACAAAGCTGAATACAAAGTAACAGCGTTGACGTTCGCAGGACTTGGGGGGGGGTAAGTGTGTCTTTTTGCTTCCCTTTGCACAAACTTATTACAGCGCTCTCGTCTTGTTTCCCTGATAATTGTATAAATTTTCATTTTCTCTTCTCGTTTGGTTTTCTTTTGTCTTTTCATCCCTTCACTTGCAACCTCTCGCGCCTTTTGTTATTATATTCCAGGACCTAAACTGCCTCTGCTGGCTTTACTAAAATTCCCATTGATTTCGTCATGGACCTTTTTTTTTCATGCTCAACCGCCATTTCTTGCAGATGCTGACTTCGTTCGACGCTGTAATGGGCTTTTATGTAAACACGCCTACAACCACGACCAAACTACCTGGACCCAGCATCCTTCCTGATTGTACCCAGCAGATCGGGCAGTAGGAGCATTTCTATTAAACGGGAGAACTTAATTGTTAATGGAAAGCTTAATTAAAAGGAGCAGGGCCGAACCTTATATATATATATATCTACATAGGCTGTGGAGCGATTCAGAAAATGGCCAGGATCTCGTTCAATGCGCCCATTTATAAATCGCTGAAGATTGCAGCAATTTGCGAAGATTTATAATAAAAAGGGAGAGCGAGAGAGGGGTTGGACGGACGATGAAGTAACGGATGTACCCGGGCATCAAAACGCCTGTGATTTTCAAGACGAAGAGGAAGTGGAACGAGCAGCCACCCACGCAATTAACACAGCTTCCAATAGCCAGAGGGAAAGACCGAGTGTAGATCCTGGGGTGGATTCTCGAGGTGCAGCTGTCCTTCCGTTTTATTCGCGTTAATAAGGAGCGTCTCAAGAATCAAGATCCTGTGCAACAGACAACATTTTTATTCGCTAGAATATCCTTACGAGCGAATGACTTCTGAGACGAAGTCAAGTCCAGGCAATATACATAATTTTTCAAACCATAACGCACGACGAGCGACGACACTTGGAAACGTCTGAAACTACTTTCGTATAACTTTTGACTTTCTATAGCTTCGTCGAGGATGTACGTACCACCTGTTACGACGTATCGGTCGTTTACACTTCCTCATTAAATTATTGAATCGATGCGTCTGCAGTTCCACATATGCGAGATACAAGTTTTTACTAGGATACTGAAACGATTCGGTGAAATATATAGCGCGAAAATTCACAAGAGTACCTCTCGATGGGAGGATGAATAAACGGGGGAAAAAAAATCCCCTAGAAGTTCTAGGGTCTTTTTTTGGCTCTCCACTAAATGAATGTCAGGACAATTTAATTGTCTAAGAGCAACATTCACCGCTACAGGTTTCTCGCGTGTTTATGCAAACACAAGTTAAATTACATATAAAAATATACTGTGAATACCATGGATAACAGTACGCGGGTTTCTCTTAATTAAAGGTGCAGTCCATTAAAATTATTAGATACTGGGCAGCGCCCTAGTAAGGGCTGGGGGGGGGGTTATTTCCTAATGCACTTACTCCAAGCATGGCTTGAAAAATGAAATATAATTTCACGAGTGCGACAACCACGTATCCCCCATACGTTTGATACGCACGAATAAGATAGATAAGAATATAAAAAAAAAACTTGATGCACAAAATGAATGCAGCCGCTACAGTAGCTAGTGTAAAATTGATCCAGGTAAAACGTTAGGTTGGTTGACTGAAGGAAGAAAAAAAAAAGGAACAAAGGTGTCTTAACGGGACTCGAAGGAAAAGGAATTTTCAGGTAAACTCACCTGTCTGCCAGTTCATTCAATGAATGACGGTTCTCATATCGTGACTTTGAGAATCTCTGTGATTTCCAGTTTCCTTTGACCTGTTGAGCCAACGACGAAGTTCGTTAAAATTCACTCAACAGTTTTCTCATTTACCTGGACCACGTAGTTATACCCCAAACTATCGGCGTCGTTATACCGAATTTTCGTGGCTGGATTTCTTGATTAAACCGAATGTCTCGAAGACCTGGTACGTAATTAGAATATTATGAATCACCAGGAAGTCATTGGGCCATTATGGGAGTTTCTACTCGCCATTAGAGAACGCAGGTCGAGATTGACAAATGCTAACATAGTTTGTCCATCGGAACTTACAGGTAGGACCATCAGTGCAAACCGGGTGCCGGGACGAGGAGGGAAGCTGTATCGATTGGACGCTTCGCCAGGGAGCACCACTTTCTCATCCCCAACCTTCATCCTCCTCATCCTAACCCACATTTCCTTCCACGTCTGCCACCCGTTACCGCGTTAGGGCTGTTGGTCTGCAGGACATTCAAAAGGTATACCGACAGTAATACAGACTTTGTAAGCACCTGGTTACGGCACGGTGACCACCCGTGTA
Source organism: Calameuta pygmaea (assembly GCA_031762395.1). Classification (NCBI taxonomy): domain Eukaryota; kingdom Metazoa; phylum Arthropoda; class Insecta; order Hymenoptera; family Cephidae; genus Calameuta; species Calameuta pygmaea. The sequence goes on from JASANN010000485.1 coordinate 315,539, forward strand.
GCTACCAACTTAATAACACAATTCCCCACTCTATATATAGGTATACGTAAACTCGTAACATGCGTACGAGATTTACCAGTGATACCGAGACTGAGGAAATTTACATTTCAAACTAGGCGTACTAAGCCCTTCAAGTTGGGTTAGGTTAACTAAACCTCCACTGAATTCAATCCCTCGACAGTAGCGCAGCGACAGCGTCATGAACTCCGAGGCATCTATATATGCTCCTGTAACAAGCTTGAACTCCAATAACTTAATAGGGAATTTTTGGCTAATTTACAGTACGTTGGCGTTCAGTTCGGCAGATCGACGCTCGACGTTCACCCATGCATTTTAGTACGTGAGTTTTGTAATTTACCGAAAATCATTTTCCAGCAGGAAAATGATATCAGGATTTCTCTGCGGATGACCATCAGATTCGTTTTTCTGATTTTCAATTAGTACTTCATTCTTTCAGCCTGATCTTACTGAGGCAGACATTAAATAAGACGGAGAGTTTCGCTGCGCTATTGCCTTGGGACTGACGCTCCTACGCCTATTAGAGGTTCTCTCTAGGTAAGACGTTATTAATGGACGAGGAGGACGTGCAAAGGATCTCCCGAGGACTATTTGGAGCACTTGGCCTGCTGATAAGGTATAGTATCAAGTTGCGTATTAAACGTGTTAAGGAAAACTTCGTATAATATATTACTCCCTTAATACTTCGGCAGTCCCGTCAGTACTGGTAACACGTACGCGAGTACTCCTGTGGGGTCCGTAAAGACCTCATTTAGTTAATGCCATACATTGATGAACAATGCAAAAATATTTTACACTACTGTTATCCGTACATATGTCAGGGAGAGGTAAAATTGTTTTTTTAGCATAAATTAATTGCCAATTGATAAATAAATAATATTAAAAAAAATCATTTTAGCGGTAACGAGAAAAATTAAACGACCTCCTAGGCACGTGTACTGAAGAATAAAAAATGCTTCTCTTATTTTTTTTTCTCTTAACAGACTTCCGGAATTCTTGGAAACGAATAAATATTTTGAAAAAGAAACTGCGTCCATTTGTTTCCTCTACGGTGCCAGTAAAGAAAAAGGATCCTACGAGCACTCTGGAAGCTGGGCACTGTTCTTTGTCCCACCGCTTAAGCAAGACATTATCCAATGGCGTTGGAGCGTCGGTAAAGAAAAAGGGTTGGCAAGGGAACTCTCACCAATGAGAAAATCCACTTTCTTTTGGAAAGTATTCAAGACAATCTTGGTGGTCCTCGTGGCTCTTTCACAGGAAACATCTCCATCTCAACATACACTATTGTCCCAGTAACTCTGTGCAACAACTATGATCTGTTATAACTTCAGTGAAACTTTAAAAGAATTTTTGTTATCTCGGTGCAGTTATTGAAGAAATTTTGTTAAAACAATATACACTAAATTTAAATTCAAAGATAACTCAATAATCATCAAACTTGAATAACTGCACTTAGACTTGATATAATTGACCTAAAGTCTGTTCATTCCCAGTCATGGAAGTGTGACGTAGATTAATTCAGTCATCAGAAACGGAACCCAGCCGCTTGGCAAAAGATATATACGCGTGCGAGCAAGAGTCTCTTGTATAGGTGAATGCGGTAGAATTTTTAATTCGCATGACTTGTCTGTACATTGTTATCGCGAAACGTGACGTGGTGCACCAGACTGTAAAATTGAAGATTATGAACCGTTGAATAGACCGAGTAAAGAGAAAGAACAAAAAAATGAACACGGTACAATCGCTCGTTATATCAAGGAATATTGCCAAATATCTGGGATACGAAAAATAATGATCGGTACATAGTTCAATTTATTCGTCAAAGTCCTTCGACGCAAAACAGCCTTATTTGACGCTTAAGAGTAGGTAGATTAACAAGATGAATCAAACTGGTTCCCTCGGTATCCCTCCCTAGATGATCATATTGCCAAATTTCGTAATTGGACTCCATCCTGCAATGCTGAACACCCGAAGGAGCAAGGATGTTTCGCAATATTGGAATTCAAAGACGATCCAGTGCGTTCCCGGTTCGCACCCTGCATACGTATATGAATAACGTACATACCTAGACTCTACACCGTAGGAATTGGTTACCGTCACACATATGTACATATTAAGCTTATGAATTTCGTATATGGCATAATAAGGAAACATCTCGAGTACACGTGTCGCCCTCTGTTGGGAATTATTAAATGCACTCGTGCGAAGCAGCATGAACTGCCGCCAAGCGGCACTGTGTATAAAGCATAAGTGCGTTCAGGATACATGGAACGATAACACGTGGGTCCTTTATAATTTTGTACAGTATCAAGGTGAAGCAAGAATGATTTTTTTTTTAGATTTATTCTGATCATGATCAAGAGAGCATTATTAGTCTAAATCCATCTAAGGGTGTCTATCTTGGTACCCTCCCTCGCTCTTATTGCCCTGATTTTATACGAGAAAATAAACTTACAAGGGCAAATCTGATCCTTGTTAACCGACGGAACTGGAAACTCCTCAGGAGAAATCGTTTTAACCGCTTTTAATCGGCCCTTTAAGCCTGGAGAAATTTCACGGCGAAGGCGTGGCTCCAGGGGGTTGCGAGGCAACGACACCCCGTGACCTCAAGTTCCTTGCGTCTCCAGACGCACTTCGGTCCTCGCTTGTTCTCGTCGCGGCAAGATTCTCTTCCGTAACTCGATTATGCAAAGAGACGTATGATAATTCCTATTGCACCATCGAAAGTTACTTTTCACTCAATGTTCACTTCGGTAACCTTCGTTTGGGTTTCATGATTCTCAACTGTACAGAAAATTCAGCTCTCTCAAGTACTGCCGGTGTTAATATGGAAATCTCTATTTTCACGTCCTATGTAAATTTCTAATCCTATATCTATAAGGACTCTTATATCTATACATGTCATATGAGTATGCAGATACTTTACTGTACATATGGTCATAAATGCGACGACCCTTATTCGACATCCTCACATGGCACATATTATATGCAGACAGAATACAGATGTCAGATCAGACTGGAATTTTGATTTATGAAAAGAGAGAGGAACGTGGTAGCGAATATAAATCTTCATCTGTACATATGTGACTTTGGGTATATAGTAACTCATATATCAATAACGTAGGTGATATTAGATCTATGTCTATTTTATATTGCCATGATAAATTTGTCAGATCTGAATCGTGGTCCAGAGTGTCAATGGAGCACGTGCTCTTTGTCTCATAGCACGTGCAAGATATATTCCTTAATCGATATCGAGACAATGCTTTTGCCTATAGTATAATCTTCTTTTATCCTTAATAACAAATAAGAGTTACGCAGTCTGAAGAATCTATGACAATCGACAACATAATTTTTATGTACTGAGAGATAGAAGAGGGAGAAAAATTTCAATCGCGATATTCCAGATTTATATACCCAAATATACATTTTTTAAATGTATTTCTTTTACATTCAAATACGTAGGAGACAGTTTATTGATAAAAACGTCTGTATGCTAAATTTCCATTGCTAAAAGTCTCTCAGAGTCTCCCTGTTCTCGGATACAAAGCCGTTTCTCATCCGGTATAAAATACTTCAGTTATATTTATGCATGTCGGATTTATCATGGAATAAAAACTCGTGCTAGACGGTATCAGGATTAATATACATAATACCTGAATCGATATCTGCATGAAATATCAAAATCTTTTAGTGATAATATTTTAGATTTTTCTTTGTTAGGTTACCTGTAGCTAGGTAGTAGTTGTGGTCAGTGTCGTGTCAGACGCCACTGCTACGTCACTGTATCACCATATACGTATATATATGTGCTATACACAGTCATGTGTATATGCGTGCGTATATATATATATACATACATATGTGTATACCGACTCCCTTTCTCTCTGGGATACTGCTGTGTGCTCCCATGCTTTATTTAGTGTCCATCATTGTTAATCACTTCACGTAGGCTTAAATCAGGTTAAGCAAGTCGTGCTGTAAAAATTCCTTGTAAACTGGGTTCGATGTCCTGTCTTACAGCCGTTATCAGAATATCAGCGTGCGTGTCTCACAGGGTCCTGAACGTTTCCGCTGAGACTTGAGGGGTAAGAAAAAAAAAACGAGGTTGATTATCGGTTGGCTAGCCACGTCAAACCAGTTCAGGAATATGTAGGTAGCGCATAACGATGGACGAAGAAGCAAACTGTGCAGATGATAGATAAGTTTGCATGTAAAACTTCACGGTGGTTGAAACGTCACTAAGGGTGGTGGGATGAAGCTTTGTTTTCCTTTTAAAGCTGACAATAAACGTTCCAGAAGCTTCTAGAAGGTACGAAAAATGTTGTACGAAAGATGAAGGATTTTTATAGGCCATTTTTTGTGATACCTTTCCTTGACAAATCTCATCCGACACAACAAATGTGCCGCTGACGTGAGAGCAGACGTTGCTGGCGACTTTGCCGATGACATGACTGAGAAATGAGACAAGTCTGCCGTGGGATCCAAGACGAAGGTCGCGATTCCTTGGACCTGATCAGAAGGGTTGACTTCCGTCTGGGTTCGCAGAAAAAAAATCATCGAAGCGTCGGACCGGAAGTAACGAAATCGGATGAGGTCCCTGGGAACTCGGAGAATTCTGGGAAATTAAATAAACATTTCACGGGAGGCTACGTATACGTATTTTTGAATTAGCCTTGAGCTTACCTCGTCTAACCTAACCTAACCTCTTTCTCTCTCAATCTCGAACAGACTCGGTGGCTCCGCCTGGCGATAATTCATAAAAGATTCAGAACGCCCGGCAAATTATCGCCAGTAATTTTCTTTCTATCGACGATAGCCAATCCTTCGTTTTTAAGTTCCTTTTTTTTTTACTCCTATAGATTTTTAGAAATAAATACCGATAAGCTCGCCGAAGCCTTTCAATTGCGAATTCTCAAGCTTACGGCAACAGACCGTAATAACTATTCAAGCGTACCCGGACGTCTATGGGTATCATCCCTTGCAAAAATTAACCCTGCTAAATATTATAATGGGATTATATTTCAAGCATACAAATCGTTGAATTTTCTTATTAACGTAGCTTAAATGGTATTCACGTATTTATAATAGAATACATTATTCTCGTAATTCAATGCCCTCTCTCTCTCTCTCGCTTTCTCTTTCTCCTTTTTTTTTTCTCAATCTCAATCCGACTACTTTCTTTTACCACAGCATCCCCATAATCAAGCCCAGCTATCATCTCATGCTCAGCATCAATCAGCAGTTAGCGTTTCTCTAACCTTCCAACCAAATTCTAAAAGATCAACCTTTCTTTCTCGTCTTTCCGTTTAGCCCTCCGATGTGAAAGGATAAAATCCTGAAGGATGAGATGGGCAAAGGTTTCACAGAATGATACGGAGAAACTGTAGAAATAAAATTCTAGCTTGTGTGTATCCCGTGGGAGGGGGGATCGATATGTTCATACGTATGTGTTTGCTTACACGATAGAGTTCTTTGGCTTAGCTTGCACCTATAGTTTGATGCTTTTTCTTCCGTACCCTTTTAACGCTATACTACGTACAAAGTAGTTCCGAGTATTGCGTCATTTATGCACATAAACATGTTGACCAAGGGCTGCTTAGCTGACTTTACCTTTTAATCTCTCAACGTGGAAGACTCAGCGTTCTCTGCAGAATACCACGTGACGTGGTTAAGTACTTTCTATGTAATATGGATAATGTTGAAAATCGTCAGCATCTTTGGTAGCTCGTTGACGTTATTGTATCGTGTCAACGTATATGCAAAATGTGGACCGGTAAAAAGAACTGTTGATAAACGATGGCAGATCAAGAAATAAAATTACCTAGAATCGAGTAGTAATTTTAATAATTTTTTTATAGAGAAGAAAATTTGAATTTCATACTTTATCTTGGTACTATGGTTTCTCGTTTTACGGGCTGTGCTTTTACGGTACCTTTCTTCTATTTCTTCTTATCATACCCATATGAGATAGCGCGAAGTCGTTATGAATTATGTATGGCAATGCGTTAACTGAAATAATGAAAATCATAATTTATGAAGGATAAAAGACAGAGAAAAATTATACGTTCATATGCAACGTGTGGGTCAGCCTTTAAGATTTTTCAATACGTTACAACATTTCTCCCTTTACACTGTCTCTGGTTTCGTTTTCAAAAAAATTCTACAGGATCTTTTGAATTTTCTCCTCCTCTCACGACGTATGTGTTTCGGATGTGGAAATTTTTTTTGGAAATTTCTTTTTGTCTATCTCATGCGTCCGTACGGCCTTTTAACATGTCCACAAATCCGGTGGTATTCTTGATTCATTAATCTCGTCCATCTCACCATTTTGGTAGATAACCAGAAAAAGGGAGGGAGGGGGGGGGGTTGTAGCATGAAAAGGAAAGCTCACTGAACGCGACGGCAAACGAATGAATAGTCAAAGCGGCATTAAGCCACACGTGAATTTTGTTCTATTGAAAAGTCAAAAATAAAATTTAAAAAAAAAACAGCTATTCCCGCCAGCCATTCGCACGAGTGGCAGGAAGAGTTTAACCTTTCGTGAATATTTTATTCAGATACAAAAGTGTGCTCACCCAGGTTCGCTGACTGCAAAGCTGCTGAAAGGATTCTTCAGCCACGAGAATGGACTTATCGAAGTTAAAGTCAATATCCTGAAGAGCCGTTTATTAGTGCCGGGCAAACGAATTACACGTACTTTTTCATTTTTAAATTTTCTCAACAGATTTTTCCATTAAAAATTTTTTTGTCTCTGACAATTGAAAAATTAATTAATTTTTTTTTTTAGAATTTTTATATACTGTCTTTCTTTATGTGTTTCAGACTTCCGGCTGTTTAGGTGTACAATGGATTAGTGAACACTGCATTATTTTCTTTCCACGACTCTTGTGTCTGATCTCACACGTATCTTCAGTCCGTTAACAATATACGTTCACGACTGGGTTTAATTTAATATAATTAATTTTATCTACAGGGAGTTCATGCCATTTTCAGAAAATCATCCTGCAACATAAATGAAGCCATTTTTTTTCTTTTTTTTTCTTAAATCGTCCGGTTTAATTTATACGACCGTTTTTCGTACCACCATACTTAAAACGTATGACAAAGAGACTCCTTTTACTTCTGTATGAAAAATGCACCCCTTAAGGTGCAGATACTTTTATGCTTTTAAAGATTCTTTTCTTTCTTTATCTTTAATGAGAGATCTTCCTTGTAATTACACGGCTCTGTAACTACCAAGAGTGTACTTATACCCCACAAGAAATGCTATGAATATTATTTCAATAGAACTCTTCTCAATTACTCAGTGAATGGACATGACCTCCTCAAGTGTAACTTGCTGTGAAAAATAAGAAATTACTTTTATTTATATGAATTATGAAGAAAAGATCTAATAACCATTTACCGAAAGACTACAAAATTCAAACTCCAAAGCAAACTGATAGACGGCGAAAAACGTATAATAAATTCTTGGCGAGAATACTGGCAGTGAGATGAAAAAAATAAATAAAACAAAGAAAATTTGTCAGGTGGCCTTACATGTCTCGCTATCAATAATCCCAATATTAAGAATCGCGTTTGGATCGTAAAATCAATATATACATATATATATATATATGTGTGTGACTATGTGTGTATATAATTGCAGTTATCTACCGTTTAAGACGCGTATAATCGATATGGCACTTGGCCCCTCAGATATTCGCAAGTGGTCACGTTCGTTGGCGAATCTGTTTTTTAATCGTGGGAGGTTACTACTATACGATCCACTCGAATTCGATTCTCGGCGTTGCTGGGCGTCGCGGCGCTAACACCGGCTCACTGAGCCAAGGTGGGTGAAACGGACGACCGCCCGGACGCGAGCTTTCGCAAGCGCAAGCGCAGAGCGACGTCTCTATTATTTATTTTTCATCGGCAGCAAGCCCAGCGTCGTTCCTTGACGACGATACTACGAGTCGTAGAAGGCGTACCTTAACCTCTTCCGCGGCTGTCTTTTTCAATTCAGACGTCCTTGATCTAGCATCCGGGTAGAGGTAGCATTGTCTCTAAAAAGCGAATGAGCAGCATTTGAATTTTGCAAAAAATAAAGAATGCCAGACGCGGTGAAGAAAACCATAACCTCGATATCATTAGCCAGGGACACTGGCCAGGGGACTCTACAGCTTTACGATCGGTGCCAAGGAGGCCTCTTCGTGTAAAACCAATGACAGGTCGTATATGCAGTTTATCAAAGAGCACAAATCCCGGCTGCTTCGTATTAAACACGACTTCCGTCGAGCTCACGTTGATTCGCAATGCACGCCAGGAGCTGGGGCGTGATTTCTGCATGAAAATTTGCACATTTCTCTATTGGTCAGGTAAACCGGTGGTTTGGCGAATCAGGCGGCAGCACGCTGGTTCGCCTTGTGACTTTTTTCTGATATCCTGTTGCAGTTTCGCGAGTCTGAGTGAGCAGGAGAAGAAGGGAGTGAATAGTGTCGATAGTGGGAGTATGCGCGTCTTCCATGGTGGGAGTTTCACAAAACGATTAAACGTTACGTATAGCACGAGTGCATTCAAGATACAAGATGGATAGATACTCGAGATGATTCAGATAGTTGCAACGGACGGTGGAGGGAGGCGCGCTCTGGTGGTGGCTATGAAAATGATACAACCAACATGGCCGTTGACGCGAGCACAGTTTCTAGCTGAACGCGCTCTTGGTCGGCCGAACTTATTTTCTAACATGAAGAACGTACTCTGATCGCGTTCGCTGTAGTTACGTGCGGGTTCTCGCGTTCACGTGCCACCACGACGATGGGATCTGTCCAGGAGAGCTCCGACATTTCTTCCCGGAATATACTTCCAACAACACAGGGTAAGTCAGCATTATCTCATCAGCCATGATGTTACGTACCTTTCTTTTTGGCTTGTTTACGAGTCTTTAACCTAGAAAATGTCACGACTGAATGCAACCTTTACGTCCTCGTACGTTCGCATTGATTTTCGTTGCCCAATTCTTCTATCTTCGTCTCGTGAAGGACTTTCCTGACATCACGATTACCTACCGACGTGACGAACGTCGAAAATCGAGTACAGTATTCGGAAGAGAGCGACTGCGTACTTGTAGTATATTTTTTTTTTTACAGGCACAAAAAGGCAAGTAAAAATGAACCCGCGAAATTTTTACCTCATAATTAACATCGGCGATTGGATCGCGAATTTTCGTTATGCAAGTAATGGAATTTCTATGCGTCGCTCGTCGTCATGGTTATTCTGTAATTATTCAATGTCTGATTGGGCTATTGGTTTTTTATTAAAGGGTTCGTTACGCACATCCACGTATCGTCGAGGGTAAAAATAAATCATTTCCAGTGGCAGGCTCTCTCTATATATATTTTTTTCTTCTATTTTCACTGTAACACATTGGCTTCGTCGAACAAAACGAACTTCTGGTGATTGTAGATAAAGTAAATAATTCAGTTTTTCCAAACGAGGTCTGTATGTTTTCAATGTTTCAAATGTTACCTTTGGTCAAGGTAATCGACTACTGACCCTAATGGGATTAAAATGTAATTAGGAACTGGAAATGCGAATAAAATATCACGATAAATCCAACCAAAGGATATTACGTTTTTTTTTAATTATTTTTCTTTCAGCTACTGCATTTTACATTACATTAAAGTCGGTCGGTATACTCTGTAAAATTTTGTCGTTTTATTTCATTCGCTCTCAAAGCGTCCTAACGTGCAACATCAGTTTTCAAAGGGCATGCACAACTATGCAATTCTTAACAGGCTAACTTGTTAAAGATGCGCAAGGGTGTAATATTGCTTCTATGCAGAAGAAATTCTTTTAAAAATAATAAACATTACTCTATATAGGGTCTGTTTCCGTACGACCAACTTATACATTCTTAAGGACAAAGGAAATTCGTATTTTCTGTCTCCGACCAACGGACATTCTTTCCTATGACAGAGACACATGGTTTCCTTCGTTGGCTCCTAGACCCTCGACTTGGGGCCCTTTTTCGGGTCCTAGAACGACTTTCTTCAACACCTGCTAAGACCGGCAGATGTTAGGGACGTCTGGGACTTTTGGAAAAGCCTTGGAAATTTTCCAAGCCAACTTTGCACAGAGAATACATAATTCTTGTATACGAGTTACAGTTAGAAACTTTCCAATAAGAAATTAATAGCAAAAACTTCAACAAGCAGGAAATGAAATTTACATAGTTTCTTTCTGGCAAGTGAACTGTACAAGAGTGTGGGATCACATAAAAAAAAATTCACACTGAATTGTATAGATAGTGGATCAATTGCTGTTTACCCTTGCATTAAGCGTCATTGGGCAGTTCAAATGGGTTGTGTATATACATATATATTCGTTTTCAAACATCAAAGCTCTGTGTGCAGAATAAATTCTATTGAACCCTGTTGAATGGCACTGCATCTATCTATTCTTGTTCACTTCAAATTCAAATAAGCTCAATACAAACGATATCGCATTGACGTACTAACTTGGATTAATTTTTAATATCACTGAAGCAGCAAATCCTGCTACGCAAAATAAAAGAGCGAGAGCGAGAGCGAGAGCGAGAGCGAGAGCGAGAGCGAGAGCGAGAGCGAGAGCGAGAGCGAGAGAGAAAGAGAGAGAGAGAGAGAGAGAGAGAAGAGTGCAATTTTATTTGGATTCTAGATGTCACCGACGCATCAAGCAAAAACGACGGAAGAGACAAAGCAGACGGGGATGGCTCGAAAACATCCGTTATGGAATTATTCTCGTGGATTTCAGAATTTAAAAAAATGTGCAGGGCATCCATGTCGCAGCGAAGCATGGCTTCCTTGATACAGCTAATGAATTATTATACAAGGTAAAAATAAGAGAAAAAACTTTTTCTTAATTTCCACCAGTATTAAATTTCCGTGTACTGGTTGCACAGAGACGCGACAAAATGATGGCACAATGCGTTATTGTAAATTCGACCTAAAACTAGTATGCACTCTGCTTGGCATAGAATCTTTTTTTTTGCCACAGAAATTGCATGATTCCTGGCAATCACGGCACGTTAATGAGAAACATCCTTATAAGTGCTGTAGATTATACTTCGACACAAATGATAGGATCATCATCTCTACCCTTTTGTACCGCAAGCTTATCTTGCATCAGTCACTGTCAGAATCACTGAACGCGCATAAATTGCATGCTGCAAAAATCTTACTAACGAATACCTATGCCAAAAAAAACTAACCTGGACACGTATGTGCTTTGCTGGTAGAAATTACGCAATTATTTTCTCGTCTGTTTGACGCTTTTTCTGTATTATTTATTTGCACGGCGAATGAGCCCGTCGTGTCAAAGGAATGCGCTTGGGCACTGATACGTGAAATCGTCAGCACTGTTTTTACCGTTTGAGCTCGTGCATAAATACCTGGCGTTCGTTAAAATTTAAACGTCAGTCAGTAAGAAATACAAAAAAAAAAGTTTTATTTCGTTTGTTTCACATTCCAGAAACGTATGTCAGAACGTTAACGAGTGTTACACAAAGCCTTTCCGAGCTGCGAAATTAAAGGAGTCCATTAGCGAAGCTTTACTTTTCTTCTTGTATTACTGCCGTGAATTGTCGGAGGTAAGGATTCCATTAATTTTATCAAACTTTGCATTGCCCAGGATCAAAGGAGTGCCGGGCGTGCTTGTTGACACACTTAAGAAAAAAAATTTACTACAAAACTTTGTTATCTTTCAGGTCCAAGATCGTAACGTTTATCTGGTTAAAATGTCCGATCTCCTGTCCATGTACATGGACATGGAGCTGAAAGCTTCGAAAACCGGGAAGGAGCATCGTAGTAAAATAACAGCGCGGCTCACATCGTGCCTCTACGTTTACCTCGGTGGGTATCGCCGTGCACGGCAGTCACGAATTAATTGCAATTCTCAAAAGTCCAGATGCACAGCATGCGGACGCAGTCTGCATCTGCATAGGCTTACCGCATAAAATAGAAAGTAGCTGATTGACGAATCGAATGTTTTATTCGGTTTTATTTCCTTTCAGAAAACTCCACGGAGCACTTGTTAAATACTCTTATAAAGGTTCGTTTTATGAGCCGCAATTATCAGGATATCTTGGATCCAATATTAACGTGAGTTTAATCGGGCAGTGCTCGAAAGTCCATCGTTGCTCGATGGTCCTAATCGATTGGTCGTAAATACTGATGGCATTAATTATATTTTTTTTTTTAACGACTAACGTTGCAGTAAAATATTCAAGAACATTCCGGAAAGGCCCGATTCCGATTTAATGTATGTTCGCTACCTGCTGGCTTATCGGCTCTGGAAGAAGGTTAACAGTGATGCGGCTGTAAAGAGTCAGATAAACGTTACCGCCGTCTCGTCCCTCGGACAACCGCCAACTGCCTTGCCCTCGTTTATAACGAAATACGTACTACCGAAAGTGCCAAAGTCGCAGATTAACTCGACGAGATTTTTGCTTCTGCACAAGTTCGACGTCGAGCAGTCTTGCAGGCAGTTCGCACGGTACTGCACCCTGATCAGGAACGACGATAGTCGTGATAAGGATATGCAAACGGTAAGAGCTCGTTCCATTTTCTAAAGTGCACGGGTGCATTAACGGTTACTGAACGCGCATACAGTTTGCTTTACTTCGCTTGTACAACCCCCTTATAATGACTCATTCTCCGTTGCTGGAGTCACAAATGATCTTTGCACCTTTTCTTAACCAACCGAACCCCCCCCCCCCCCCCTCAGATCCCACCAGGTTACCATTATTTTATTTCAGTATCTTGCCTCGTATCTTTCAGTGACTAACGATTGTACATCGTCACGAGTGTCCACTTGGGACTTCAAAGCTGTTCTGTCTATGTTTATCTAATGCTATTTACTTGCATATGCAAAGGTAGACAGCTTTGTCTGTACGTTGACCGTTAAGCTATAACTTAAAACGTGATTATTTACAGCTGGGAGCCAGCGACGTGTATAAAGACGCTGTTCGTGTAGGCAATAATATCGATTCGCGTGTATCTGAAAAAATACGTGAGACCGATTCTAAACTGTCATCCGCGACGATAGCCGTTGGCAATGGCGCGACCGTGTTTAAGGAAAGTAGCGATATCGTGGTGGAGTCCACGAAGGGGATGACGAGTCAGGAAGTATCGGTACTTCCGGTCCCGAGAACGACCAAAGTCATGCCGCGACGTAAGCCAAAGAAAAAAACTAGTGAAATCGTTATAATCGATCTGACCTCTGAGGAGGTGTCTGAGGTAGTGATAAAAAAGCGTAAGCGCAAGAGATTGGCCTGGGTGCAGGAGGCTAAGAAGAGGATAAACATGAAGGCAGCAAGGAAGAAAGAGAAGAGAAAAGGAATCGGGATTAAAGTTAATGGCGCGTCCGATGCGATTTTGAGTTCAGTGCATCAGCTTGAAGATACGTTTACCTTTCAGTCGTTATCCGTCATCGAAGATTCGGAACTTAAGGATATGCAGTACGCGTGCGTCACATCCGATTCCGGTATCGATGCTGACAAACCGGAGTCTTCCGGTTGTGATCTTAGTCCTACGAGAAATACGGATCAGCCGATTGACGAGGGATCGACGGCAATGGCAGCGACAATTACAACACCAATAAATACTAGTAACGGTAGTGTTCCAGCCGTGATAACGGGCATGGTCGTTATCGCGGATTCAAGCAGCACAGATATACCTCACTCTACGTCTTCCTCGAGAGACAAAGAATCATTCTCCAGTGCAACAGGTCATTCCAGAGAGACGATATCCGAAGTTTCAAATGCTCTCAGCAACATTAGCAAGTATTACGACAGTGATAGTGCACTGGAAGTTAGTAGCGATGCAAATCCAGATAGTAGCTCTGCGTCAAACTACCGTAACAATAATGATCGTGATAAGAAATCCGATACGGGACTAGGTTCAGACAGTGAATCCGACAGGAGTAAGACAATTGAAGTGCATAAAGTGTCATCAGAAATTACAAAATATCTTACTGAAATTCAAAGTCCGGTTAACGTTAGTATGAACTTGAGAAACGCTGAAGATACCGTTAACAATAGAAGCAGTAAGATTGAGTTGGCTGACGACGAAGATCAATCATCAAATACTCCAGAATCTTCGATTAGAGCCAACTCGGAAACTCGTACCGAAGCTATGTGCAAGAAAGAAAAGGAACATCATTTCGCCGTTAATTCGCACAACGCTAAACTTCCGGAATGCGACAATTGCATCGCAGAGGTGTCGTGCGAGCTTGGGGTAGATGGTACGTCGATAAGGAATACGAGCGAACAGAAAGTTCTAGAAGAGAAGCTGATGTACAGAAGACAGGAACGAAAAGCAAAGAAACGAACAAACGAGACTAGTGAGACCGTTGAGATTGTTAAAGATGGGAAACAGCACAGTGATCAAACAAACGTCAGAGAAGACTTCACTGTGGATATGATAATAAGAGACGAGTTTCCTAAGGGGCAACCGGCAAACATGAGTATCTCTTCTTCAGGTATCACTCAGGCTACTACAGATAATAGTGCTCAGAAAATATTCGAGGAACGTGACAGTGCGTATGATTCTCGTTTTAATGGTAATACATTTTCTGTTGAAAGCACCGAATACCAAGAGCACGTAGACGGGCTCTCGTTGCTGGCAAGTGTCTCACAGCAAGTGCCACATCTGATGGCAAGACCAAACCTAGTCAATGGGAGCAATAAGGCTGTGCTTATCAAAAGAAACATAGATGACGAGACAGACACTAGTGACTCATCTAATACTGTTATACAATTTTGTGAGAACCCACCTACAGAGATGATTAATGAAATTGTGGGTATTTATCCAGAGGATGCATTGCATAAGGTTGCTCTTCAAGTGGAGGTTACTTCAACGGAGGCTGACAGCACTGAAAATAATTCATTAAATGTCGTACCCATTATCATGGACTCCGCAGCAGATTTGAGTGGTAGTATTATGCAAAGTAATTTGGTCTCCGTAGAGAGTCATGGCCAGCCTCTTAAGGAATGTACCAATGTCATATTAAACGGTGAGACAATAGTTCTTTTGCAAAAGTCCCCCAACAGCAATTTATATATTATTAATAAAGCAGTGGAAAATAAAGGAGATCTTGAGGAGGGGTCGACTGGATTTAGGGAGGAGGATCCTGTCATAAAGGAAGAGAATCTACTTTGCTCCGAAGTCATGGATAGTACAAGTCACACTGAACTGGTTCACAATAACAGACAATTGTCATGGAAGGAGAATAAAAGTTTAATGACTAGAAATATGGCTGTTAAGGTCGAGCCAGAGGAGGATAATAACTCAACCCTCTACTACGAGGATCCAAGGTACAAATCAAGTTACAAATATAATTCTTATAGATGTGATGAGGATGCTGTCAAATGTGATAATCAGATGGTAGAGTTATCAAGCCTGCAGCACAACGATACATCCAATTCCATAACAGATTTGAAACCGACATTACATGCGTCGCCTCCGGCCATGAGACTCAGCGAGACCGTTATGGATAACCTTTATCATCAACCTGGACAACAAGCAGTGTATCCAGATAGTGTATTGAGTACCAAGAAAAAGAAGAAGAGCAAGGATAAACGTAAGAGCAAAGTTACATCGAATAAGAATCTCTGCAAGAAGGCAAACGTTAAGCAAGAGTTTAATGCCTGTGCTAATAATGCGTCCAATCATCAGACGTCCGATTACGGGATTCAGAGTGGTTGCCCGGTTGCAGCGCAACACCCTCTGCATATTCCTGTAACCCACCCAACCACATTGCCATCCATTTATGGTACAGTATCGGCCACTACTGATCTATTAGTCCCCTACCACAAGCATTGCTCAAGCATGCCTTGCGGAATTGCCGTGAATTCTCCGCCTGCCATTCATTCTCATACGAAATCAGCCTCCGCTGCGACCGGAAGAACACACTGCACCTGTTTGAATTGCACCTACAGCGTGATCAGGCATTGCCCTCAGTGTATACTTCCGGCTGCTGATACTAATCGTACTCCATACATTCAAGCTAACTCTTATTTTCTCCCATCTCATCCAGCAGCAGTGCAAGCGCCGGTGGTTAAGGAGGACGAGAGCAAGATGAGCGAAGACGTCCTGACTAAGCTGTACGACGATCAGTTGTTGCACAAGATCGAGAAGAGCATATTTAACGAAAAGCCGCACCAGGAGGCAGACGTGAAGTATCGACAGGAGCTGGCCAACAAGTTACCGCTGAAGAAGAGATTGAAGGCTCACGCGATGATGTCAATGAGCTACGAAGATAGTACTAACGGCAAGATAGAGAAAGTTTTCAACTATCCGAGTACTCCGATGATGTCGATAGCAGCTCTCGAAGCTCAGGCAGCTTCGCCGACTTCCGGTCAAGACAGGGAGTCACCTCTAAATCCATCCACTCTCGAGGATGAGCCCTTGAGTCATTATCACAATAGAGATATGATTCGCAGGGATTATTGCAAGGACATCACCCACGTGCCGAATGGCAATCACAATCAGACTGATGACAGGTCGCGCAAGCTTGATCATCAGAGGAGACAGGCCAACGGTCAGTCCAACGGATGTCATCAGGTCTGTTGTCAACGTGGGGTGAAACGTCCAGCACAGCATAACAAGGAGATTACCACCTCGTCGCCATCCTCAATAAAAAGACTAGCTACCGGCCTGGTTAGCCAAGTTAAAACGCCAAAGAAATTGTCCACGGCTCAGGAAGCCGCAAGACGTACCAGAAGCTCCAAGAGAAACGTTCCTAAAGTGAATTATAGTTGTCTCGACGTCGATCCCGAATGGAATCCGTCCGGTGAGCCGAAACGGAGACGTAAAAGGACTAGTCGATGATCAATACTGTTACACTATCTAGCATCAGTGTTGCACGGGACAAGCACTTGTCTGAGATAACCTGAAAATGTACTGCAGGCTGTGGCATTTTAAAATCTGTAAATATACAAAATAATGAGATAATTATTTCCTCGTAGGAAGAGGCTAGAGTACGTATGCATTACAACGTTTCAAGAGTTAACGTAACAGGAGACTCGTCTTTCAGGAAGATCACCGTTCGGAAGATTTATCTACGATGTATTTGTTAATTTATATAATTTATTTGAAGAACAAAAAAATACGTTTCAACTACCACACGAAGATCTTCGACCAGCTTTATTATTCATTGAAGATGTAAGATATGGGAGAAGATTCGTCACTGAAGATTCGTTGTTTCTAAAAATTTCGTGGCGTTTCTTCAAAATCACATTTTATTCATGACGCGTATGATGACTCGTACTTTTACATGTATATATATATATATACACATATGTTCTCATATGTTTAACGGTTACATTGTATATGTGCGTGTGCGTGTGTGTGTGTGTGTGATTGTCGGCGTCCTGTGTGTGTCTGATGTATAAAAATTTTTTTGGCTTTCATCATGCTCGATCGATTTCTCTTTATGCATATTTGATATATATGCAATACGAAGGACGCGCGCGCCATTCTTGAATTTTGTTTTAATCGAATATCATTAAAAAAAAACGATTATTCGGTCGATAATAGAATAATTGCCTGTATATAAGTTTAAATTTTCGTACGGTCTCAATGATAGTCGTGTAGCAAGTTTTTTTTTTTTTTAACACGGTCACAATGAAGTATTTGTATTTATCGGATAACCGTCAATAATCAATTGCGAAGATCAATACGAAACAGCGACGTCGGTCCCGAGGTAAGACGACCATTTTGCAAGGAGAGAAAATGATATTTTTGTAAATTAGCAATGTCTCCATATATGTCAATATTTATACGTGATTCATTGTTTGTCCACTGACATTTCAACGTTTCTATCGAGTCCTTATCATTTTCTCCATTGATAACATTGAATTGTTGTTTTCCCGAAAGTTCGCATTGCCCGCGCAATTAAGATTACGCGCGTTCTCAAAGTTGATTTTTCAGGCAAATCAGAACTCGGCAATATAATCCTTCGAGAAAATGATTGGGACTCTTATCCATTTTTATACTGTTCGTTCAATCGCTTGAAACAAATAATTCCGGGCAATTGATTTTACATAAATTTAAATTGACTATCGTGGATCAAAGAATTGTATACTAATTACGCCATTATTTTTTTCTTCGCAGATACAGCTCTTAAGCATCGTTGTGTTATTGCGATAAAGCGCAACAAGGTATGAAAAATTGATCTTTGAATATTTCAATAACGCAATCGAGCACGACTAATTGCATTCATTAATATATTTAATTGTTTTCTTTGACCCGAGTAGCTTTGATGGTACTAACGACCATGGACGTTCGTTAGTACAAGAAGAATCGTCCCGATACCCGGATAATCAAAGTGTACGAGGACGTAAAAAAAAAAAATGATATCATTTTATACACAGAGTGTCTTCTGCAACGTTGCAAGACGAAGAACAAAATGGAGTCTGCTGTAATTTCCATAAAGTCAACTGTCCTTGCATTTAGGTGACTATAATACTTAATCGTCAAATTAAATTGATCCTGCAATTGCATTGTTAATCAACGAATCAAACTTTTATTTCAGATCAATTACCTGCGTTGATTCGAGAAAAGCAGCTCCAGTGGCTTTTGCATGCAGAGCATCGATAGTTTCGCCAAATAGAGGCAGAACAGTTCGCAGTAACTCGGGTGAACGAATTATCAGAAGAATAAAAGATAAAAGACATTGAAAATTGAGAGAGGTCGAAAAGATGCGTTAACCGATATAATAATTTTTCTCATAAACAGATTATACTGGACCTTATAGATTAAAGCAATTATACCCGCTCGTTAATCGTGACACTGTGTTCCTGCACGGTTCACGCTCGGATACATTAATCGTTAATTAATACAAAACTAATCAGCAGTTTAATACAACTAGTCAACCGTAATAATGATCACGAAAAAAAAATAACAATACATTTTACAAACGCGTTTACCGACTCACGTGGTGTTACCGTAATTTCAATGCCGAATGTATCGTTCGAAAAGTCCACGTTTCGTTACGATATAACGTCTGACGGATTCGTTATTAAATATTTGAAATAGACGATATTCCGCTCGTTGATCTTAGCATTAACGTTCCGCGTGCGTTTGAGTTTTACATAACTTCCGGTCAGTTGGACAATTCCACAAGCTCGCGTAAAATTTTGGTTTCCCAAAGAAATGTACCAGCCGGTAATTTTATGCGCCGATCGCTAATCAAAATATGCACAACGCGTGCCCAGCATGCGGAAGAGTAAATGCTAGAAAAAAAAAGTCTGCATGCAGGAATAAAATGAAATAACAAAATCATAATGAATCATGTATTCGCGAAATTTGCGAGCGATTTTTAGGAAAATTCAAATGTAATAGAAAAACCGCCACGCCGATAACGATCGATATACAGCTGACAATTTTTATCTTGTAATCTTTACATTTATACATTACTCGTACAGTTAATGTAATCAAGTCACACGTATATTTACTTCCGATCACAATGGAAATAGATGACTGTTATTTTAATACCAGCTTTAGCGTAACTTAAAATTTATTTATAACGTATATACGCGTACCGATAATAATTCAGTTTTATGCCATTTCCTATACCTGATCTCAAGCCTGTGATGATGAGTAATGATCGTTCCGCGATTTAAATTGCGTTTAAAGAAAAAAAAAGGTAATAGAAAAATAACCAAGATACACCGTACCTTGCAAAATATTCTGCCAACTTAGCTCAATGTTCGCCATTGCCAAATAACGTCTGTCCGAATGTTTCAATGAACGTAGAAGAGAAAAAGAAAGAAACGAGACATCGTTAAACTCACAACAATAGATTCCTCGCAGTAATTGCTGTATCTTCCAGAAATTTTACTTTTTAAGTAATTCCCTACTTGACCTCTGTGATTCGACCCACCACGACTCCCCTATTACGATATTGTCTTGCGTAACGTTAAAGCATCAAACGCGTCACTCTTTAGGTAGGAAAAGAAGAAAAAAAAACGGAGACGCCCTGTATATATATGTATATGTAATCTTGGACAAAATTTCGCTCCAGATCTTCATGAATTTATCATCACCCCTCGCACCTGTGTGTTAATGCGATAATTTATTTATTTCTCAACGAAAAGTCTGATATATTATATTTACATTGCCTGAAGAACTCGCAGTATTTATGTAGTAAGGGTTATTATTATTATTATTATTGTCATCATCGTCATCCTTATCATAATCGTCATTCGCGCTAGTTTATACTTTACATTGTCAATTACGTTGTTCTGGATGTTTTATTAGCGTACACGTTTATTTAATTATGAAAGTCTGACGCCTTGTAGCGAAAAAATTGTAATTTTAACAAGAACTTACCGATTGTTCAGCTTTCTCTGTCTCTCTGTCGCCTCTCTGCGTGTGTAAATTAAACTTATTTCTAGCCAATAAGTCAGTTTTACTAGATAAGACAGGGAAGGTGGATTTTAATGTATTATTTGCAGCTTGCTGACTTTTGGCATTAACGACGCATTAAAGAGTTATTAGATGGACCAACAAGGGGAAGGGAGATAAGAGATACTTAAAAAGATGTTTGTTAGTCAATAAGAAAAATGGATATTGTTTATTGCAACGAGACGTGTGCGAATTTCGCGCATGCTTATTGATCACGAAGATTAATTTGCACGTGGAGAGATCTCCCAATTAAATGAGAGCAGTGACGTATGTATCTTTTGTTTACCTGTGACATTTTATATAGGAATTACTTCAAGTAGGCATATATCATTGTGAATCTCCCTTGCTCCTTTCGTATCCCGTGTTACCATTAATTATTTTAAATCCAGGTTTGTACATACTGAATCGCGCATAAAAGGCGTAACCACGTGTAGTATATTACTGATACGGCGATCGTTATTTTTATATAATGCAATCTAGAGCGATAAATTTTCGTAGGATAAGTTTTACCGACAGTATATATATTATATTTATTATAACAGTCGAAATTTGTTCGAGGAAATAAATGTGAATTCCCAAACCGTAAGTTTGTTAGTGTTTTAAGAGATTTTTTTTTTGACATAGTCGCTATACAACTTCACGAGAAGCTTTTGCAGAGTTATGAATAATTCAGTAAGAAAGATTAAAACAAAACAAGAAGAATAACAATATACAGCAGTGTCCAAGATAAACGCTAGAATTCTGCGTTTTAATCACCGTGTATTGGCGTTTGTAGGGAATTTGCCAGTGCAGAGATGAAATAGGGAGACGCACAAGGCCTACGGTTTTAGGCGATACCAAAATCGTGGCGCTAAATCGTAGCGGCGAGTCTGGAAGTAGAATTTTGTGGTCATCGCCTCTGTCGATAATGCAAATTCCGTCGTAGCCGACCTAAGCGTGTAGCTTGGGCGGGTAAAGGTTCTCCGCTACTCACCGTTGGTTCCCAAAGCTGCCGTTGTTGGAACGAGACCGGGAATTATAGAATTTTTCAAAAACTATTGAAAAAGCCTATTGTTGAAACATTTTTAAGAGTGTTTTTTATATATTTATTTTTTGTATACTACTAAATATTATTGGATCTTGATTTACTTTCAAAATATAGAATTGAGGCTAAAACAAAATCTCGTGAAATGTACGGGGTGGATAAAAGTTAAATTGAAATTCTAAAATGTCAAAAATAAATTACGCTCAGGTTGAACTATTAATACAGTGTAAGGAATATTTAATGAATAAAGTTAGACATTAAAATTTGGAAATCAGAAATCCTGGCCTCAGGTGGCAAAAAAACTGGTTTCAAGAAAATCGGCCCACTGAAAATCTCTGTACTCATCTGTACATTCTGTATATCAGTTTTGTGGATGTCGATTCTGTTAAATCTCTTTTCAATTGTCATTTGACAGTTACGACATAACCTCAATTCTAAGGAAAAACTCGAAAACGGATATACAGAGAATCAAGATCACCTGAGTCCAGCCCAAAAGATAAGTGAAAATGCGTGAGAACTGTCTGTAGTAATAAAATTACGAAAGAATGAAGGTCTTACTTACCGTAATTGTAATCACTGATCGGGATAAGAATTGTTTTTTTTGTAAATGAAGGGAGGAATTCAGTTTCGCTACAAAAAGGCACCCAATACAGTATATTTAATAAAGTAATAAAATACATCGGTGTTAAACACATTAAAATACTGCGAATAATTATGTCATTAATTAATCAATATATACACTCCGTATAGAACGTTACAAAGATCCTTACAGTCTAAGGATTTCTAAGGAGTATCTACCTACAAAAATATTAATAAATATCTAAGAGTACAATGTTAAGTGACTATTGGCGTAGCTTCAGTGATAAGGTACCGCGGTTATTATCTATGCCAGCATCCCTGGTCCAAAAGCATTACCAAACACCATAAAAATTCGCGGAAAAATATAAATCACTTTTGTTTTTCTCTCTCTTTTCTTTTTTTTTTATTGCAATTTTCTTCTATTTTTTTTTCTTTGCGCTTAGTCGTACTTTCGAAGAGCGGGATGCTCGGCAGCCGGGTGCACCGATCTCTCTGTGTCTGGTGCATTGCTCGATAACGAAGCCGCGTAGAAATAATTAAAAAGAAAGCGGAAAACAGGTAACAATGAACTTTAAAGAGATTTTGATTGAAATAGTAAAAATTAATTGTAAAAAAAGAAAAAGGTCCCAGTCATCTTTGAGTAATTGGTAGATTGTTTTAATTTAAAGAAATTTTTTTTTGATACCTCTAAGGTGCATCAGACTGTGCCCCGAAGCTCTCTCTTGCGTTTATCAAGGTAAAACGTCCCAGTAGCCAGACGCCTAACGCCACGGTCTGTTCTCGGACATTCATTAAAAAAAAAAATCGTATTTCCATCTCTCTTCCACACACGCTTTGTCCGCTAACTGGAACGTGAACCTAATTCTCAAAAATTTGTTCTTCTTTTGTTATCCAAGCCCTAGGTATATACCTGCGCCTACTATGTTTTACTAAGGTACTTTTATTCTTGTCTGTCCCAAGAAGATAAAGAAGGAAAAAAAGATAGGTACTTTATCGGTCACTCTCCACGAGATATATTCGCAATACCTTGGCAGACCCTGGCAATGAAAATGGCTATTCGATTAGAAATCGTTTACTTGGTAAGCCTGTGTAACAATTCAGAATTACTCGGCAATGCTAATTACGTAATCACTGAATTACAACACTTACCAGCCTCATCGTCGTCCCTAATATAAAAATACGAATAGCTACGGAGTCTCTTAACGCTTGAGACGAAGAATCGTAGTACGGCTTAAGAGAAAACAGAAAGAGGGCAAAGGTTAAGGTATTAAAAAGCCAATTGATTATGATCAAGGCTTGATTACGTTTTGAAAAATTTTAAATATCGTTTAACGATACTACGATAATTCGTCAATCAGGATCATTAATCAACGACAAAGAGCTTGAATGAAAATCATGCCTGTATTATAAAAACGTGTGGATTTGTCTTAAGGAGGTAAAAGCTTATCATTAAAGATTTTTCTTAAGCAGTTCCAAGACGAAAATCCACACCTGGGGAAACTTAAGTGTTAAAGGATTTACTAGAATTAGCGCTAGTGTGTAGTAAAAAAAAACAGATAGGGGTTCAAGATGAGAAATATTTAAAAAAACAAAAACAAAAGATAAGAACACAATTAGAGATTTGGCTTCTGAGTTACAGGCCAGAGTTTTTTTTTTTCCTAACTGCTAGAACTTACTACGGGTAATAAAAAAAAAAGGTTGTACAAATGACTGACATAATAAGAATATAATATTATATATTTGATATATAATCTGGAAATAATATAGACTATCGGTTATATTAATTGTGGCTACGATGTATAAATTTTAATATTACATTATAATACAAAAATGGTATGTATGTGTGCGCGTTGATTTTGAAATTCCTGATCGGCTTTTCGAAAACTCATTTTAGTCTCTTTCCCTTTTACTTTCCACGTTCCTGCAAATGGCCAAGAAGCTATCGTAGCTTCGACTGCAAGTTCGAGCTCTCAATATGGACAAATCTCTTATTCATTGTTATCGAATCAGTATCGATAGTCAGTTTTTGTCTTTACCACCTTCGCTACTTGCGTAGCAAAAAACGAACACAATACGGAGTCGGAACACGAGCTGTATCATATTAGTATCAATAATATTACTAGTAGTAGTGGTAGTAGCAGTAGTATCAGCAGCAATATTGAGAGTTAGAAAATGATGTCATATTTTTCCAAATATCTTTAAAACACCGTGACCACCGATCAGGAATGCCAACTTTAAACGAAAAAGGGTAACCTGACGCATTTCCAAGAGCCTCGCACCTGACCAATTAATGATTTAATATACATGATTACAGTGACAGCCAGGCGTAATGAAAATAATTAAAAAAAAGCGTCGAGTTGCTCATAAAGGAAAACACCAGTGACTTCGCGAGTTCGATAATTAGAAGGAACCCGAATTGTAACTGGAAATCAAAATTGGTGGAGCATCGACTCAGTCCTGAGGAAAGCAGCCTCATACTCTCTCCACGTAGAACCCGAGAATCGAAGCAAAATTTTGACATTATTCTTGTAGTAAAATTTCGAAAAACCCTCTTGTTGCTCTTCTCGGCGTCACTGGAAATTCTCCATGTATCATAGAGTGTATTTTCTCTCTGTTACGATTTACTTTCTTGTTTTTTCACAGATTAATGGACATGTCTTGGTCATAAGGTGTGAGGTTAGCGTCCGATGATGAAGGTGAGGTAACTGGTGCTGCGGTCGCGCTCGTAGGTGACTGAATGGGCGTTGAGGTCGTCGGCAAATTTGACGTGGGACTTTCTAAGGTTGAATTCCAATGGCTTCTGTCGGCTCCGTCGCCACCATCATCTGAGACGATGGATATGTCGGCAATAATGCCGCTTTCTGCGAATGAAACCACAGAATTCACCACTGTCCTTGAACTCTGACCTTCTTGTACTTTACTCGTGGCTTCATCCTTGTAAAGTTATGATAGGATAAAAAAAATGGGACTTACCAACACTGCACTGACTATTCAGAGTGGTACTCCGATGATGAGGACGGGGACTGGTATCCAGACCAAGATGAAGGGTCGTGGGTGGTCCACTACTTCCTCCACTGCTGGATGAGGAGCTCACGGAGATGACGCTATGAGGCCTCCTGCTGCAGCGTCCAGAATCTTCTGATATTGACACTGCTATCGAATTTCTGAACCTTGGTGCTGGACAGACAATTTTTTTTATTAATTTATGTTAGATAATTATGACATAGTGCTATTAATTACAATGATTAAAACTTACTCTTCGAGAGCTGAGCTACGCTTATGGAACGATCATTTATTTGGTCCGCGCTGGGCCTGATGTCCAGGCATGGCTTATTTCCTATACCCATGCTCGACATCTCCGCCAGGCGCACTTCTGCCAATATCATTGATACGAAAGGTTTATATAGGATTTTGACAATAGAATGCATTATGATTATTATATTAAAATTTTTAATACCTCTGTTTCGGAGCGCCTGCTTCCAGAGAAGATTGCTAAGTTCCTCGGCCCAGGCCTTCTTGATGTCCTCACTGGCGCATTGCAAGGTGTACGTGTCGCCTGGTTTCCTTTTACGGAACCAAATTTCAAATTTGGTTGGGGAATCAGCTATCACGGCTGTTAGACCGATATCTGTCGTTTTGATACTATGCTTGTAGATGTAGATATCAAGATTCTACGAAGGAGAAAGTATGATAGATATAGCTATGTGTTCTATCGAATACACTTAAGGTGAGTAGATATATTTTCTAGTACGTACTTTTCTGTCAGGGAATCTTCTTGCTTTACTGAAGAGTATAAGGTCTTCGAATAGAAAAACTTGTCGAAGACACTTTTTGCCTTTTCCTTGCCAGACAAGGAATTCATTTTGCCTCAACAATCTGCCCTGTTCTTTGACATTGACCTGTATTTAAAAAATATATATATATATTTAAAGAGATACACTCTATCAGGATTATACTATTTATTTTTTTTTATTGAAAACAAGTCTTACATCACAATCTCGAAGAGAATCCATGGCTAGAAGATCATTTCCATGGCGAAGCTGGAATCGAACCATCTGCTCTGCTGCCCTAAGATCAGCTTCACCTTCGACGACTGGTTTATTACCCTCTTCCTTATCCTCCTTATCATCTTCTTTACTGACGAATTGTTCAGATAGATCCGTTCCAGCTTTGAGCAGTTGCTGAAGCAGCAATGCGTACTTGCCCATACGTTGTACAGGCTTCAGCAGGTAACTAGCCAGATCCATTTTATCACCCAATTCCAATTGTTTGGTTTTAAAGAAGATGGTACCATATTCGGCCATTAAGGAGTCTGAATTAGGTTTGTTCTTATTGTATAGGGCATAGAGGTAAAATTTCTTTTCCTGTCAAAAAAAAATAAACAATTATAATAACAACTGAAGTGAGTTGTTTAGAAAATATTTATTGGCACCTACATGTCTCAGGAAGCACTGGCCAATCATCATGGGACACTGTTCGCATTGTTCTAATTCACGAAGAAAGTGTTGACTATGAAATTCGTAAATCTTTTCGACGTTCCCGAAGATGACGTTCCTCTGTCCTCTCAAAGCTTGAGGGATGTCCTCGCGCACGAGTTCCGGTATGTAGTTCTAAAATGACCAGAGATAATAAATACTCAAAAAAAAAAGATTTCCAGTAAATTACACCTCATCCTGGATTTGCGTATCTTCAAGAGTAAAGTGCATAAAGAAAATTAAGAGAAAGAAGAAGTGAAAGAAGAAATATCAATGCCTACGGGCTACACAGGTAGCAATTACCTCTATTATGTATTCGAGGGATTTCACATAGTCTCGTTCAGTCTGTATCATCTCCCTCATTATAAGCAGTATTGTTCTACAAAGAAGAAACAATTCGTTAGCCACCATCCTCATTATATAATCGTAAAACGCATTAATTAGTACCCTGAAGCAATTGAATCTTCACTAGGATATTCTGGGTTGTAAAACCAAGTTGAAACTTACTTTTTGGCCTTCAATCCAGGTGCGATGCTCGGCGCTCTATGAAGATGCGAATTGACCGGTGGCTTGGTTAGCCTCCTGGGTGGAGGACTTCTCGGAGGAGTCCTCGGTGGTGAACAGTCCAACAACTGTTCAGCACTTTCGCGCAGCTCGGCGATGTTATCCAGGACGGGTTTACCACCGCTTCCAGATCCAATACTGTCCATAGGACAAGCATAGGAAGCGCTGTCGCTCTCGTCCCAGGATGTTCCTAAGAGAAATACAGTTCACAAATAAATATACTTCCTTGCAAGGGCAAGAACTGATCTACCAAAGAAAAAAACTAACGTTTCATCAAGGCATCGTCCCAAGAACTAGCAGATTCCGAGGCAGCATACGATCTCCTCCTGGCAGGACTTCCAGGCGCTGAGGTCGTCCTGGTAAATTCCAAAGCCTCGAGACACTTGTTCCTAGCGATGCGACACTGTTCGATAAGTATCTCGTTCCCCAGCTTCTCAGCCAGGGACATCATCTCCGTGAAGTGTTCCGGAGGTAGCGGGGGCCTGGCCATGAGGAACTGTTGAGCCCGTCGTTCCCCAGCCACCCTGGCCTCCTGGGCCCACTCGAAAGCTCGATCCTGAAGTAGACAGCATCTCGACGTGTCCTCCAGGTACTCCCGTCTGTCTTCCAAACGAGACCCAAATCCTCGAAGATGCTGCTTCAAGGACCTCGCCAATTCCCGAAGCCCACTGGCGCTGGCGGCTTCTGCTAGGTCGCTACCCTTGTCCAGGTGTCTCTGCAAAGACAATACAATCACCCTTCAATAAAATCCACCCCTCCAACGAGCCCCACCAAGGGCAATTGTCCAATATGAACTGACATATGGCTATAATCTAAACGGTAACACATCCATCGCCTAGTTCAACCACAAAGGATTCCACTTATGCGTAAAATCCATTTCGATGCAGTTTTTCCAGAAAAGTT
This sequence comes from Calameuta pygmaea, assembly GCA_031762395.1. Classification (NCBI taxonomy): domain Eukaryota; kingdom Metazoa; phylum Arthropoda; class Insecta; order Hymenoptera; family Cephidae; genus Calameuta; species Calameuta pygmaea. The sequence continues at coordinate 343,534 of JASANN010000485.1, forward strand.
CCACCCTTATGCAACTGCACGTATCCGTATTCTCCGTGCACGTTAAAATTTGACAAATCGATGACAAACGCCCCGAGAGCCCAGGATGAGCTCCGAGCTACTTTACGGAAGTGCACGTCCCGTGAAATATGGCCATTGCAATTTTCATCCCCCCCCCCCCCCGTAAATAAATGTTTATCGCCCCGGGTTAGCACTGGGATGCCCAGGGGGGCGTGTGGCGCACTTAATAGGGTGCGTGACGCGATGTACACGTGTTTCGAGGGTCCTTATTAAATTTGTAGTGCAAACCCCCGTGCCGACGGGGACGATTTTTCTTGCTCGCACGCACCGTGCACGGGTGCTCGAGAGGCGTGGTAAACCGCGGCGAAGCATTTACAAATTGAGGCTATTCCCCATGCGTTGGTACGGCCTACTAGTGTGCAGCTATACATCATCGGAGGGAAACTCTCCATCTTGGAAAAAATGAATCCTACATCTTCAGGAAAGCATGCGAGGAATTGAACGTGCCTTTTGAATATTTATTAAGATCACGGGGAGCCGTGCGAATACACGTGTAGTACGTGCAGACACGTTAAGCTAATTATAATCTCCTACGGATATAATTAATTAGTAACCATCACGGAAGAGGATAACGAACGCTATCGTCTTCTCTGTCGCAAGATCATCCTCTGGTCTATATTCGTTTCTCAAGGCTTTGGATCTCACGTCACAGGCACAATAATAGACGGCGATGCGTTCAATGGAAACGACTAAAGTCTTGACGCCATTATATTCTGTTATGTCTCGATATGCTGCATGGTTATATAAACTGTGCATATATGTATATATATACATATATACATAACCACAGGTTAATGCAATAGTTCACTTTCATTAATTACCAATTGTTGACCTTGAATTATTTCTATGACAATATTTCAATATGTTTGTATGGCCCAGGCGTGGATGCAGAATATGGATCTTAAAGAAGAATAATGTAAGAAATGTAGACAAAAAAAATATTAATTCAATATAAATTAGCCGATTACTATTACTTGCCGATAGGATCGTGCTGTATTGATAATTAATTTAAAATCAGTCGTTCGTTTTATTACTCGCTGATATCAAAATGGCCACCGTACGTGGTATATGATTATATGGTACTTTCTAATGTGGCGACAGAACAAGCGCGGTTAGTCTTGACGCTCCTTTGCGATGCGATCATTACAATTTGTTTTGATGCGATGGAAAGTTCTTTTTCCGTATGCATAGTGCGTGCATTTATATTGAATAAGATGAAGGCGTGAGTAACGCGAGAACCGATATGCTGGACCTGCTTGCTGCAAATATTTTTATTCAGGATAAATAGACCGTGCATAACCTATGGTATCTGCCGTATTTAGTTTACTGAGAATAACGTTTAACGATCGCCTTGAGAAAGAGCAAGATTCCACGACCTTTGACGTGGCTGACCGGTTGTCTTTGGCAGTAAACAAAAAAGATAAAAGATAGATACAATTACCCACGGAATGCGCCAGCGGTGAATAAAGGTGACGAAACATGCGTCCTGGCCGGCAGGATTAAGATTCGAATAAATTTTTTAGTCGCCTTTCAATCCGCCAAATTCGATGTAAATTAATCGTCAGGTGATAATGTGTATTTTACAAAAATAACGTAAAAACTAATTACGAACTTTGATGACGCCGTTCTTCGATAGATGCTATTCGTTTTTCCCTGTCGGTAACGTCACTTTCTATGCTGTATATACTTAGTTCACGAAAACTTGCGTCCCTACGGTTATAACCATAAACGGACTAATCATTTCCCTGGAAACTGGTTTTTCCATTAGATCGTAAATCGTTTGAGCGAAACGCACTTTCCTTCAGAAAATTGCTTGCGCTTTTGACATTTACCCGAAGCGAACCAGCCTAGTGGCAGGTTGCTGACCAGAAAGGAATGCCAACGTTTCAAGAAAGTCCAGTGCAAGTACGGTAAGTGCACAGCAGGAATAAATTAGATGCCGATAAAAGTGACATGTAAATAATTAAAAAAAAAGCTCGGAATATAAAAAAATATTTCAAAAACATCTACAAGGGTGTTAACCCCTTCCCGTGCCATTTAGCTCGACGAAACTCGGGCCCAAGCGGTACACATCGACGCGCGCTAAACAGACCA